>OX451738.1:1005079658-1005397452 GCA_948472305.1 Vicia faba
ACCATCCTACTGCAAAAAACAGAGTCCCTTCTGCAGTTGGACTTCTATAAACCTTTCCACTCGTGCACTTTGGCCAAAGGGAGTTCAAACATGTTCCATACCACCCACTGAAGCTATCCTAAGCATTGAACACCAACTGTAACACCCCTAACATCATTTGCCATTTTCAGTTTTCAACTTTGCAGGTGGACTTCTATAGCTTGATATAGCAAGATTCAAAGCACACCAAGCATTGGAAAAGCATCCCTGAACTTCAAGCAAGCTGTACAAGTCCTCAAAATCCATTGAAAGCACCTCCATTGTTGTACATGTTTCAAGCTGAACAGGTAAGTTTTTGAACTTCTATCTCTCTATCCAAGCATATTTAGGCTTAGGTTTGTGAAGAAGTTATGTCCTACTCATGGCTCTGAAGCTACCTGTATTCTCACTTTTCATTTATATTGTGTGTGTTAAGAGAATTTGGAACCTGAACATTAGGAAAAAGTTAGGTCAGGAATTGGGGGAGGAGAAATTCTCTCTCATCTCTGAGAGTTAGATCAAGTTCTTTATATGTATGGATTCGTGGTTTGATGCCCTACATTTTTGATGTTATAAGTTTTTGTTAAAAGTCAAAGGATCAAGAGATAGCAGGGACAATGGGAAACGCGCGGTTTTTTGTGTTTGAAGGTGCTGGAGGTTGAAGACAACCACCTTTGGGCTGGGCCTGTTTTGTTTTTCTATTTGCACCCCATCTTCACACATACACCCCCTTGGCCCATTTTGCTTTATTTTTATCATTTTTTATTTTTTCTTTTTATTTCTGACTTGTTATTTTTTGCCAAAATATAAAAAATATAAAAAATATTTTTCTCACATTTTTTGCATTTTATTTGATATTTATTTGTTTCATTTAGTTATATATGTAAATAAATACATAATACCTTTTATTTTAAAATACAAAAAATAATACAAACACTTTTTTTTCTGATTTTATTTTATTTCATCTTTTGAAAACATTTTCTTAAAAATATACTTTTTTTTGTAAATATTAAATATTTTATTTTTGTACATATTTAATATATTTAGTAAATAATATAAATACATATATATTTATTATAATATTTAGGGAAAAATACAAAAATAATACATTTTTATTTTTATTAATATTTGACCTCAAAAAATCACTTTTTTACAATATACTTCCTTTTTATTTATTTTTTGTGCATATGTAATAAATATTGTATACAATAAATAATAAATACCTTTTATTTGCAAAATTAGGGTTTTTGCCCTAACCATGAAAATATTCAAAAATTAACCTTTTTTATTATTTTTATTTCACTTGTAAATAATTATATACACTTACACAAAATACATTTACACATACACACTTACTTATTCTTATACATCTTTACATTTACATTTGCGCAATTCGATTTGGTTGTAAATATTGGACACTACTCTCCTATGAAGTCTCATCCCCATTTGAACATTTGTATCCCCTTCCCCATGATCATTGTGTAATAATTTAGGACCTTTAAATTCCGCATTTAAAAGCTTTCTAAATATGCCATGATAGACTTAGGGTTTTGTATGCAAATCAAATGACAAATAGCTTGACCTAATTCAAAGATAACAAAGCATGAAAATGAACAACACAATTCACACTTGCACCCTTAGGGTTACTCCACTTGTTGCCTTCAATAATGGGCCATGTTGCATGTCAGGTGTCTTTGGCAAAAACAAAACAATTCAAATGATCATAGTCCCTCGATGACGCTTTCGAAAGTTGCCTAAAAATGATCAAGTCCCTTAAGAAAAAATTGCCCAAAGACACTTGGCACCATTGCAATCATGGTCTAAACGATAACCCGCGCCCGTCCCGTTCACATCCTAACACAAGATTGTCCACCAAATACAATGGTGGAACAAAATTGTTAAAAGGGTTAAAAACATAGCAAAGATCTTTGAGAAATTTAGGGTAGATAGCTCTTGGTTACTTGCCAACTTGCAAAACAAATCCTTGCCTACTTTTCAAAACCACATCACAACACACTTTCAAAACAACTTTCAAAAACATTGAAAACTTTTCAAAAGATAAGTACACCTTTGTATACATCCCAACATGGATCATTACAAAGGTTTCCACCACATTGGCCTCTTTTCAAAACATTTTCAAACCCACACACAAAGCACCATTTCAAGCAATTGAAAATCAAGGCAAGTTGATCTAAGCAAGTAACTAAGAGCCCATGGATAACCATGGATAGAGAGGGTGCTAATACCTTCCCTTTCTATAATATACTCCTCGAACCCAAGAAAACATCTCAAAGGTTTTTGCTGTGCTTTTTAACCTTTCCTTAGGATAAAATAAAAAGTCGGTGGCGACTCTTGCTCAACCGAAACATTTGCGAAAACAAACGCAAAACCCCAAGTCAGTTCTCACACCGTATCACAGAACTGGCGAATCTGCTAGGGAATTACTTAAAAGTGAAGTAACCTTAGGGCTTAGATCACTTTGTTTTCAATTGCTTGCTTTGTTTGCTTTTACATTTGTGGGCTTTGCATCGGAGTTTCATAGATCCTAACCCGGATCTGGGGAATACCCTTTTAGGTAGCATAATATGTGAGGGACCTGTCTGGCGTAGACCGACATTGGTGAAGCAGTGGCTACGTTGGTGTGACACCTTAGTCTGTACCGATATCCCTTGTGTTGCAACGAGGAGAATATGGGTCTTCTAAGGAGTCATTAAACACCAACCGACCTTAGAACCCTAAATTGACCTAACTTGGCCATAGAACAGTAGCAGTATGCTACACTCATTGAGGCTAAACTCTCGCGATCGTTCTGGCCGCAAGAAAAGATTGCGATGCTGGAGTTATGACCGATTGAGGGTATTCAATGATATTGAGATTCTCTAGAACCCGGTTACTTTTGATAGGACAGGTCTTAACCAACGAAACTAAAAGAGGGTAATACCTAAACTTCATGCTGGCCTAAACCCTAAGGGCTGTCTTGTGTGACTTGTGTGCCTTATCATGCTTGCCTTTGTGAATATTTGTGTTGTGCTTTATCATAACATCATACCATCATACCATCGCATGCATTCTGCATAAGGACTGACCCATTTCAAAGACAAGAGGGTTTCATCTTTGCTATGTTTTTTAGGATATCATGATGCCCGTGCGTAGGAATACTATCCGGCTCAACTTTGTTCAACCACCTACTTTGCTCAAGGATTTGGTTGATAGGATTCCAAACACTACTTCCTTCATCAAGAGGCATGGTTCTCTCCTTGGTTTGGTCACTTCAAAGTGGGACCAACAACTGATGAGTGTCCTGACCCAGTTTTATGATCCCCTGTATCATTGCTTCACCTTTCAAGACTTCCAGCTGGCCCCTACCCTGGAAGAATTCTCTGAGTTACTTGGTATCCCTGTTTTGGAACAAACTCCATTCACTGGTTGGGAGAAGACTCTTAGGCCTGAAGAGATTGCTGCAGTCCTTCCCTTGACCAAAGAAGAGGTAATGGCTAATTGGGAAACTAGAAGTGGAGCTAAGGGCTTTTTGGCTAAGTTTCTGATTGGTAAAGCTAACAGTTTTTGGAATGACTTAGACTTCAAGGCGTACGAAGACATTCTGGCTCTCTTAATCTATGGTCTAGTATTGTTTCCAAATCCTGATAACTTTGTCAATGTCAATGCCATAAGGATTCTCATGTCTCGGAACCCTATACCCACTCTCTTGGGTGATATCCTGCAACAACTCTATGCTCGTACTGCCCGAAGACGGGGAACTCTGTGGTGTTGTGCTCCTTTGTTAGTGAGGTGGTTTATTTCGCACCTCCCTAAGTTCGTGCTGAAGAATGAAGAAGGAAAAGGCTGGGCTCATAGGTTAATGTCTCTCACTGATAATGACATCATTTGGACTCTCAGAGGTTTGGATAAGGCAGCCATTATTGACCGTTGCGGAGAATATCCTAATGTTCCTTTGATCGGTACCCAGGGAGGAATCTCTTATAATCCATGTTTAGCTCTCCGTCAGTTTGGAAGAGCCAGAAGAGCAGGGCCTCATGAGATGTTGGTTCCTCACTTCAGTTTTAAATTTCAGGTAGGCAGTGACAAACTGTGCCATGGATTCATTAAGGCTTGGGACAGAATTCACAAAGCTGACCAACATGAGTTGGGACCGAAGACTTCTCTACTAATGGAACCCTACTGCAGATGGGTCCACATTCGTGCTCAGAAGTTAGGTATGCCATACGAAGCTGTCAGGCCTGTCATTCTTGAATTTCCTGATGAAGACGGGGTTCCTCCAACTGTCCTCCCTCCTCAGATACCCACTGATGTTGATACACTAAAGAGATCTTGGGCGCAGCTACAGGAAGAACGGGATTTTTATCGGGAAAAGTTCAACGAACAGGAGCAAAAGATCCAGAAGCTGACTAAGCGATTGGAGGAGGAGCGGATCCTGAACGACTATATCCGTACTGAGAAGAGGAGGCCATGGGAGCACTGATGGGCTTTGGATGTTTTCTTTTACAGCTTTTATTTCCTTTTCAGTTGTTTTCATTCTTGTAATGCCTAAGGGAAAATTGTTGAACAATTTAAAGTTTGAATCTAATGAAGTGTGTTTCCTTTTTGTCTACAAAGTTGAATCCCGATTGTCTTTGAAAGCATAAATCATACGCATCTCATTGCATCATATGCATAACAGGTACCCTTCTTCTACAGGTTTCTTAATCTTCTTCGCTGTTTATTTCAGCACTCAATCATCATGTCTTCCGAGCCTACTACCGAACAAGCTATCAAGGCCCTCCAGGCCCAGAACGCCCAGTTTCAAGAGCTGGTCATGAGCTTAGCCCAGGGTCAATAGGAGTTGAAGACTCTGCTCTTGAAGAAGAAGAAGAAAAAGAGGGCTGCGCTGTTTAACACTGGACGGAGGTTTGGGAATACACTGCAGAATGAGGCTGATCAAGCTACTTCCTCTGTAGGGAGAGCTAGTCCCCAAGAAGGAAGGTTTCCTAGTCCTGCAGTCTCCGACAACGAGACGGATTACAACAACGAACAGTACCCTCCTGCCGAAGACAGATACAAGCAACTAGAGGACCGTTTAAGTGCCATGGAGATTCAAAATTTGCCGGGGCTGGATTTTGGAGATCTAGGTTTATCTTCTGGAGTGGTGATCCCACACAAGTTCAAGGCACCTGCCTTTGCGAAGTACGACGGGGCTTCCTGCCCTAAGCTGCATCTCAGATCATATGTAAGGAAGATCCAACCTTACACTGCAGACAAGAACCTGTGGATCCATTTCTTTCAGGATAGCCTTTCGGGGTCTCAACTCGAATGGTTCTATCAACTGGATGGAGCCAGTATCCGAAACTGGGAGGACTTGGCTACCGCCTTTTATAAGCAATATCAGTACAATTCTGACCTCGCTCCCACGCGTACCCAACTCCAGGGTATGTCACTGGGGACGGGCAAAGGATTCAAGGAGTATGCGCAAAAATGGAGAGACCTGGCTGGAAGGGTGCAGCCACCGCTGACTGATCGTGAACTTGTTGACATGTTCCTGGGAACCCTGTCTGGTCCGTTCTTCAATCATCTGATTGGAAATTCTTCTGCTGGGTTTACAGATTTGATCTTGACTGGTGAGAGGATAGAAGCTAGTATCAAGTCGGGGAAGATACATAAAGGTGCCTCCGCGAGCATTGAAAAGAAGCCTTTCAAGAAGGAAGCCAGTGCTGTTTATGGTCCCAGAAGACAAAATAAGCCGGAACGCCGCCAAGCTGTCAATGCATTGGTAATTTCAAAGCCTGCTGCTACTGCTCCTCAGCAATACAACCAACAGGTATCCAAAGCCTGATGGATAGCAAATAAATCTTGTTCGAGAAGATTGTTGTTCCTGCTGTCCCCGCTGAAGAAGTGTCTATTGTTACTATTCTCAACAACCCTCCTAAGGATCCCTCAAAGAAGCCTGTCAAAATCATGTCCACTCAGAAGATTGCTCCTATCATCATCACTGTTCCGGGGCCTCTCCCTTATACATCCGACAAAGCTGTCCCATGGCACTATGGGGCAGATGTTTATGTGCTTGGAGTTAAACAAGAGTTTGATACTAGTACCGGCGTCAGTAACATCACCGGGCCTGCCAATATTACTCGCAGTGGTAGGTTGTTCTCACCAGATATTGCGCCGCCAGCTATTCAGAGACCCCTTATCATCACACCTGCAAGTGTGCCTGCTTCCCTTCCTAATCAAGTTCCTGTTTCTACCCCTGCTGCCGAGTCATCTGACACTCGGGGCAAAGGGATTGCTACTGATTTGCCTGCCCTGACGGAGGCACCAAAGACAACCACTGTTGAAGCTTCCCAGCAAGAGATGGAAGAGATTCTCAAAATTATCAAGAAGAGTGATTTCAATGTAGTTAAGCAGTTGGGGAACACCCCATCAAAGATTTCTATGCTATCACTGTTGTTGTGTTCAGAGGCCCATGCCAAGGCCCTGATTTCCTTCCTGAAGACGGCCCATGTGCCACAAGAAACGTCTGCTGATCAATTTACTGATTGTGTGGCCAACTTGACCGCTGATAATGGTTTGGGCTTCTCTGACGCCGATCTGACTGCCAAAGGAAAGAACCATAACGACGCCCTGCATGTCTCCATTGAATGCAGGGGCACTACTCTCACCCATGTGTTGGTAGACACCGGTTCTTCTTTGAACGTCTTACCCAAGAAGGCTCTAGACAGGCTGGATTGTGAGGGTTTAGAGCTCAAGCCAAGTAAAATTGTTGTCCGGGCCTTTGACGGTTCGAAAAGGATGGTACATGCGGAAGTTGACATTCCAATCAGGGTTGGTTCTCAAGTTTTTGATTCAACTTTCTATGTGATAGACATCCGACCATCCTACTCTTGTTTGCTGGGTCGTCCATGGATCCACAAGGCTGGAGCTGTGACCTCCACACTACATCAGAAGCTTAAGTACCCGGTCAGAGGAAAGATTGTTACAGTTCAAGGGGAAGAAGAGTATATGGTCAACCACCTTAACTCGTTTCGGTATATAGAAATGGATGGGGAATTCATTGAGACTCCATTCCAGCACTTTGAAGAGGTGCCTCAGACACTGGTGTTGTACCCCAAAATTTGCCCTCGCATTTTTCCACAAGAAATCACAGCTTCAGGCGTTTCCTGATTTTTCAGATTGGCTCAAGAATCGGTCAAACAGACTTTTCTCACCAGTCGGACACAATTAGGGTTTTATTGATTTTCAGGGCTCTAGAATGCTTCAAACAATTGGCTTAGGGTTTTGGTTGATTTTGGCTCAACTTCGATCAGGCGAAAGTTTCTTTGGCATTTAATCGGGAATTAGGGTTTTCGTGCGCGGTTTTTCAGAAAGATTTAATTCTACGGTGCTTTGCAAGTTATTCCGAGATTTGGTTTGCATTCACATTTATTTGACTGGATCAGTAAAAGGTTGTATTGGGTTTGAATTTGCAGTGTTTGGTATTAAATCAGTAAAAAAGGGAATGCGCCTGATCAGTTGTTTTGATTAACTGTTGTTTTGCTTTGGATGTTGGAAATGCCAGGTTTAACTGATCAAATACTAAAGCATTTGTTTATTTAAAATTATTTATTATTCTAAGATTAAATGATTGGAATTTATTTTCAATTATTATAATTAAATAATTATAAATAATAAATAAACAAAAGGAGAAAAAAAGAATTAATTGGATAATAAAAACTTTTATTTATTTTTAAATTATTCATACAATTATTGTTTACAATTTGTTTACAACAATAATTTTACAGTAATTTAAACTTAAATAAAGACTATCCTAAATATTTTTCTAATCTTCAATTCTTCATCTGCTATCCTTTGCTCCCCTCCATTCAATTTTTGTCTGCAAGTAAGAGAAAGAAAGTCAATTGCAGATAAATAGAGACAGATATAAAATTCATCATTAAGGGCAACTGTTTGGGATCAGTTAACCCTCTCTGCAAATCACTGGATTTCTCCCGGTTCACAAAGAAGGACTAATATTTATTTCCTAAACTTTGAATGCACAAATTTAAAAATGCACAAGTCAAATTGTCAAACTGCATAAGTTCAAATCTCAAACAGCAAGTTGCAAATCAAACTACAAAGTCCAAACTGAATCACAACTTTCCAACCATCCAAAAACTGTCAAAGTACAAGTTACTGTCACAAGGCCACTCAAAGCTATCAAAAAAGAAGATTTGGAAAGATATCATCAAGAAGCACAAAATCTGGAAGATATGAAAGGATATGCAGTGAAACATGTAATGCAAGCAAACAGCCAATTTCATCATTTCCCACAGCTGCCCTTTCAGAAAAAGTACAAAGCATAAACAATATTTTAATGCTAAACTGTACTGAAGAGAGAGAGAGAAGAGAAAAAGAAAGCAGGTTACAAGGCTTTAGGCAGGAAGAAAAATATAAAAGAACTGAACACAGTACAGTAAAAAGGAGGCAGCAAAACAACCATGACAAAGATAGCAGAGATAGAAACTTGGACCCCTGTCAAGCCACAGCAGAACCTGCTGAAGCCTTTTATCCCCTGCATAAACATAAAATCCAGGCCAAGCTAAAGCTCAGTAAAAACCTGCGCCTAAGATCTACCTTCCACCAGTTTACAAGCCTCCCACTCCCGGATACTTATTTTGTAATAGCGTAGACTTTACATTTCCGCAATTTACCGCTTTCGAATTATACCATGGTTAGACCTAGGGTTTGCATGTACATAAAATCAAACGCTAGATAACCTAATACAAGACAAATATATGAAATCAATACACAATCACACTTGCACCCCCTAGGGTAATCCCACATGTTGCCTTCCAAAATGGGCCATGCTTGCACGTCGAGTTTCTTTGGCAAAACAAATTCAAATGATCATAAGTCCCTCGATGACGCTTTCGAAAGTTGCCTATCAAAATGATCAAGTCCCTTCAAAGCAAATTGCCAAAGACACTTGGCACCATTGCATTCATGGTCCATACGATGACCCGCGCCTGTCCCGAACAAACTTCCTAAACGCAAGATTGTCCACCAAATTCAATGGTGGAACAAAATTGTTAAAAAGGGTTGAAAACATAGAGAAAACCTTTGAGTACAATAGGGTAGACAAAAATCTTAGTTACTTGAGATCAACTTGTAAAAACACTTGCCTTCTTTTCAAAAATCACACTCCACAAACACTTTCAAACAAACTTCCAAAAACATTTTTGAAACATCTTTTCGAAAAGATACACACCTTCGTATATACTCAAACACGAGTCATTGCATTGGTAGCCTAAGACAAGGCATCTTCTTCAAAAACATTTTCAAAAACACTCACACACACCACATTTTCAAGCAATCGAAAATCAAGGCAAGTGATCTAAAAAACCAAGTAACTAAGAGCCCATGGATAACCATGGATGAAAAGGGTGCTAATACCTTCCCTTTTCATAATCTACCCCCCGGACCCACGAAATATCTCAAAAGGTTTTTGCTGTGCTTTTTAACCTTTCCTTTAGGATAAAATAAAAAGTCGATGGCGACTCTTGCTCAACCGAACAAGTGCGAATACAAACGCAAAACTCATAGTCAGTTCTCCCACCGTATCACAGAACTGGCGA
This sequence comes from Vicia faba, assembly GCA_948472305.1. Classification (NCBI taxonomy): domain Eukaryota; kingdom Viridiplantae; phylum Streptophyta; class Magnoliopsida; order Fabales; family Fabaceae; genus Vicia; species Vicia faba. The sequence goes on from OX451738.1 coordinate 1,005,089,279, forward strand.
CTCTGCTGGGGATAACTACTCAAAGTGGGGTTACCTTAGGGTTTAGATCACCTTTGTTTTCAATTGATTGCTTTGTTTGCTTTTACATTTGTGGGCTTTGTATCGGAGTTTCATAGATCCTAACCCGGATCTGGGGAATACCCTTTTAGGTAGCATAATCTGTGAGGGACCTGTCCGGCGTATACCGACATGGGTGAAGCAGTGGCTACGTTGGTGTGGCACCTTGGTCTGTACCGATATCCCTCGTGTTGAAACGGGGAGAATATGGGTCTTCCAAGGAGTCATTAAGCACCAAGCGACCTTAGAACTCTAAATTGACCCAACTTGGCCATTAGAACAGTAGCAGTATGCTACACTCATTGAGGCTAAACTCTCGTGATGGTTCTGGCCGCAAGAAAAGATTGCGATGCTGGAGTTATGACCGATTGAGGGTAGTCAGTGATATTGAGATCCTCTAGAACCCGGTTACTTTTGATAGGACAGGTTTTAACCAACAAAACTGAAAGAGGGTAGTACCTGAACCCCATGCAAGCCTAAACCTAAGGACTTGTTTGCTTTGTGTGAATATGTTTGTCTGTATATACACTCACTTGCTTTTCGCATACATGTACATAACATCATGACATCATACCATAGCATTTTCAATAACCATTTTAAGGATCTCGAAGGTTCTTTTGATGCAGGGTTACGTTGAACCAGACGTCTACCAAGGGGCAAGAGGTTTCTCCTATAACCAATACCAATCAAAGATCAAGTACAACAACTTGAATCAGTGGCGATGACCCACTCGACATGGTGAGCTTGATTCTCGTGGAAAGACATCCACCGATACAAAGTTCTCCAATCAAAAATCAAGTGCAACAACTTGAATCAGTGGCGATGACCCACTTGACATGGTGAGCTTGATTCTAGTGGAAAGACATCCACTGGTGCAAAGTTCTCCAATCCAAGAGCGAAGTTCAACCTCTAACACTCTCTTGTGTTTACCCCAAGAGATCCTTGAAAACATTGCATATATATCACACATATCATTGCATAACAGGTTTCTCCCATACAGGTCTTCTTATCTTCTTACTGTTTATTTCAGTAAGATGGATATGGAACAAACGGTGAAAGATCTCCAGGCTCAAAATGCTCAATTCCAACAAATGCTGCTGGCTATGGGGAAAGGGCAAGAGGATCTGACAGCTCTCCTTCTCAAAGACAAGAAGAAGAAGTCCAAGAAGGCGGCCCGCATCCTGAACTTGAGGAGAAGGCCTAAGACCCAAGACCTTGCAACTCCATCCAACACAGTAGTTAGTCTTGAAGAAGACCACCATGTGGAGATTGATGAAGAAGAAGCTGACTACTCCGAGGAACAATACCCTCTCGCTGATGACAAGTACAAAGAGTTGGAGGATCGCCTCAATGCTATGGAGATCCAACAAATACCTGGCTTGGATTTAGGAGACATGGGTTTGGTTCCTGGATTGGTCATCCCTTCAAAGTTCAAAGTCCCTACCTTTGCTCTGTACGATGGAGTCTCTTGCCCTAAGATGCATCTAAGGTCTTATGTTCGCAAGATTCAACCATACTCAGCTGATAAGAGGCTTTGGATCCATTTTTTCCAAGAAAGTTTGGTAGGACCTCAACTCGAGTGGTTCTATCAATTGGAGAATTCTCGCATCCACACCTGGGAAGATCTAGCCAGGGCTTTTTACGAACAGTATCAGTACAATGCTGATCTTGCACCAACTCGTGTGCAATTGCAGAGCATGACCATGGGTTCTGACGAGAGCTTCAAAGGATACGCTCAAAAGTGGAGAGATCTGGCTGGTAGGGTGCAACCCCCTTTGACTGATAGGGAGCTGATTGACATCTTCATGGGGACATTGACGGGGCCTTTCTTCAAGCACTTAATTGGAAGCTCCTCAGCTGGGTTCACCGAGCTAATACTGACCGGCGAAAGGGTCGAAGCTGGCATCAAAAGTGGAAAATTCCAGGGAGCTACAACCTCCGATAATCAGATAATTCCCTACAATGGAAAGAAAGAATCTAATGCTGGGAACAGTCAAAAGAGTCGTCATGATCAACATGCAAGGGCAGTCCTGATCTCTGGTTCTACGCCATGCCGACAACAGCCAAGGGGAAGTCAACAACGACCAGACGAGCCTAAGAGACAGTTTACCAACATCAACATGCCGTTGTCTCAAGCGCTGCAAAACTTGTTGAAGATGAATCTGATTGCATTGATAGGGCCTCATCCCAACCCCAAGACCTCATCTCCTAACTACAATCCTAATGCAACTTGTGCTTATCATTCTGACAGTCCCGGGCATGACACTGACGACTGTTGGGCTTTAAAGTACAAGATTCAGAATTTGATTGATGCCAAGGAAATTGAGTTTGGTCCTCCAGAGGCCCCAGCATGATCACTGCTTCTATGCCAGCTCATTGAGATTGTGTTTGTTTCATTTTGAACTTTCAAAGTTGTAATCTTTTGTTATTCAAACAATTATCTTTTAATGTTAAACTCTGTTTCATTAATGCATTGCATATGTTTGTCTTGAATTCATCCATTCGTTTTCACTACTCTTATGCTTTCTTTATGACATCTGACTCTTGATAAAAAGCTGCAAGCCTTTAGAGGGAGGATGACGAAACAATACCATGATCTCATATAGTATGCTTTTGAACAGACCTTGCTGATGATGTACAGGCATCTCTTTCAATTCCCCAAACACTGGAGTTATAAGGAAGTTAATCCCTAGTCAACCCCTTCGAGCCAAAGAAGTAGGAGTTTTCTGTTTCTAAACGATCAAAACCTTTGACATAAACCCGGGGCAGGGTAGTATCTCAGTTAATTCAAGAGAAACGCGCATTGAAGTCGCAAACTCTCAGTTCGTAACACAACGAACGACGTCAAAAAAAAGAAAGAAAGCATTCCTTTGGAATCAAAAGACAAGGGTGGTTCCCTATCACATAGGCAGTCAATCTCTCAAAAGAGAAAAGCCCACCAAGCCAAAACCTGTAAAGGAGGCTTAAGAAAGCTGGGGCATCCCGCTGACTCTAATCTCGAAAACGGGAACAGTCAGGCAAAAGTTAGGGATAACAAATCAAAATCAAAATAGTGAGGTCATTACAAATCCTCAACAACATGAAAAATGTTGAAAAAGAAAAAAGAGATGATGACTGTCTCCCCAAATTCAATTGGTGAACCATCGCCCAAAAAGTCGTTCCAAACTCAAAACAGAGTGCGACGCACAGTTAACTGAGCTTAGGTATGAAGAACGTCACGAAGAGCGGGTGGGTACAAATAAACTTTGAGCCTTTATCCTTTGTTTATTAAACCGTGAACCAAGCCACGTTACAACCCTTCAAAAGTCCTAATTGAAGCATGGGTTAGTTCGAAAGCATACTGTTACAAAAGGTATCCTGACTCCTGTAAGGCTTTACTCTAAATCTTGTGTTGATCTGTCTTATAAAAAGTTTTCTGCTAAAAACACATTTTTCAAAACTTCGAGACAAACATAAACTTTGCATTGCTTGGATATCACTGTCTGCATTTGGCTTTTTGTTTGACAGCGAAGAATTTCATACAACGAATGTTCGGAGGAACGAAAACTCTCTCAGTGAGCGAAATCACTTCAAAAGGATGACACTTCCAACAACAAATATCCTATCAACAAGGGGCATGACATGTCACTATCCAATCAACCTGGGGCAGTCCAGTCAAGGGTTCAACAGATCGTTCAAAGTTCAGTTAACCTGGGTCAGTCCAGTCAAGACTTCAATAAAATCTCAATTGCAGATTAACTTGGGGCAAGCCTCCCTCACCACCACTTGGGGCATTCGAATGTCAAAAGTGTCCAACAATTCTTTCTCAATTCTAAGATGCAGTTTTACACGAACTCATCATCAGGCAACCCTACACCGGTTCCTTCTCAATTTCCAGACGAAGTCTTACACGGACTCACCTTCCACAAGTAACCCTACACCGGTTCCTTTTCTTTCAGAAGTCTTACACGGACTTACCTAAAGGTAACCCTACACCGGTTCCTCCCAAAGTCTTACACGGATTTATCCCAAGATAACCTTACCCCGGTTCATCCAGAAGTTTTACACAAATTTGCCCCGAAGAAACCCTACACAGGTTCTCTCTCTCCAGACGTAGTTTTACACGGACTCGTCATCAAGAAACCCTACACAGGTTCTCTCTCTCCAGATGCAGTTTTACACGGACTCATCATGAAGCAACCCTACACAGGTTCCTTCTCAAACACCAGACATAGTTTTACACGGACTCGTCATCAAGAAACCCTACACATGTTCTCTCTCTCCAAATGCAGTTCTACACGGACTCATCATGAAGCAACCCTACACAGGTTCCTTCTCAAACACCAGGCATAGTTTTACACAGACTCGTCATCAAGAAACCCTACACAGGTTCTCTCTCTCCAGATGCAGTTTTACACGGACTCATCATGAAGCAACCCTACACAGGTTCCTTCTCAAACACCAGATGCCGTTTTACACGGACTCATCATGAAGCAACCCTACACAGGTTCCTTCTCAAACTCCCGATGCAGTTTTACACGGATTCATCATGAAGCAACCCTACACAGGTTCCTTCTCAACCTCAGATGCAGTCTTACACGGACTCATCATCAGGAAACCCTACACCGGTTCCTTCTCAAAACCCGATGCAATTTTACACGGACTCATCATCAGGAAACCCTACACAGGTTCCTTCTTTCAACTTACAATTCAACACATCTCCAGTGATTATCCATCCTACCTCCAAATGGCATCTGTAAGCCCATTCCCGAGATCAAGTGCCTACGGCAATCAGAAGGTTCTTGCAATCCCCAGCCTGAGAACCTTCCGGAATCTAATTCCCCTCAGAATCAAGTTTCATTATCCCCAGCGAAGCTAAAACTTCCAACTATCAATCCCCAAGCAGACTGAAGATCTCCTCAAGACAGGAATTCCCCCAGTAGATTGGCATACAACCCAAGCTTCTGATTTCCCCAACAGTGGTCCCAAGACTTCTCATTTTCAGCAATCAAGAGATTCTTGCCCTCCACAGCAGCATCCAAAGAATTATTTTCCCCGGAAGCAATCAAGATTCTTTTATCTTCAGTCATCCAGGATTCATTTATCCTCAGCAGGATAGCTTATCAGCTTACATGCGCATTCATCACATTCATTGATGTCGCATGCATTGCATCATGCATCATAACATTGCATACAACTAACCCTTTACCTTTTCAGGTAAGATCAGTCGACAGACAAAGATCATCTCCCGAAATTCATCCAGAAATAGTTCAGATGTGACCTGAACACGGCAACATTCTGATACTTATTCCAGATTCACTCAGATGCAGTTTTACACGGACGCATCATCAGGAAACCCTACACCGGTTCCTTTTCAACTTCAAGACTTCTGAAAACAGTTCACGGGTTCTCCAAGTAACGGATTTTAACCTATCGCTTGTTCAGATTCTTCTCAAGACTTCTAAAAACAGTTTATGGATTCTTCCCAACAACGGATGTTAATCTATCACTTGTTCAGATGCAGACCTTTGAAAACAGTTTACAGATTCTTCCCAACAACGGATGTTAATCTATTGCTTATTCAATCTCAACTCCTGAAAACAGTTCACGGACGCTTCCCAACAACGGATACTGCTCTATTGCTTATTCAACTTCAAGACTTCTGAAAACAGTTCACGGGTTCTCCAGTAACGGATGTTAACCTATCGCTTGTTCAGATTCTTCTCAAGACTTCTGAAAATAGTTTATGGATTCTTCCCAACAACGAATGTTAATCTATCACTTGTTCAGATGCAAACCTTTGAAAACAGTTTACGGACGCTTCCCAACAACGGATGCTGCTCTATTGCTTATTCAACTTCAAGACTTCTGAAAACAGTTCACGGGTTCTCCAGTAACGGATGTTAACCTATCGCTTGTTCAGATTCTTCTCAAGACTTCTGAAAATAGTTTATGGATTCTTCCCAGCAACGGATGTTAATCTATCACTTGTTCAGATGCAAACCTTTGAAAACAGTTTACGGACGCCTCCCAACAACGGATGCTGCTCTATTGCTTATTCAACTTCAAGACTTCTGAAAACAGCTCACGGGTTCTCCAGTAACGGATGTTAACCTATCGCTTGTTCAGATTCTTCTCAAGACTTCTGAAAACAGTTTATGGATTCTTCCCAACAAAGGATGTTAATCTATCACTTGTTCAGATGCAAACCTTTGAAAACAGTTTACGGATTCTTCCCAACAACGGATGTTAATCTATTGCTTATTCAATCTCAACTCCTGAAAACAGTTCACGGATTCTCCGGACACGGATGTCAATCTATTGCTTATTCATACCCCCAGTTCAGAGATGTTCCAAAACAGGGAGGCCTTTCTGATACTCGTCCACTCACCATTGACATACAGTTCAACATCACCAGATGGCATCTATAAGCCCATCCTCCTACCAACAATCACCAAATGGCATCTTTAAGCCCATTTCCAGATGGCATCTCTAAGCCCATCCCCCGACAAGATTCTATCGCATCAGATGGCATCTTTAAGCCCATCACCAAATGGCATCTCCAAGCCCATTCACCTCTACCATCACATCGCCGAGTGCAAATTTTCTGGGCACTTTAGTGTCCAATCTTCTTTTACCTTCAAGTCGCGAAAGGCAAACTTGCCAATCTAACTCTTCAGGTTCAAGAAGATTGAACAGGGGCAACTGTTGTACCCCAAAATTTGCCCTCGCATTTTTCCACAAGAAATCACAGCTTCAGGCGTTTCCTGATTTTTCAGATTGGCTCAAGAATCGGTCAAACAGACTTTTCTCGTCAGTCGGACACAATTAGGGTTTTATTGATTTCCATGGCTCTAGAATGCTTCAAACAATTGGCTTAGGGTTTTGGTTGATTTTGGCTCAACTTCGATCAGGCGAAAGTTTCTTTGGCATTTAATCGGGAATTAGGGTTTTCGTGCGCGGTTTTTCAGAAAGATTTAATTCTACGGTGCTTTGCAAGTTATTCCGAGATTTGGTTTGCATTCACATTTATTTGACTGGATCAGTAAAAGGTTGCATTGGGTTTGAATTTGCAGTGTTTGGTATTAAATCAGTAAAAAAGGGAATGCGTCTGATCAGTTGTTTTGATTAACTGTTGTTTTGCTTTGGATGTTGGAAATGCCAGGTTTAGCTGATCAAATACTAAAGCATTTGTTTATTTAAAATTATTTATTATTCTAAGATTAAATGATTGGAATTTATTTTCAATTATTATAATTAAATAATTATAAATAATAAATAAACAAAAGGAGAAAAAAAGAATTAATTGGATAATAAAAACTTTTATTTATTTTTAAATTATTCGTACAATTATTGTTTACAATTTGTTTACAACAATAATTTTACAGTAATTTAAACTTAAATAAAGACTATCCTAAATATTTTTCTAATCTTCAATTCTTCATCTGCTATCCTTTGCTCCCCTCCATTCAATTTTTGTCTGCAAGTAAGAGAAAGAAAGTCAATTGCAGATAAATAGAGACAGATATAAAATTCATCATTAAGGGCAACTGTTTGGGATCAGTTAACCCTCTCTGCAAATCACTGGATTTCTCCCGGTTCACAAAGAAGGACTAATATTTATTTGCTAAACTTTGAATGCACAAATTTAAAAATGCACAAGTCAAATTGTCAAACTGCATAAGTTCAAATCTCAAACAGCAAGTTGCAAATCAAACTACAAAGTCCAAACTGAATCACAACTTTCCAACCATCCAAAAACTGTCAAAGTACAAGTTACTGTCACAAGGCCACTCAAAGCTATCAAAAAAGAAGATTTGGAAAGATATCATCAAGAAGCACAAAATCTGGAAGATATGAAAGGATATGCAGTGAAACATGTAATGCAAGCAAATAGCCAATTTCATCATTTCCCACAGCTGCCCTTTCAGAAAAAGTACAAAGCATAAACAATATTTTAATGCTAAACTGTACTGAAGAGAGAGAGAGAAGAGAAAAAGAAAGCAGGTTACAAGGCTTTAGGCAGGAAGAAAAATATAAAAGAACTGAACACAGTACAGTAAAAAGGAGGCAGCAAAACAACCATGACAAAGATAGCAGAGATAGAAACTTGGACCCCTGTCAAGCCACAGCAGAACCTGCTGAAGCCTTTTATCCCCTGCATAAACATAAAAACCAGGCCAAGCTAAAGCTCAGTAAAAACCTGCGCCTAAGATCTGCCTTCCACCAGTTTACAAACCTCCCAATCCTCAAACCTGGCTTGAAACCTCACCAAACCATAAACCAGTGAAAACCTGCTAAAGCCAGCACAAACCTGTAAACCCTTAAAACAAAAACAACAAAAACAAGTTCACCACAGTTCAACCTGCCTGAAGCCTTAGAAACAAAAACTGAAAACCAAAAACTGTCCAAGAACCTACAGTCTCAAACCATAAAACCTGCTATCTGCATAAACCATCACACCATGGCCTAAACCTGCGTAAAACCACTAAAACCCATAAAACCTATTCAATCTGATAAACTAAGAAACCAGTATACCCAAAACCTGTCAAACTTATTGCCCAGCCATGAACACCATCAACCTCAAACCTGTTGAAACCAAGCTAGGCCAAACCTGAACCAATCCAACCAAAGCAAAAACCAGAACCATACAGCTTATCCAACCAACGTCCAAACCTACCAAACCTCAGATTTATCATCATAGGCAAATTTCAAGGCAACAGAATCACAGAAAGAAGGAGAGGGCAAGCTAATCAAAACAATAGCATTCCGACAATAGCACCCAAGGCAATATAACGTTCAAGGCAACAAGCAAGAAGAAGAAGAAAAAGGCATCACAAGGTATACAATCAAAGAGAAGTAGAAAAGCTAAGGTCAACAGTAAGCAAGAAGAAGAGAAATTGCATAGAGGTTTTCAACGTTATTCATCATCAAACCAAAAAAAATAAGAACGAAATACCAGGCAACTGAAGCAGCGTCACTATCTTCCCCGCTCGCCCCCAACCTCCCTCCTCCGTCTCCAGGTATCCTTTCCTCCTCCTCTTTTACTTTCATAATACCTCCAATAAACATAATAATATGAATAAGAATCAAAAAGATGTAAAGTCACAACATGCAGTAACGAAAACTAACGAAATAAAAAAGATGAAATCACCTTAAATCTGTCGCCCCAAAGCGTTGTTGGAGGGAAGAAGAAGATGGAGGTACCGGTGGCCATGGACAAACGGGCGAAGAACTCAGAAGCGAGCATGAAAGGCGAAGAAGAACGCGAACAAAGAAGACAAGCAAGCAAGCGCCGCTTCTGTCCAAATCCCTAATCCCTTTCTCAGCCAAACTAAACAAATAATGTTTACCCTAAAACAAATTATGGATGTGCTTGGGCCTTGCCCTTCCTGCGCCTGAGCCCACACGTTTCCAATTCACACCCCACGCTGGACATTCTGTTTGGGCCAGCAAACCTTTGGCCCATTCATTTAGTACCCACTGGCTTCCTTTTTCTTTATTTTTTATCATATAAAACCTTTTTCTTTTGTTAAATAAATTAACATAACAATTTTTTACATTAATAATACTTTTTTCACATGTATATTATAATTAAATTTTATATAGAAACTAATATTTTTTCTTTACTATTAAACTTACATTTTCTTTTTGAATATTGATTTTTTTCTTAAGATAATACTTTTCTTTTATTTCTAAAAATACTTTTTTTGTATATAATCAAGACAAAATACTTTTTTTAATATATACATAATTTAATTAAGATTAAAACATTTTTCTTTTCTTTTAGTAAATAAATATTTGTACATATCAAAGAAAATACAAGATTACAAAAGATTAATTAAATAAACATTTAATTTTTCCATTAGGTTAACAATGCTTAATAATACATTCAAATTCACATTTTCTTAACCTGTAAATAATTACATACACATATACAAATATACGTACACGTACACTTATACGATACATTTCACATTATACGCTTGATACAAATACATTTATATTGCTCCTATACACATTTGCTTATCTTATACATTGCTATACGTTACATTTACATTTGATCGATTTGATTTGGTTGTAATCTATTGGACACTATATTCCTAAAGTCTCATCCCCATTTGTAAATTTGTACCCCCACTCCCGGATACTTATTTTGTAATAGCGTAGACTTTACATTTCCGCAATTTACCGCTTTCGAATTATACCATGGTTAGACCTAGGGTTTTCATGTACATAAAATCAAACGCTAGATAACCTAATACAAGACAAATATATGAAATCAATACACAATCACACTTGCACCCCCTAGGGTAATCCCACATGTTGCCTTCCAAAATGGGCCATGCTTGCACGTCGAGTTTCTTTGGCAAAACAAATTCAAATGATCATAAGTCCCTCGATGACGCTTTCGAAAGTTACCTATAAAAATGATCAAGTCCCTTCAAAGCAAATTGCCAAAGACACTTGGCACCATTGCATTCATGGTCCATACGATGACCCGCGCCTGTCCCGAACAAACTTCCTAAACGCAAGATTGTCCACCAAATTCAATGGTGGAACAAAATTGTTAAAAAGGGTTGAAAACATAGAGAAAACCTTTGAGTACAATAGGGTAGACAAAATTCTTAGTTACTTGAGATCAACTTGTAAAAACACTTGCCTTCTTTTCAAAAATCACACTCCACAAACACTTTCAAACAAACTTCCAAAAACATTTTTGAAACATCTTTTCGAAAAGATACACACCTTCGTATATACTCAAACACGAGTCTTTGCATTGGTAGCCTAAGACAAGGCATCTTCTTTAAAAAAAATTTCAAAAACACTCACACACACCACATTTTCAAGCAATCTAAAATCAAGGCAAGTGATCTAAAAAACCAAGTAACTAAGAGCCCATGGATAACCATGGATGAAAAGGGTGCTAATACCTTCCCTTTTCATAATCTACCCCCCGGACCCACGAAATATCTCAAAAGGTTTTTGCTATGCTTTTTAACCTTTCCTTTAGGATAAAATAAAAAGTCGGTGGCGACTCTTGCTCAACCGAACAAGTGCGAATACAAACGCAAAACTCATAGTCAGTTCTCCCACCGTATCACAACTGGCATCAGCTGAAACTGTGATTGAAGATCCTCCTTTGAAGATGGCTTCCTTAAAGGATGCCCGGGCTGTTATTGAGAAAGGTGATTGCGTAAACTGGGGCCGACTTCCTGACTTTACTCCGAAGACTGACAAGTTTGGTTTGGGCTTCACTGCAGAGGCTCAGAGGGCTGTTCGTAAAGCAAGGATTGGAAGACCTCCTGTGTTCATCACCAACCCGGGAGTGAATGCTATTGAAGACGACGTGGAGGAATCTGAATTCGACAGCTGGATCTACCCAACAACCGACGATGGACCAAGCAACTGGACTGCCAAAGACTTCACACCTATTACTTTTGTCACTCAGTAATGAACTCTTTTGTTTTGAATTTGTAACAAACAATATTTTGAAACTTGTATGGCTCGGTGTCTTACCCGGGGCACCGTGGCTTTCATTTGTGAGGGCTTTTGTGTGTCATTTTCATATATCATCAATAAAAACATTGGACGTTTGTTGCATTTCAAAATCTTGCGCTCCTTTTCTTTCTTTGTTATATATTGCAAAACAGCTATATTTACACACACTCACCTATACAGGTTCCAATCCACTCTGGATCTCACTGGTAACGACTCTGCTATTGCCAGTTATGATTTCGAAAATCCGATCAACTTAGCCGAAGACGAAGGTGAAGATGATTGCGAAGTGCCTAGTGAACTTGCAAGACTGCTACTCCAGGAAGAGAGGGCCATTCAGCCACATGAAGAGCCAGTGGAAACGGTAAATCTGGGTACTGAGACAGACAGAAAGGACGTCAAGATTGGTGCCAATCTAGAGCTTAGTGTGAAGCAACGGTTGATTCAGATGCTGCATGACTATGTGGAAATCTTTTCCTGGTCTTACGAAGACATGCCTGGGTTGGATACCGACATTGTGGTTCATCACCTGCCTACCAAGGAAGATTGCCCTCCGGTAAAACAGAAGGTTCGCCGTATGCGTCCAGAAATGTCCGAGAAAATCAAAGCTGAGGTTATGAAACAATTTGATGCCGGCTTTCTAGCAGTGACTTCTTACCCTCAGTGGGTTGCCAACGTGGTTCCAGTGCCGAAGAAGGATGGTAAGGCCCGAATGTGTGTTGATTACAGGGATTTGAACAGGGCCAGCCCTAAAGATGATTTCCCTCTACCTCATATCGACGTTCTGGTTGACAACACTGCTCAGCATAAAGTATTCTCCTTCATGGACGGTTTCTCCAGTTATAATCAAATCAAGATGGCTCCTGAAGACATGGAGAAGACCACTTTTGTTACTCAGTGCGGCACCTTTTGCTACAAGGTCATGCCTTTTGGGTTGAAAAATGCTGGGGCAACTTACCAATGTGCCATGGTTTCTTTATTTCATGATATGATCCATCATGAGATCAAAGTGTACGTCGACGATATGATTCCAAGGTCCCAAACTGAGGAGGAACACCTTGACCATCTACAGAAGCTGTTTGACCGTCTAAAGTTGTACAAGCTGAGGTTGAACCCAAACAAGTGCACCTTTGGCGTGAGATCTGGAAAATTGCTAGGCTTCGTCGTAAGCGACAAAGGCATTCAAGTGGACCCTGCCAAAGTGAAAGCCATACAAGAGATGCCAACTCCCAAGACAGAGAAAGAAGTCAGAGGCTTTCTAGGACGATTGAATTACATTGCCCCATTCATCTCACATCTAACTGCTACCTGTGAACCAATCTTCAAGCTGCTGAAGAAAGATCAAGTAGTACGTTGGAACGATGAATGTCAGGCCGCTTTCGAAAAGATCAAAGAGTATCTCCAAAAACCACCCATTCTTATGCCGCCGGTTGAAGGGAGACCTTTAATCTTATACTTGACAGTACTTTACAACTCAATGGGGTATGTGCTGGGGCAGCATGACGAGTCTGGCCAAAAAGAACACGCCATTTATTACCTTAGCAAAAATTTTACCGACTGTGAGACCCGGTACTCACTGCTCGAGAAAACTTGCTGCGCTTTGGTATGGGCTTCTCACCGGCTGAGACAGTATATGTTGACTCACACTACTCTGTTGATTTCAAAAATGGATCCAATCAAGTACATATTCGAAAAGCCTGCTCTGTCTGGAAGAATAGCAAGATGGCAAATGATCTTGACAGAATATGACATCCAGTACACGACTCAAAAAGCAATCAAGGGAAGTGTATTGGCAGACCATTTGGCACACCAGGCAGTGGATGATTACCAGTCGATGAACTTTGAATTTCCAGACGAGGACATCATGGTAGTGACTGATTGTGAAGTATCTGGACCGGATGAAGGACCTGAGGAAGGATCCCGATGGTCTATGCACTTTGACGGAGCCTCAAACACTTTGGGTAATGGTATCGGCGCTGTGATCATATCCCCTAAAGGCACTCATACTCCACTCACCGCCCGTCTATGTTTCAACTGCACCAACAACATGGCGGAGTATGAGGCATGCATCATGGGTCTTCAAGATGCAATTGACTTAAGGATCAAGTTTCTGAGTGTCTTCGGAGATTCCGCTCTCGTGATCAATCAGGTCAAAGGCGAGTGGGATACGAAACACCCGAATCTTATTCCTTACAAGGACTATGTATTGACATTGATCCCCCACTTCGAGGAGATAACTTTTGAACACTTCCCAAGAGAGGAGAATCAGTTAGCGGACGCGTTGGCTACGATGTCTTCTATGTTCAAAGTCAAATGGGACAACGAGGCTCCCCGGATCATTATCTAGAAATTGGATGAGCCTGCACATTGCTGCGATCTCGAGACCGAAGAGGTAATAGAAAAACCTTGGTATCATGAAGTGAAGAGGTACCTTGAAGCCCAAGAATACCCCGAAGGCGCATCTGTTAATGACAAGAAGTTCCTGAGAAGGTTTGCGGCAAAATTCTTCCTCAGCAATGGCATTCTCTACAAGCGAAACCATGATTCAACCTTACTGCATTGTGTGGATAAGACTGAAGCAGAAAAGATCATGGCGGAGCTACATGAAGGTACCTTCGGAACACATTCCAGTGGACATACCATGGCAAAGAAAATCCTTCGGGCAGGATATTTCTGGTCCACAATGGAAGCCGACTGTTATCAGCATTCTCGAACTTGTCATAAATGCCAGATCTATGCTGATAAGGTGCACATTCCTCCGATTCCTCTGAAAGTCTTGACGGCACCTTGGCCTTTTGCAATGTGGGGCATTGATATGATCGGAGAAATCAGACCTACGGCATCCAACGGGCATCGCTTCATCTTGGTAGCGATTGATTACTTCACAAAATGGGTTGAGGCAGCTTCCTACGCTACGGTAACAAAGAATGTCGTGGCATGTTTCATTCGGCACAACCTGATCTGTCGATACGGTGTACCTGAGAGGATCATTATGGATAATGGTACCAATCTTAACAACAAGATGATCACTGAGCTCTGCGAGCAATTCAAGATACAGCACCATAATTCTTCTCCCTACCGGCCGAAGATGAATGGGGCTGTAGAAGCGAAGAATAAGAACATCAAGAAGATTGTGCAGAAGATGACAGTGACCTATAAAGATTGGCACGAAATGTTACCGTTTTCTCTTCATGGGTACCGTACCTCAACACGGACGTCAACAGGGGCAACTCCCTTTTCCTTGGTCTATGGCATGGAGGCAGTCTTGCTTATTGAAGTCCAGATACCCTCTCTCTGGATAATGAAGGATGCAGGTTTGAGCGAAGATGACTGGATCCAGACTCGGCTTGATCAATTAAACCTAATTGACGAAAAAAGACTCACTGCTATTTGTCATGGTCATACGTACCAAAAACGGATGATCAGGGCATTTAACAAGAAGGTTAGATGACAAGAGTATCAAGTCGGAGACCTGGTAATCAAGCGCATCATTCTTCCTCAAGGTGATCCCAGGGGCAAATGGACCCCTACATACGAAGGGCCATTTGTGGTTAAACATATCTTCTCAGGAGGATCAATGATTCTAACCACCATGGATGGTGACGACCTTCCTCACCCTGCCAATGCAGACATAGTAAAAAGATACTACGCATGATCAAAGACCCGCTAGGTTGACACACCTAGGCAAAAATAAGGGCTTCCCGGTGAACCAAAAGGGTTCGGGCAAAAGTAAGGGATGAAATGAAAAAATCTGTACACCCGGCAAGTCGAAAACCTGAAAAGGCGGCTTGGGAAAAAATGGGTATCCCGGTGGACTGAAAACCCGAAAGGGCGGTCCAGGCAAAATTTAGGGATAAAGCGTAATACTATGTCTCATTGGATCACCTTGCATCCAGAATTCGGCATCAACTATCAGGCTTAGATGACTCCAATCAATCAGCTTCATCTTCAACTAAGCAGCAAAGTGATGAGATGCTTGAAGACCTAAAGGCGATAGCAGAGTTGGAACCCAGTGGGATTATTTTTCACATAGCTGTTTTGTTTCCTTTTCAAAATTGTATAAACTCTATGTTGCTCGGCGGCGTTCTCTTACTAGGACGTCAGCCTCTTGTACATAAAACGCCTATTTTCAGGCAAATTTCAAAATCAATACAAGTTCAATTTTCAGACAAATTACCCATCGTTTTTCCTTTTTCTGTTTTTGTTTTGCAAAGAACGTCCAATGTTCATTTTTGATATATGCATTTGACATTAATTGCTAATAATGAATATTTGCATACTAAACAAAGGACTAATTACAGGTGACATCAGAAACAGGAGCAGTTTAGAATTGTCTAAGCGATCTAGTTACTTTGTCCACCAAGGTACCAAGGTAGGTTCGGCTGAAGAACGTGACCAAGTTACCTCAACTCCCCACAGAGTAAGACCAGATTTCAACAATACTCTCCTCAATCAGAGCTGGTCTCCCGCCAGCCCCGAAAAGGCACATCGTTCCCCTAGCAAGTCAGCGATACTCTCCCCAAAGCAGAGTTAGTCTACTGTCAGCCTTAAGAAAGTTGGGTATCCCCAGAAGATCTCAACATTCTCCAGTGGAGTATAGACATTCTTCAGCAAGCATCCCCGGCAGTCTTAATCTAAGATTGTTCCCCGGCGGAATACCAGACACCCCAGTGGAACCATTCCCCAGTACAATCCAAAGTTTCCCTAGGAGAGTGGAATCTTTATCCCCAGCAGGTCTTGAGGCTTATCCCCAGTAGATTCTGGAAGCTTATTCCCTGCAGAGTACGAACGCGTCTCCCCGGTTTCATTCAAAGTTTATTTCCCACCAGGGTATAACTGGGTTATCCTCAGCTAATTACCACGGAAAGTTCGTCCTCAGCAAAGTTCTTCCTATCCCCAGCGGAGTTCATCAAATTCCCCAACATAATATATCAGTGGAATCCCCAGCGGAGCTCTCATCAAAATCTCAGCAAAGTATCTCTTCCCACAGAGTAATACCCCGCAGAGTAATCTCTTCACCTATTTTACTCCCCTCAGAGTAATCTCTCCAACAAGTTTATCCCACGACAGAGTCATCTTCTCCTACCGGTTTATTCTTGCAACCATCATCCCCAGCGGAAGCGAAGAACTCTACTCTTCAACATCAGCCCAGGATTCCACAAACTCCCGGCACTCGTCAAGGATTTATTTTCCTAGAAGAAAATACATTCATAGACATTTCACATTTCATATATCCTGCTTACATACATGATAAAGTGCATACAACACTATCTCATTTTGAGTATCATGATATCATGCATTTCATACATCATGACATTGCATACAACTGATGTTTTGCCTTTTCAGGAAAAGATCAATCCAAAGATGATTACTATCAACTATCGCAATTCCAGATTCGATACCTGTATCTAGCCAGGGCATATCTGTGAGTGATTGACTGTAGATTCGATTCCTGTATCTAGCCAGGGCATATCTGCATGAAGAGTTTGAAGATCAACCCCTGTAACCGGCCAGGAAAGCTATCTCTACCAACCTTTTGAAATTCCAGATTCGACACCTGTATCCAGCCAGGGCATATCTGAAGATGACAAATTCCAGATTCGACTCCTGTATCCAGCCAGGGCATGTCTGAAGACGACAAATTCCAGATTCGACATCTGTATCCAGCCAGGGCATATCTGTAGACGACCAATTCCGGATTCGATTCCTGTATCTAGCCAGGGCATATCTGTGAGCGTTTGATTATGGATTTGATACCTGTATCCAGCCAGTGCATATCTGCATGAAGAGTTTCCAGATTCGATACCTGTATCCAGCCAGGGCATATCTGAAGAGTTTAGAGATCCGATACCTGTATCCAGCCAGGGAAGCTATCTCTACCAACCTGTTGCAAGTTCCAGATTCGATTCCTGTATCTAGACAGGGCACATCTGTGAGCAACCAATTGTAGATTCGATACCTGTATCTATCCAGGGCATATCTGCATGAAGAGTTTGAAGATCAACACCTGTAACAGGCCAGGAAACTATCTTCCTTTCTCAAAATATGCAAGTTCTCGCTAAGGAATTTCTTACGCGATCAACACTTCCAAATGGCATCTATAAGCCCATTCCCGACAAGGTTCTCTCACGTCCCCCGATGGCATATATAAGCCCATCCTCCTATCCACCATCTCTCCAAATGGCATCTATAAGCCCATTCCCGCCATCACACTGCTGATACTCTTTTATGCGAGTGCAAATTTCCGGGCACTCTAGTGTCCAATCACCTTTTACCTTCGAGTCGCGAAAGGCAAACTTGCCAATCTAACTCTTCAGGTTCAAGAAGATTGAACAGGGGCAACTGTTGTACCCCAAAATTTGCCCTCCCATTTCATCAACATTTTCTCATCCCAAGACCCTTGGAGCTCAAGATCAAGTTAGGGTTTGCTCTGCTCAAGACTCCTCCTTGCACTGTTGACCCAAATTAGGGTTTGTGTTTGCACAAAGATGTTTTGACCTAAAATGCCCAAGATGACTTTCATGCTTCATGTTGGACTCACAAGTTTATCCATACCAAGTTTCAAGCCTTGATTCCAATCTTTGCCCAGTCAATTGGACATTTGACCTAGAAATCAACTGTATTGGGGAAAAAGTCAACTGTGGTCAATTGACAGTCAAACCTCATGAAATTTTACCCACATCAACATTATGAACTCATATGAATCATTTGGTCAAGTTTGGATCACAATTCCACAAGAAATTTGATCAAAACACCAAAAGGGCAAAATGGTCATTTTTAGGGTTTTGACTGCACAAAGGCAATTTTTGACTGTTTGACCTAGCCAATGGCAAACCAAGCTCTCATATGGACTCAAAGACTCAATGACATGGTCTTGACATATTCAACAAATTCAAAAGATCCCAATTGCACAAGATTGACAGATGAATTTTCCAGTCAACTGAGCCAAAATTGACTATATACTGAAAAGTCAAACTTTGAATTTTTGGTCAAAATCAAGTGTCAAGATTCATTTTTCATCAAGACATGCCAAATCATGAAGCTTGTTCATCAAGAAATCAAAAATCACAAATTAGGGTTTGAAATGAAGAAATTTCATAACTTAGAATTTTTCTAAGTTATGAAAATTCCTAATTTTTTCCTAACTTTGTCCCATTTTTTCATCAAGATACATTTGGATTCAAACAAAACTCAAAACATGAAAGTTATATTCCATTGCAAAATATACAACTTTGATTCACAAAGTTTCCTCAAAAGATGCTTGTAGCTCAAGTTATGATTTTTGGAACAAGGGTGCAAAACATTCTTAACTTAGAAATTTTTTGACCTATTTTAGGCAGGATTTTTGCCTAACTTCATGACCACTTTTCACATGCTTCCACTTGGAATTTCAAATTGCATTACAAAGATGGATTGTAGTACACATTCCAAGCTTTCCAAAATGTCCAAGAAATTCTCAAACACCCTTGTGGTTAGGGAGAATCGAATTTGGCAATATGGGCAAAAGTCACTTTGTTCATGAGCCATTTTCATGTTCATACACTTAGGCATTTTTGAACTCAGCTTGCACAACTTGATTACAGGCCTTTCATCTCATTTACACTCAATAATTTAATTCCAATCCTTTGTGTTCAAGCCTTATTTTGTGTGTTTAACCATTGCATACAAGATTAAGCCATAAATAGAAAAAGCATTTTATCTATTCTTGTAAAGATTAACTTTATGTCAAGTTTGCAATCCATGAGGTACAAAGCAAATCTCTGAGGCACAAAGGCATAGACATATCCCACTGATCTAGACAAACATTTGCAGCATACTTGAGGGTCCTAGAGGAGCCTTCAATAGAACTTGGCATTTTTGACTTAGAAAAGAAGCAACTTTGCATAACTAACCACATCTCTCATTCCTGCAAGAACTAACCAAGACAAACTTGTTGAACACATTCCAAACATCAAACCTGAGCTAAGGCACGAGCTAACCATCTTCCAAACCTCATCATTCATCAAAACACCATCCTACTGCAAAAAACAGAGTCCCTTCTGCAGTTGGACTTCTATAAACCTTTCCACTCGTGCACTTTGGCCAAAGGGAGTTCAAACATGTTCCATACCACCCACTGAAGCTATCCTAAGCATTGAACACCAACTGTAACACCCCTAACATCATTTGCCATTTTCAGTTTTCAACTTTGCAGGTGGACTTCTATATCTTGATATAACAAGATTCAAAGCACACCAAGCATTGGAAAAGCATCCCTGAACTTCAAGCAAGCTGTATAAGTCCTCAAAATCCATTGAAAGCACCTCCATTGTTGTACACGTTTCAAGCTGAACAAGTAAGTTTTTGAACTTCTATCTCTCTATCCAAGCATATTTAGGCTTAGGTTTATGAAGAAGTTATGTCCTACTCGTGGCCCTGAAGCTACCTGTATTCTCACTTTTCATTTATATTGTGTGTGTTAAGAGAATTTGGAACCTGAACATTAGGAAAAAGTTAGGCCAGGAATTGGGGGAGGAGAAATTCTCTCTCATCTCTGAGAGTTAGATCAAGTTCTTTATATGTATGGATTCGTGGTTTGATGCCCTACATTTTTGATGTTATAAGTTTTTGTTAAAAGTCAAAGGATCAAGAGATAGCAGGGACAATGGGAAACACGCTCTTTTTTGTGTTTGAAGGTGCTGGAGGTTGAAGACAACCACCTTTGGGCTGGGCCTGTTTTGTTTTTCTATTTGCACCACATCTTCACACATACACCCCCTTGGCCCATTTTGCTTTATTTTTATCATTTTTTATTTTTTCTTTTTATTTCTGACTTGTTATTTTTTGCCAAAATATAAAAAATATAAAAAATATTTTTCTCACATTTTTTGCATTTTATTTGATATTTATTTGTTTCATTTAGTTATATATGTAAATAAATACATAATACCTTTTATTTTAAAATAAAAAAATAATACAAACACTTTTATTTTCTGATTTTATTTTATTTCATCTTTTGAAAACATTTTCTTAAAAATATACTTTTTTTTGTAAATATTAAATATTTTATTTTTGTACATATTTAATATATTTAGTAAATAATATAAATACATATATATTTATTAGAATATTTAGAGAAAAATACAAAAATAATACATTTTTATTTTTATTAATATTTGACCTCAAAAAATCACTTTTTTACAATATACTTCCTTTTTATTTATTTTTTGTGCATAATTAATAAATATTGTATACAATAAATAATAAATACCTTTTATTTGCAAAATTAGGGTTTTTGCCCTAACCATGAAAATATTCAAAAATTAACCTTTTTTATTATTTTTATTTCACTTGTAAATAATTATATACACTTACACAAAATACATTTACACATACACACTTACTTATTCTTATACATCTTTACATTTACATTTGCGCAATTCGATTTGTTTGTAAATATTGGACACTACTCTCCTATGAAGTCTCATCCCCATTTGAACATTTGTATCCCCTTCCCCATGATCATTGTGTAATAATTTAGGACCTTTAAATTCCGCATTTAAAAGCTTTCTAAATATGCCATGATAGACTTAGGGTTTTGTATGCAAATCAAATGACAAATAGCTTGACCTAATTCAAAGATAACAAAGCATGAAAATGAACAACACAATTCACACTTGCACCCTTAGAGTTACTCCACTTGTTGCCTTCAATAATGGGCCATGTTGCATGTTTGGTGTCTTTGGCAAAAACAAAACAATTCAAATGATCATAGTCCCTCGATGACGCTTTCGAAAGTTGCCTAAAAATGATCAAGTCCCTTAAGAAAAAATTGCCCAAAGACACTTGGCACAATTGCAATCATGGTCTAAACGATGACCCGCGCCCGTCCCGTTCACATCCTAACACAAGATTGTCCACCAAATACAATGGTGGAACAAAATTGTTAAAAGGGTTAAAAACATAGCAAAGATCTTTGAGAAATTTAGGGTAGATAGCTCTTGGTTACTTGCCAACTTGCAAAACAAATCCTTGCCTACTTTTCAAAACCACATCACAACACACTTTCAAAACAACTTTCAAAAACATTGAAAACTTTTCAAAAGATAAGTACACCTTTGTATACATCCCAACATGGATCATTACAAAGGTTGCCACCATATTGGCCTCTTTTCAAAACATTTTCAAACCCACACACAAAGCACTATTTCAAACAATTGAAAATCAAGGCAAGTTGATCTAAGCAAGTAACTAAGAGCCCATGGATAACCATGGATAGAGAGGGTGCTAATACCTTCCCTTTCTATAATCTACTCCCCGAACCCAAGAAAACATCTCAAAGGTTTTTGCTGTGCTTTTTAACCTTTCCTTAGGATAAAATAAAAAGTCGGTGGCGACTCTTGCTCAACCGAAACATTTGCGAAAACAAACACAAAACCTCAAGTCAGTTCTCCCACCGTATCACAGAAATGATCGAAGTTGACCAATTTCTTGGAATGATTGTCCCCAGTCAATAGAATCTTCATGTGATCATTAGGATTTGTTCCTATTAAGCGGTAGGATCCCTGGGTGTTTTCCCCTAGTTTGGAGCTTTCTTGAAATGGATCTCCTTTGATCATACCATTCATGAGATTTCCTTGATGCTAAATGTCGACTTGTGAATAAAATTGTACCTTTTGAGAAATAATTCTAATGCAATGCTCATGCATGTTTTGAAATAGAAATTTTTTTATGGAGAAGAAATGGATTATTATAGATGGATATGTGAAAAGGTGGTATGGTTAGCGATAATTTAACAAACATTAGAAGTCAGTTTAACAAAAATTCTGCAGAGTATGCTTTCATAGTGAACCTAGCTTCAATTATGACTTTTAAAGGTTTTAACGTGGCTTAGTTCACGGTTTAAGAAACAAAGGATATAAAGCTCAAATTTTTATTTAACCCACCCATTCTTCTTGGTGTTCTTCATTCCTAAGTTCAATCAACTCAATGGATACATTTAGTCTGCAAGAAGATTTTGACAGTCATGGTGATGAAAGAAATGCAATGGTTTAAGCACTTGATGAGATCTTTGAGATTACCGTCACCTACTTCAATTTAGAAACTTGTTTCCATTTTTTCTTTTTCTTTTTTGCTTTCAAACCCTTATTTTTGCATGGGCCGGTTCTTTTGAATTTTTCGGTCCATCGGGATGCCCTAACTTTTGCCTAAGTCAAATTTTCAGTAATTTGACTTCTTCTTTGTTACTTAGCGGGCTTTTCTTTTTTGAAACAGTTCTTGAGATTTTGCTTTTGATTTAGAAAGATTATGACTATAATGCTGACTTTTGCGAGCTTCATATTCATTGCTTCCTCGATATTGGATGATGTACGTGAGGAAGAAGATAGTGTGAGCTTTTTCTTCGTTTCTTCCTCAATCTTGTATGATGTATTCGAGGAAGAGGATGTGGTTAAACCTCTTATTTAGGAAGACTCATTCTCTTGAGATTATAATGCATCATTGGATTAATTTAAATCTACCATGCCCTTGGTTAAGATTAAGGTTTTTTAGAAAATAGAAAAAGCTTCAACTTCTGGCTCGAGAGGGTTGACTACGGATTAACTCCTTATTCCTCCAGTGTTTAGGAAGTGAAATAACACCTCACATCGTCAGCTAAGTCTTACTATTCAAAACATACATCAACACGATTCAGTTATTTTGTTATTTACATCATTCTCCCTCCAGTTTGTTAAAATTGAAAAGCTAAATGGAAAAGAAGAGTTGATATTTATGGAAAGTGATGATAATGAAAGAGTGAATATGAACGGATTGATTTCAAAAATATGCATGCTCATTTTATTTGAAATACTGATCAAAAATTACAACTTTGCAACAAATAAAACTTAGCGACAAATAATTTACAAATGGAAATCAAAAGCCTATTGATCCTAGGAATGGGCTTCCTTGTTGGTCCATTGAATTTAGGAGATGTTTATTGAGTTTTTTCAATTGTCCAAGTAAGGGATGACCTTTATCTTTTTCTTCTACTGGGAATTACCTATTCTACTAATATGGCAGTTGTTACTGCAAATACTGTTGCTCTTGATATGGGGAATCACCTACGGTAGAGGCATCTGAGGTGTTGTGTAGGCATGTAGCTTGTGTGGAAAATGGGTGACTTCTATCCTTAATAGGGCTTGTAGGACCAACTTTATTTGAGTCTTCAATGATTGAACTCTTCCTTCCACAATTTAGGACTTTCTTGCATTCCCTAGTTTCTTGAGACTTTCTTTGAGTTCACTTGTGAGTATCAGGAAACCTGCTAGCTGGGTAAAGGTTGGACAAGGGAGAAAGTGGAAAAGATATGCATCTTATGCACATGTATGTATGAAAATGCATGAAAATGAAGGGTATGCAAAAATATTTTTTCGTTATTTAAGGTATGCTAAAAGTTTTTCATGGATGCAATGCAATGTGGGCTTAGGGTAGAGATAAAAAGGAAAATCCAAAAGGGCTTAGGGATATTGACATACAAAAGGAAGCCCTTATGGGCTAGGGGTAATGAATGACATAAGGAAAGCCCTACGAGTTTAGGGATGGTGAAATACAACAGGACACCCTTACACGTTTAGAGATGGTAACAAACAAAAGGATGCCCTTACGGGCTTAGAGATGGAAATTAGAACACCCTATACGAGTTTAGGATTGTAATAGACAACAGGAAACCCATACGGTTTTAGGGGTTTTAATGGACATAAGGAAACCCTTACGGGTGTAGAGATAATGATGGAAATGGGACACCCTATACAGGTTTAGAGATGAGTATGGAAATGAGGATACCCTATACGGATTTAGGGAAGGAAATGGAAATGAGGATACCCGATACGAGTTTAGGCATAGATATGGACACAAGAAACTCTTATGGGTTTACTAAAATAACATCTTATTCAGGAGGGCTCCCTACAATAGGCTGGTTCTAAGTTTATACTACCCAATCCCCTCACATGTAGGTTATGAAATTCTTGGACTAAGGCCCCTAGAGTCAAGGCTATACCAAAAGTTTCACCACCATTCAAGGGCTGGCCCCTACCAAGGTGACCTTTAGGGATAAGCCTCATCTAGGGGGGACCTTAATACTGACCCTTGTGGGCCATAAGGTTACCGTAGGTGATAAGGGTTCTAATAAAGGTTCCCAAGGTTAAAGGCCAAATTTAGCTCATAATCACAATGAGTGGTGGACCTCCACCGTGAAGAAAAGTCTGAGATAACCAACCTTGAGTGGAGGCTTCATACCAATAAAGAAGGTGAATACCTCCCCTGATTAATATGGTCTGACTACCGTTCTAAGCTTATATTTTTCTCAAGCTCGAGTTAGAGCTTCACACAAGAAATAATTCCCAATAACAACTCCCAATAAATGTATACAAATAAAAATGAAATAATAAAAGCAAGAAAATAAATAAAAACAAGAAATAAAATAGGAAAACAATAGCACACAACCCTAATACTAGAGGGTAGTCAAGACTCTCTTTAGGGGATTTCCCCAACATAGTCGCCAACTGTCGCGGCTGGAAAAAATTAAAGATTCCCCACTATCTTTTATTCGTCCTAAGGACAGGGGAAACAACAGAAAAACCCTAAAGTGTAATAATAATTGGTTTGGGAGTCGATTAAGCAATGAGAAGGTGTTAGGAATCCATCGCATCCCTTGTACTCAAGGGGAACCTTCTCTAGTGTTAGGGTTAAGGTGTGTTTGTCTAAGATTTCTTGCTTTTAATTATTTACAAAGGGTATTTACAAAAGGTTAATGTTGGGAAAAGGATTGGTTAGATGTTAGTGGACTCGCCTTGGTCTCGCAACTACATGCCTACGTATCTTCACTAAGGGATGAGAGAAATCAGAGTCCTACGTAGTTCAAATTATGTTTGGTTAGTGTTTTTTAGTTTTTGAAAAAAAAGGTTTGATCTTGAATTAGATGTACAGGGGCGTGAGTGAATTGATTATTGCACAGAGGCGAAAAGGGTGTCGCTCAGAACGGAAAAAAAGAGTTTGAATTTGTTGATGAATTTTAAAGTGTGAATGATGTTTTTGTCTTTTTGTTTTTTAGTTAATGACTTATATGCAATTAGTGAATTATTTACAAGCGAATGATTTAACATGTATTTAGAGGAGCAATCCTAATTAAAACGAAATGCATATTTTTATGTTTTGTATCTTTTTAATGTTTTTTGGTATAAAAATAAATTAACTAGAGAACATAAGAAGAGTTAATTAAAACTAAACTAGATAGGGTACTAAACTTGATTGGGATCAGAACGAGTAAAAATAACTAGAGCCCAAAACATGGCCCAATTATACCACACAAAACCCTAAAACTACTAACATATTTCACATTGATGATGTAGAACTAACCATGATTAAAATAATAAAACAAAAAAGTTAAGAAAAAAAGTATACAAGGGAGGTCCCTTTATTCTCATCACGTTTAAAATTGAAATGGAGTTAATTTCCCTTGTCTTGACTTTTCTAATATTTTCTAACCAATCATGTAGTGCCACGTAGAGTGGACTTAAATAATATAAAAAGAATAAAAATAAACATAACAAGATAAAGAACAGTGACAGTGTACCAGATCCAATTCATCTCTCTTGGTAATCGTCTTCTCTCTCCAACATGTTCCTCAAATTCTCTTCTTATTTCTTCAAAGTTCCTTCTTTCTCTATTGTTCTTTTTATTCAAAAAACAAACACAACATATGACTCAAGCAAGCATAATGAAAAGGAATATCCATAATACCATATTGATTTTAGTACGAGATGAAGAGTTTAAATGACTGCGCGAAGTGGTGTGCCACCGCAGCTTCTGCCCGGAGCGGGGAGAACAACGTCACGGTTCTGACGGTGGGTCGTTGAAATGGTACATGAGCCTGGACAGTGCTAGTATTCATTCTTTTAATGACTTGGGGGAAGCATTTATCAGACAATACAAATACAATATAGACATGGCGCCTGCCCGTGATCAACTCAGAGCCATGGTCCTGAAGGACAAAGAATCATTTAAGGAATATACACAGAGATGGCGTGAGGTAGCTGCCCAAGTGATTCCTCCAATGGAAGAAAAAGAGATGAAAAAGATCTTTCTGAAGACACTAGGTGTACTCTACTATGAGAGAATGGTGGCGAGTGCGCCCAGTGATTTCACTGAAAAGGTGGGAATGGGCGTCCGTTTGGAAGAGGCTGTAAGAGAAGGTCATTTGATAAAAAGTGAAGGTTCCAGCAATGTGAAGAAGCCATCATATGGATTTGTTAAGAAGAAAGAGGGAGAAACAAATGCTGTTATTCAAGAGAGAAGGGTTAATACCTCTAGAAGAAATCATCAGCGCCATCAACAGGTTGCCTCGGTAACTCTAATTTATTTGTTTTGATTTCTTCTAGAAATAGAACAAATCAAAACACAAAATTTAATGTTAATTGACTTGGATCAAAAGTTTGAATAAAAAACTACCATATATATTTTTTTTGATTTTCCCGACTCTTTATTAAAATATGCATAAAATAAATAAAAAATAATTATAAAAAATGCCTAAAATAGAAAAACGAAAATTAAATAAAAATATAATTTTGTGATTTTTGAAAATAATATAAAATGAAAATAAAGTTAGTAATAATTAAAAGGAAAAAAATTAAAATGTGGGAAATGTGGGATTCGAACATGTGACCCTATACATGAAAGTATTATCTCCTTACCAATTGTACCAATTCATTTTTTTGAAAAACATAGGAAGGTCTGGTGTATGGGAAAAATTGGGGTATGACACATTGAATAACATCTCATAGGGTGTTTTGTTCTAAATGGTGGGGATGCAAAGTCTGTTAATGAGGTATGTTGCATGACATAGTGAAAAAGACAAAAAAGCACTTAGGTAAGTGAGCATGAAATAATATAGAGCTAGTGACATTCAACAAGTGCATGTGTTTTCTTTCAACAATGGAGTTCTGTTGAGGTGTTTCAATGCATAATCTTTGATGCAAAATGCCAAGGGATGCATAATATGAAGGCATAATAAATTATGCACCATTATCACTTCTTATGGCTTCGGTAGTGCATGAAAATTGATTTTGACAGTATTTAATAAAATTTTGAATATGGGTTCTAGTTTCAGCTTTATTATGCATAAGAAAAGTTCATGTATAACGTGTGAAATCATTTACAATAGTAAGAAAGCATTGGAAACCATCTAAAGATTGTGAAGAGATAGGTCTCCATATATCCATGTGTACTAAGTCAAAACAATTAGAAATAACAGAGTGACTAATGGGAAAGAGAAGTTTAGTTTGTTTAGCTAAATGAAAATCATGGCATAGTAAAGTTTTATTGAATTTGATATCAGAGAAATTTCGAGACATCTGTTGTAAAACCTCATTAGAGGGATGTCCTAACCTATGGTGCCATAAATCTAAAGAGGTGAGAGAAACAATATTGATTAAACTATCAGAAGTACAAGCATGAGTAGTGTTTTTATGAGGAGATAAATTGTGAATGGGTTCTGTGTGAAGTATGTAGATATTTTTACGATGAACCACTTGTACAATCCTGCTCTTGGTAGACACATTATGTATGGAACATGAGTTGTGTGAGAAGGAAATGGTGAAACAAGAGTTATTGCAAAGTTTAGAAATGCAAATAAGGCTAAAGTTAAACTCAGGAATATAAAAAACAACAGTAAGTTTAATGAGTTAATCAAGTATGATTGTGCCAGAAAAGTTAGCAGTGATGCAAGTTCCATTAGGTAGATAAATCTGAACAGGAGCAATGATTCTTATAGATTTAAAGCATTGTATATAGGGGCAGACATGGTCATAAGCACCCGAATCAAAGATCCACATAGAAGAATTGTTAAGAGAATTACCTATATTGATAATACCTGAAATTATGTGGTTGTCCTTAGAAGTAGATGTATCAGTCTTGTTGTCTTTTGTTGATTGTTATAGTAGTTGAAGAAAATGTTGGTAATCTGCCTTGGAGATGACTCTATCTTTGTCTGAGTTTTGTGTGGATTTTGATTCTGCAACATTCTTGGATTTTTTGTTGCGATAGCTAGGTGGAAAGCCATGCTTGAAGTAGTAGGTTTCCATTATATGTTAGTTTTGTGATAGTTGGTGCAGAACATGGAATTTTTGGAGTTGTTGCCTCGTCTCTTGCCACGACAATTCATGGAGTTATTGTTAGCATATAGTATAGTAGGCTAAACACTAGGGGAAGTGGTGGAAATAGCCTCTTGTTGAGCTATGAGAGAGTAAACCCTACAAATGCTAGGAAGAGGATTGAGAAACAAGATTTGGGTGCGACTATTATGATATGTATCGCTCAATCCTCTGAGAAAGAAAGATATATATTCCATGTGTTTGTAATTGTAGACAGCTCAAACTAAATTGAAGGTGCAAGGAACAGGGCAAGAACAAGCAGGTGCAAGTCGAATATCCTCAAGTTTTCCCCAAAGAATTTTCAAACCAGTGAAGTATTGAGAAAGAAGTCTGTCACCTTGTTTGATGGAATGAAGATCATGAAGAAGATCTGAGAATCTGAAGTGGTTGCCTTTAGTGAATCTTTCTTGAAGATTATTCTGAATATCAAAAGCATAGTCAAAACAAATAATGCTTTGTGCAATATAAGGTGTGTGATACGGTGGGAGAACTGACTTGAGGGTTTTACATTTGATCACAAATGTTGCGGTTAGCAAGAGTCGCCACTGAATTTTCTTTTATCCAAAAGGAAAGGTGAAAAAGCACAGGAAATACCTTTGAGATTATTTCTTGAGTTTGGGGGATAGATTATGAAAAGGGAAGGTATTAGCACCCTTTTCATCCATGGTTTTCCATGGGCTCTTAGTTACTTGCTAGATCACTTACTTTTATTTGAAATTGTGCTTTGTGTGGTTTTTGAAAGTATTTTGTAAAGAAGCCATTGTTTAGGCACTCTTTGTAATGATTCTTGTTTGTAAGAATGTATACAAAGATGTTGATCTTTTAAAAATGTTTTCAAGTTTGTAAGATGTTTGAAAGTGCATGTGATTATTTTTGAAAATAGCAAGGATGTTTTTGAAATGAAGCAAGTAATTAGGAGCAATCTACCTACTCAAATGTCTTTCTTGTTTATTTCCTTTTCCTTTTACATTATTGTCTTACCATTTATTTGGTAAGCAACCCTATCTTTGGATGTAAACGGGACGGGCGTGGGTCATCGTATAACCATGATTAGCAATGTTGCAAGGTATCTTAGCATTATTTTTTAGGGACTAAGAACATTTGAAAGGCAACTTAGAAAGTGTCATTGAGGGACTGTGATCTTGTATTTCTTGTTTTTGCTAAGATACCTTACATGCGTGATATGGCCATTTTGTATAAGGCAACCAAGTGGAATAATCCTAGGGGTGCTTGTGTGCAAATGCATCACTTTCATGCTTGTTTTTGTCTTGAATTAGGGTTTTCTAGATATTGGTTTTAGTCTTTCCATACAAACCTTAATTACTAGCATGTTATATAAAAGCGATAAATTGCAAAATTTAAAGTTACTATGCTATTACAAGTTGTAAATAGAGATTGCAAGAATTTAAACCTAATTAATATTACATCCATATGAAAGGTTTTAATGAGTTTTTTAACCTAATTAAAGCTAATTGATTTTGAAGAAAATTCAATTAATTATTCACAAAACCTAAATCTAAGTTCATTGAAATAATAATAATAAATATAGAAAACCTAAGTCAAATTTAACTTTGTTTAGAAAATGATTTTAATTAAGGTTAATAAAGAAAATATTTTTATATTGTAGAAGAAATGATAAAAATTAATTTAGTAAAATAAAAATATTTTTTAATTTAATGAAAATATATTTCTTGTGGTTTTTTATGTAAAGAAATATTAAAAGAAAATTGAAATTTAATTCTAAATATATTTTTTGTGATTTTTTAATTAAGGAAAATATTAAGAAAACTAAGTATATACTTTTATTATATTAATATGTATATATATATCAAAATAACTAATTATAAATTATAAAATAAAATAAAAAAGGAAAAGAAAATATCAAAGAGTTTAGAATTGGGCCTAAATGTAGAAATTTGGGGGTGCAAAAAAGGAGTCCAGAAAGCCCAAATAAAGGGTAGCCCAAGCGCCTGATCTAGTATGGCTGCCAGAGAGAGTGCATGGTAGGACCGCAATTATGGAGCATAGAAAACAATGATCATGAAATCTGATGGATGATGAGTAGCGAAGTGCATGACGATACTGTGGGAACACACACACCAAACTATACCAGAAGTGATTAAGGGTGGTGACACTTGTCACCACCGTATTAGACACTAAACCAAAGTTATTAACATAATAAATAAAATAAAAATAAAAAAAACTTAAATCATTAAGAAAACACTCTCTCTGCCTCACGCTGTTGTTACTTTTTTTCTTTCATCCTCTCCTTAGAGCTCTCGCCGGAGCTGACGACATGGCTGCGCCAGAAACCTCCCTGCGGCAGCGACGACTGTGGCGAAGCTCCTATCCCTTTTTTTATTACATAAATCTATTTCTCTTATCATTCTCTTTTCTAATCTATGGTTTAATTTTTCAAATCCTCAACAGTGAAGGCTAGATCTAAAAAGGGGTTTTCAACCCTAGGTCTTAAATGAGTGCTTCGTTCAATGATTATGGTGCTAAACTCATGAATAAATGACAAACTAAGAGAAAGAAAAGGAAGAGACGAAGCCATTACGTCCAGATCCAGATGTTTATCAACCTTATGAAAATTTCTAGGTGAGATTGTTCTGACTTCCTTTGAACTCGTATCTTCTTCTTGCTTCTCTAAAACTTTTCAATTTGTGAAGGGACTTGGGAAGGAAAATGATGAACGAACTTAGTGTTTTACTGTTTGTATTTCTTGATAGCTTGCTCTATGTGTTTCTATGAATGATTCATTGATGATTTCTGAAGGGGTTTGATACGTTTGAGGAAGATGATGATTCAAAATTTTTTAGGTTAGGGTTTTGTGTTTTGATGCCTTTCCGTATCTTGAAGGTTTTTTTTATGGTTATCACTCTGTCTGGTTTTTTTTCTATCTGTCTATTGGCTTGTGGGCTTTTGTTGTTATGTTACAAAAAACAATGAATGGCAATTTTTTGGTTGTGGCTTAGCCCCCTCTCCCCTTCTCTATTTTTGGACGATGATTTGCTTTTATATTGTAACCTTGTTTTACTTTGTTTCCTGATACTGACTTGATGGGGGCTTCAGTTTGGGACTTGTCACTTTAATTTCTGATACATCAATATTGTTGTACTTTTGCTATGCTGACTTTGCTTGCTTTAAGGCCGTACTTGCTTGGCTTTTGTACTTCTCTGGTTTTTTAACTTTGTGGCTTATGGATTTGATGAAAATGTAATGCTTTTACAGCTGAGTTTGACAGCTCTTGTACTGTGATGAACATTTTTTCTAAATTCTTTTTCTCTTTACTGTGAACCAAACCAAACATTGTTTTGAGATTTGTAGTAAAGTACCCTAGGCCTATGACATGACTTTACAAATTCTGAGTTCAAACAAGATATAAGGCTTTTTCTTGATTGTTTGTTGTACTGGTTTTCTGTTGAGACTATTTTCTGATTTGAAGCAGCATGAGGCTTTTGCTTGCTGACTTGATATTTTCTGATTTCCTCTTTATCTTTTGTGAACCAAATATTTGAGATTTGCAAAAGACTATCCCTAGCCAATGATGTATGGTCCTGATTTTTGTGTGGAACAATATGTATGAGGATTTTTTTTAATTGTTGGCTGTACTGGTTTTCTGAATTAAACATGCACTTGTTTCTTAATGAATTCTGATTTTCACCTTTTAGTTTATTGTGAATCAAACCAAACTTTATGATTTGCAATATAAATTTTAGCCTATGATAAAAGTTGATCTGGTTTGAGGCTTTAGAACATAAAACCTCTTTTTCTGACCTCTTGATGCTTCGTTGCCTTTAGGTTTTGCACATGTTTTATTCTAGCAGCTTGCTGCTTTCTGGCCTACTGTTTGTTACAGTTTTGCCATGTTATTGTTTGCTGCCTGTTATGCAGCTTGCCTTGTTGTTTGTTTGCAGCTTGCCATGTTGTTTGCCCTGCTGTTATTTGTAGCCTGCTATGCAGCTTACCCTGCTGTTTGTTGCAGTTTGCCATTAAAATCTGATTCCTAAACCTAGACCCTAATGATGGATTTCTTCTCTCTTTGGTTTACATATCATTTTTATTTGAAATGCTTGCTAACTTTCTTTTCTTCATTGTTTCATGAACATGAGGCGTGGGCGGCAAGCGAATATTGGAGGGGTTGTTTGAAGATGAAGCAATGCATAATTTCTCCCTTTTGTAAATAAAACAATTCTTTGTAATTTATTTATTTTGTAAACAAAACAAAATTTGTAAATTCACCTTACTTGTAATGAACACAATGTCCTTTGAATATATTTGGTGTGATGAAATTATTGTACCAATCTCCAATTCTATTTGAACTTTGAAAGTCTCAATTGAATTCTTTGAGTAAAATAACTTGGTTTGGGTAACTTGTACTTCAAACAATCACCAAAATGATCAAACAAAAATAAACGCCTTGTACTCCAATCAAATTTCTAAAACAAAATAAATGTTTAAGAATTTAGTTCCACCTGGTTAACTTGAATCCAAAAACCATGGTCATTTAAAATAAAATCCTTAATCTTCAACTTTTGTCCAATGTCTAAATGGTAATCAAAATGAGTTTGCACGTCATACTTGATTAAAATGGGACTTCATCGTCTATCAAACATGTTTTAAGAATATTCGTCAATCTTGTAGAATTAACAAACTTCAGCAAATTGTGTTTAAGAACATTTGAAATTTTGAAAACTCAATTTTCTTTGAGAAATACCAAACCCTAATTGTTGATTTGCCGCCTAGGAAGAGAATCTGTCTGATCGACCTCTGAGCCAACTGAGTGTACTAGAAACCCTAGGATAGTATCCTGCATGAAAAATTGGAGGAAAATTTTGTGGTACAACAAGGTGAAAGGGTGTGGTTAATCCAAGAAGTCACCATAATGTTCGCATGATCCCAAAGATCAAAATTTGAATCTGCAGGAGAAGGTTTAGGAACGAATCCATTGATGAAGCCAAGCTTGTTCTTTGATGTAAGTGTGCGACACATCAATCTTCTCTAGTTATTGTAGTTGTGATCGTCCAGCGGTGGGGTGACCAAGATTGTGCCGGGGTTTTCACCGGGATGAAGGTAGAAATGGCTTCTTGGATTCAAGGAGGGGTTGGGTGGAGCTTTGGTGGTTGAGTCATTTTTGGGAACGTCTTCGGTGTCTGAATCATCAAAAGCCATGGAAAATGCAGAAGGAATACAAAAGAGTCAAGGAAATGGGTGAAGATGAATGGAGGGAAACACAAATAGTTTTAAAATTTTAGGGTTTTGGGTCTCTTGATACCATATTACAGTTTATAAAAATAGGACCAATGAGAGTGGTTTTCCATTATCACTAAAATGTAATGATTCGCTTTCAAAGGAGGAAGAGCCCAATCACTTATATAGATGAGAACTGGCTCTTACTAAAATACAAAGTAATTTGGCCCAATAACCAGAATAAGCCCAAAAGGTAAAATAAACCTAATATCTAACCATGCTAAATATATAAATAGACGTTAAGCTTCTAATAAAGGCGTCGAGTAAAATATATCTTTGAGTGTCTCGTAAAACATAATTTCATCCCATATTTTAATCAAAATGGCAATCAGTTTAAATTAAAAGTGAAATTAATTATTAAATGAAGATAAATAAATAATTAATTTGAAGATGGTAAGTGTTCCTGAAAAACAATATTAATAACATCCTTGAAGCTGGTCAGAATAAGTCGCACTAGGTATGTATTATTGATCCAATAATTGCTCAGTCTCATTCTTTTTGGTGGTAGCATATTTATATTGATGTATCATTGGAGTGATGGCATCATGTTCATGGTCATTATTATTAAGTGTTGTACCTCAAAATTTGCCCTCCCTTTTCTTCAATATTTTCTCACCACAAGACCCTTGGAGCTCAAGATCAAGTTAGGGTTTGCTCTGCTCAAGACTCCTCCTTGCACCGTTGACCCAAATTAGGGTTTGAGTTTGCACAAAGATGTTTTGACCTAAAGTGCCAAAAATGACTTTCATGCTTCATGTTGGACTCTCAAGTTTATCCATACCAAGTTTCAAGCATTGATTCCAATCTTTGCCCAGTCAATTGGACAGTTGACCTAGAAATCAGCTGTATTGGGGAAAAAGTCAACTGTGGTCAATTGACAGTCAAACTTCATGATTTTTAACCCACATCAACATTATGAACTCATATGGACCATTTGATCAAGTTTGGATCATAATTCCACAAGAAATTTGATCAGATCATCAAAAGGGCAAAATGGTCATTTTTAGGGTTTTGACTGCACAAAGGCAATTTTTGACTGTTTGACCTAGCCAATGGCCAACCAAGCTCACACATGGACTCAAGGACCCCATGGCATTGTCTTGACATGTTCAAAAAATTCAAAAGATCCCAAATGCACAAGATTGACAGATGAATTTTCCAGTCAACTGAGCCAAATTTGACTGTATATTGAAAAGTCAAACTTTGACTTTTTGGTCAAAATCAAGTGCCAAGATTCATTTTTCATCAAAACATGTCAAATTGTGAAACTTGTTCATCAAGAAATCAAAAATCACAAATTAGGGTTTGAAATGAAGAATTTTCATAACTTAGAAATTTTCTAAGTTATGAAAATCCCTAATTTTTTCCTAAATTTGTCCAATATTTTCATCAAGATGCATTTGGATTCAAACAAAACTCAAAACATGAAAGTTGTAGTCCATTGCAAAATCTACAACTTTGATTCATAAAGTTTCCTAAAAATAAGCTTGTAGCTCAAGTTACAATTTTTGGAACAAGGGTGCAAAACATTCTTAACTTAGAAATTTTTTGACCTATTTTAGGCAGGGTTTTTGCCTAACTTCATGGCCACTTTTCATATGCTTCCACTTGGAATTTCAATTTGCATTACAAAGATGGATTGTAGTACACATTACAAGCTTTCCAAAATGTCCAAGAACTTCTCAAACACCCTTTTGGTTAGGGAGAATCGAATTTGGCAATATGGGCAAAAGTCACTTTGTTCATGAGCCATTTCCATGTTCATAACTTGTGCATTTTCAAACTCAGCATGTGCAAGCTACATTACAGGCCTCTAATCTCATTTACACTCAAAAATTAAATGCTAAACCATTGTGCCAAGATGTTATTCTATGCCTTAGGTCATTACATGGAAGTTTAATCCTTATTTGGAAAAAGTAACTTATCCATTTTTGAAAAGTTGAACTTTATGTCAAGTTTGCAAATCAAGAGGTACAATGCATATCTTCTAGGCACAAGTTCAGGAACGTATCACACTGATCAAGAGGGATTGTTGCAGCATGTTGAGGGGGCCTGCATAATCCTAGAAACCAACTTGTCATTTTTTGGCTTAAGATAGAAGAAAGCTTTCATTTTGTACACCAATTGACTTTCCTGCAAGAACCAACTCAAGCAAACTTTCTCCACACATTCCATACTCCTCAAGTGACCTGAAACACGACCAAGCCATCCCTAAAACTCCTTCATCCATCAAAACACATTTTTTCTGCAAAACAGAGTCATGGTTGCAGATTGACTTGGCCAGCAACATTCCATCGTGCGTTTTCATCCATACCACCTCAAACACACTCCATACCACCTATACAAACTATACCAAGCATTGGACACGACCTGTAACACCTCTAACCAACTTCACCATTTTCACTTTTTCTGTTTTGCAGGTTGACTTCCATAGCTTGATTCATTTGGTTTCAAAGCAAGCTAAAGGTGGGAGAAGCATCCCTGAACTTCAGGCAAGCTGTACAAGTCCTCACATTGCCTTGAAAGTGCCTCCATTGTCAGACACGATCCAAGCTGAACAGGTAAGTTCATGGACTTCTATCTCTCAACCTAGGAAGAGTTAGCTTTAGGTTTATGAATGAAAAATGCTCTACTCATGGCCCTGAAGCTACACATATATTTACTTTCCATTTATATTGCATGTGCTGAGAGAATTTGGAACCTGAACATTAGAAAAAACTTAGGTTAAGAATTAGGGATGGAGAAATTCTCTCTCATTTCTGAGAGTTAGATCAATTTCTTGGTATGTATGGAATCGTGGTTTGATGCTTGACATTTTTCATGTTATAAGTTTGTGCTAAAAGTCCAGGAATCAGGATGTTTGAACAAGGTGAAAAACGCGCGTTTTTGAGACAAGTTTGCTGGAGGTTGAAGAAGATAGGATTGGGCTGGGCCTGAGTTCTGTTTTCCTTTTTGCACCTTCATTTTTCACATGCACCCCCTTGGCCCATTGTGCTTATTTTTATCATTTTTTGACCTTTTCTTTTTTATTCTGACTTGATATTTTTTGACAAAACATAAAAAACATTAAAAATATTTTTTCAACCATTTTTGCATTTTATTTGGATTTTTGCTTGTTTTATTTGAATTTTGTACATAAATAAACATAATATCCTTTTATTTAAAAATACAAAAAATAATACAAACACTTTTATTTTCTGATTTTTATTTTATTTCATCTTTTGACAACATTTTATAGAAAATATACTTTTTTTGTAAATATTAAAATATTTTATTTTTGTACATGTTTAATACATTTAATAAACAATATAAACACTAATATATTTATTAATATATTTAGGTTAAAAACATAAAAAAATAATACATTTTTATTTTTATTAATATTTGACTTGAAAAATCACTTTTTTACAATATACTTTCTTTTTTTTATTTATTTATTTTTTGTACATAATTAATAATTATTGTATATAATAAGTAATTAATACCTTTTTATTTGCAAAATTAGGGTTTTGCCCTAAAACATGAAAAATATCCAAAATAAACCTTTTTTATTTTTGTTTATTTGACACATAAAAATATTTTTCACATACATAAAAAATCATCTTTTGCATCTTGCATATTTATTGCATTTTTATTTAATTATTATATATTAAATAATTTGTATAATTCAATTTGGATGTAATAGTTTAGATTTAATTTTTCTTGATAAATATCCCCATTTGAACATTTGTACCCCCCATCCCATAATTATGTTGTAAAAATTTAGGACTTTAATTTTCGCACTTTAAAGCTTTCCAATTATGCCATGATAGAATTAGGGTTTTGTGTGCAAATCAAAAACAACCAATTGTTTGACTTAAATTAAAGACAAAAAAGCATGAAAATGGACAACACCAATCACACTTGCACCCCTTGGGTTACTCCACTTGTTGCCTTCAATAATGGGCCATATTGCATGTTAAGTGTCTTTGGCAAAACAAGAACCATTCAAAATGATCATAGTCCCTCGATGACGCTTTCGAAAGTTGCCTAAAAATGATCAAGTCCCTTAAAGGAGAAATTGCTCAAAGACACTTGGCACCATTGCAATCATGGTCTAAACGATGACCCGCGCCCGTCCCGTTAACATCCTAACACAAGATTGTCCACCAAATACAATGGTGGAACAAAATTGTTAAAAGGGTTAAAACATAGCAAAGATCTTTGAGAAATTTAGGGTAGATAGCTCTTGGTTACTTGCCAATTTACAAAACAAAAACACTTGCCTATTTTTCAAAGCCACACTTCACAACACACTTGCAAAACCTTTCAAAAACATTGAAAACTTTTTCAAAAGACATACATCTCTGTATACATCCCAACATGGATCATTACAAAGGTTGCCACCACATTGGCCTCTTTTCAAAACATTTTCAAAACCCACACACAAAGCACCATTTCAAACAATTGAAAATCAAGGCAAGTTGATCTAAGCAAG
Source organism: Vicia faba (assembly GCA_948472305.1). Lineage (NCBI taxonomy): Eukaryota > Viridiplantae > Streptophyta > Magnoliopsida > Fabales > Fabaceae > Vicia > Vicia faba. The sequence goes on from OX451738.1 coordinate 1,005,127,706, forward strand.
TAACTAAGAGCCCATGGATAACCATGGATAGAAAGGGTTCTAATACCTTCCCTTCCTATAATCTACTCCCCGAACCCAAGAAAACATCTCAAAGGTTTTTGCTGTGCTTTTTAACCTTTCCTTAGGATAAAATAAAAAGTCGGTGGCGACTCTTGCTCAACCGAAACATTTGCGAAAACAAACGCAAAACCCAAGTCAGTTCTCCCACCGTATCATAGAACTGGCGACTCTGCTGGGGAATACTTAAAAGTGGAGTAACCTTAGGGCTTAGATCACCCTCTTGCATGACTAATTGTTTATTTTGATTGCTTTACATCTTAGCTCTCTTGTTTGGGTTTGCAATCCTACACCCGGATTTTGGGAAACATTCATAGATAGCAATACATTGTGGAAACTGTGCGGGGTATACCGACACGGTTGAAGCAATAGCTATATTAGTGCGACATATTTGTGAGTACCGGTAACCCTTGAGTTCAATCAAGGAGAGTACGGGGCTGCTGAGTGATGTCACTAAACACTAATGACCTAGAACCTTACTTGACCTTCTTGGCCTTTCATTAGGGGTAGTGAGATGACCGGCTTTGGTGTAGTCCGAAGTTGGTAGATACTCGATACTACACTCATTGAGGGTTGTTTTCTTGGAATATTTTGGTCGCTAGTTAAGTGGCTAAACCAAAACAATGAACATGGAAAACAATCCAATGATATTGAGCTCCTTAGAACCCGGTTACTATTTATAGGACAGGTTTTTAAGCCAACTACACTCAAGAGGATACTTACCTATGAAACCCCATGCAAGCCTGAAACTAGGGTTTTATGTGAATTGCTTGTACATATGTTTGTGCATACATCATGAGCATCATAAAACATCATATGCATTCACTAACCATTTCAAGGGTTTAGATCATCATCTTTGTTCTTGTTTTGTAGGTCATGGAAATTCTTCGCAGGAAAACTATCCAAGTCAACCTTGTGAGGATCCCTCCTCAACTTAAGGAGCTCACATCCAGGATTCTGGAAAGCTCTCCCTTCAGTGAAAGACATGGTAGACTGCTCAGCCTAGTCAGCACTAGCATTGAAGAGGACATGGTAAAGGTGTTGTTTCAGTTCTTTGACCCCCTTCACCACTGTTTCACTTTCCCCGACTACCAATTGGTGCCCACTTTGGAGGAGTTTTCTCAACTCCTGAGAATTCCTATCCTTAATCAACTACCCTACAACGGTACAGAAAAGGAACCAAAGCCTGAAGATGTTGCTCAAGCACTACACTTGCAACCATCTGACATCAAGGGGCATTGGGAAACTAGAAGCGGTGTCAAAGGCTTCTTAGCAAAATTCTTGTTTGAGAAGGCACAAGAATGTTGGAATTCATTGGACCTACAAGCCTTTGAAGAAATTATGGCACTTCTCATTTATGGGTTGGTCTTGTTCCCAAATCCTGACCAGCTTGTAGATATCAACGCCGTCAAAATCTTCTTATCCAGAAATCCAGTACCAACATTGCTTGGGGACATTCTTCACTCATTTTACACACGAACAATGAGAAAGAGGGGTGTTCTCATGTGCTGTACTCCTCTCCTGGCAAGGTGGTTTATTTCGCACCTTCCACGATCTGTCTTGAAGAATGACCAAGGCCTAAGGTGGTCACAACGGTTGATGACCCTCACTCACTCTGATGTACATTGGTGTTCTCGGTCCAAAGAAAATGTCATCATCGTCGATCGTTTTGGAGAGTTCCCTAATGTTCCATTGCTTGGCATTAGGGGAGGCATTACTTACAACCCTTGTCTAGCTCTGAGACAATTTGGATATGCACGGAGGGATGGCCCTCATGACATGCTGATTCCTGACCTAGTTTTTGACTTCGACAACGATGCGCAAGGACTTCGCCAAAGATTCATCAGAGCTTGGAGGATGCCTAACAAGCTAGACAGCAAGACACTGGGGCACAAGAACTCCATCCTTCTTGAGCCTTATCTCAAGTGGGAACGAACCCGAGCCCAGAGTCTAATGATGCCTTACCCTCATGTTCTTCCTGTGATTAAAGAGCCCGTTAAGGAAGGAGAGGTTCCCTACACCATCCTATATCCTGACATGCCAACATCGTGGGAGGAGATGCAGAAGAGTTGGATCCAACTCAAGGAGGAACAGAACACTTTTGAGGCCAGCTTCTACGCCAGTGAGAAGAAGGTTTTGGAGCTTACCCGCCGACTCCATGAGGAAGAGACCCTCAACACCTACATCGCACCAAAGAGGATGCGCAACGTCTTTTTACCTTGAGAAGTTTTTGTAATATTTGGCCCATGGGGCATTTATGTACTGACAGATTTCTTCTTATTAATATGACGTGTGTTCTTTTTGTTTGCAACAATTTTGAATTTTCTAAATCCTTGAATGCATTGCATAAACAAGCATATCATTCATCATACGCATAAGCAGGTCTCCACACCAGGTTTCCTTATCTTTCTGCTGTTTATTTCAGTAAGATGGATCTCGAACAGACGGTCAAGGACTTGCAGTCTCAAAACTCACAGTTTCAACATCTCCTGATGACCTTGGCTAAGGGTCAAGAGGATCTAAAGACCCTGCTTGGGAACAAAGAGCAAGTGTAAAAGAAGAAGAAAAGAGTGGGGGTGGCTACCCTGGGGAGAAGGTTTAAGGGTGAAGCCAGAAGAGTTCTTGAATTTCCCTCTGCATCTGAAGAGGGAACCAGTAAAGGGAAAGGGGCTGCGGTACCTTCCGAATCCGAAGATGAAGAAGAAGAGGCTGAAGAAGACGAAGACTACTCAGAACAACAATACCCGCCCGCCGATAATAAGTACAAAAACTTGGAAGACAGGTTGGCAGCTATGGAGCTGCAGAGAGTTCCCGGTTTAGATTTCGAAGATTTGGGATTAATTGCTGGAATTGTGATCCCCCCGAAGTTCAAAGTGCCAATTTTTGCAAGATATGACGGGCTGTCCTGCCCAAAAATGCATCTAAGGTCATATGTCCGAAGAATCCAACCTCACACTTCCGACAGAAATCTTTGGGTGCACTTCTTTCAAGATAGCCTGTCTGGCACTCAGCTAGACTGGTTTTACAAGCTGGAAAGGTCAGAGATACATAGTTGGGAGGATCTGGCAGTTGCTTTTTATCGCCAATATCAGTATAACTCTGACTTGGCGCCAACCCGTACTCAGCTACAGAGTATGGGGATGGCCTCAGGCGAGGGATTCAAGGAGTACGCCCAGAAGTGGCGCGATCTGGCCGGAAGAGTGCAGCCGCCTCTTTCTGATAGAGAACTTGTTGATATGTTCCTGGGGACCCTGTCTGGTCCATTCTTTAACCATCTGATCGGTAGCTCTTCCGCAGGGTTTACTGAATTAATTCTGACTGGCGAGCGGGTAGAAGCCGGTATCAAGAGTGGGAAGATTCAGAAGGATGCCTCTGCATCTACAATTGCTAAGAAATCATTTCCAGCGAAGAAAGAAACAGTTGTTGTGTATTCTCAGAGAAGAGCGGGGAAGACTGAGCGCCGGCCGACTCTGGGGGCCGTGATGATCCAAAATCCATCAAATGATCAGCCTCGTTATAACCAGTTCAGACCGAATCAGCAACGGGTGGAACGGACGCAACGGCAGTTCACCCGCATCAATATGACACCGGCGCAAGTGCTTCCCCATCTGTTGAAGTTGAATCTCGCCACTATTAAGGAGGCACCAAAAAATGTGAACACATCCTCTCCGCATTATCATCCCAATGCTAAATGCGCCTACCATTCTGACAGTGTCGGGCACGACACCAACGATTGCTGGGCACTTAAGCATAAAATCCAAGAGTTGATAGAGGCGAAGGAGGTTGAGTTCGACGCTCCAGAGAAGCCAAACGTAATATCGGCTCCGATGCCGAAGCATGGTCGAAATGTCCATGCTATTGAGGAAGATTTGTATGTTTCTGATGTCAATGACCTGATAACTCTGTTGTTAACCATCAAGTTAAATCTGCTAAGGGCTGGGATTTTCCCTGGATGCAAAGAAGATTGTCACTATTGTTACTCTCTACCATTTGACTTCCCGTTACTGAAGAAAGGCATCCAAGGCCTGATGGACAGTCAAGAAATTCTGTTTGAAAAAGTTCCTGCTATTCCAACCCCTACTGAAGATGTTTCAATTATCACCATTCACGCCAATCTTTCCAAGGCCGTCAAAAAGCCTGTTAAGATTACATCAGCTACAAAGTCTGTTCCTCTGAAGATAACTATGCCAGGGCCTGTCCCCTACAGTTCTGAAAAATCAATACCATGGAATTACGGTGGAGAAATCTACTACCATGGTATTAAACAAGTTGAAGTAACCGAAGGAAACTCTGACGAAGAAGATGCCAGCATTAGAAACATTGCCGGCACAAGCAAGATCACCCGAAGTGGGAGAATATTTTCTCCAGAGATTGCCCCCCCAAAGGCAATCTTTGGACCCTCATCTGCTGCCAAAGTTATTCCTGCGCCGATAAAACTTTCCGCGAAAACTCCGTTGATTGAAGATGCTGTTATTCCTATTGTTGTCCCTCCTACTTCTGCTGATAAAGGGAAAGGGATCCAAGACGAGCTCGTCAGGACGAGGGCTCAACCTTTGGTCATCCCAGAGACCTCTAAGAAAGAGATGGAGGAGATCCTGAAGATAATTAAAAAAAAGTGATTATGACGTGGTAGAGCAACAGGGGCAAACCCCCTCGAAAATCTCCATGTTAGCATTGCTACTTTGTTCAGAAGCGCACGCCAAAGCATTGATAAAGTTCCTGAAGACAACCCATGTGCCCCAGGAAACCTCTGCCGACCAATTCCAAAACTGTGTAGCCAGTCTTACAGCAGACAACGGTTTAGGTTTCTCTGATGCTGACCTAACCTCAAAAGGAAGAAAGCACATCGACGCCTTACATGTGTCAGTAGAATGCCAAGGAACTACCCTGGCCCATGTTCTAGCCGACACTGGTTCTTCCCTGAACGTGCTGCCTAAGAAGGCCCTCGACCGATTGGATTGCGAAGGCTTGGAGTTAAGGCCAAGTAATATCATTGTAAGGGCATTTGACGGGTCGAAGAGAATGGTACATGAGGAGGTAGACATTCCCATTAAGGTTGGCACAGAGGTGTTCCCCTCAACTTTCTATGTGATGGACATCCGTCCGTCATACTCTTGATTATTGGGGAGACCATGGATACACAATGCCGGGGCAGTCACTTCTTCCCTACATCAAATGCTGAAGTACCCTGTCAAAGGAAAGATCATAACCGTCCACGGTGAAGAGGAATATATGATCAGCCACCTGAACTCCTTCCGATATGTAGAGGTAGAAGGTGAATTCATTGAGACACCATTCCAGCACTTCGAGGAAGTCTCTCCTGAGGTGGAAGTAGCAAAAATGATAGCGGAGGTACCAAAGCAGATGGCCAGGATGGCATCACTAAAAGACGCGAAGGCCGCAATGAAGGAAGGGAAGAGCTCAACGTGGGGGAAGTTGCCGGACATTCCTCACAAAACAGACAAGTTTGGTTTAGGATTCACTGCTGCGGGGCAGAAAGCTATGCGCCGCTCGAAGGTTGAAAGAGAACCCATCAAGATCTCTCCTTATGGGATCAATGCTTTGGAAGGTGAAAACGAGGAGGTCAACATTGAAGATTGGATCTACCCAACCATCGAAGGGGGACTACGCAACTGGGAGGCAAAGGACTTTGTCCCCATTACTTTTATTAATCAGTAGTTATCTGTCAAACATTTCCTATGGTCTGTAATAATTACTTTTGAACAATCCGTGCACTACTTTTTCACCTCATGCCTTGCCCGGAGCATGTAGGTCCATTTGTAAGGGTTTTGATTATCTTCATATCCATATGCCATGTTTAATGACTCATTGGACGTTTTTCATCGATAAACTGTTGTGTTCATTTTCTTTCCTTTTTGCATTTTTTGTTTAAAGATGGTTATCCCTTACACACACCCACGTTCACAAATGCAGGTACCCATCCACTCTGGATTCTATGGGTGACTATTCTTCTATGTCCTTCAATAACTCTGAAGATCTGGTCAATCAGGCTGAGTATGAAGATGACGAAGGTTGTGAAGTACCAGGGGAATTAGCCAGACTGCTACAGCAAGAGGAAAGGGCCATCTTGCCTTACAAAGAGTTGTTGGAAACTGTCAATTTAGGAACAAAGGAAGACCGGAAGGAAGTGCAAGTGGGTGCCAATCTGGAACCAAGTGTCAAGGAGCGCCTGATACAGCTGTTAAATGAGTACGTTGAAATCTTCGTCTGGTCTTACGAAGACATGCCGGGTTTAGACACAGACATCGTGGTTCACCGTCTCCCTACAAGAGAGGATTGTCCACCGATCAAGCAAAAAGTCTGCCGAATGAGGCCCGACATGTCTGAGAAGATTAAAGCAGAAGTGATGAAACAATTCAATGCTGGCTTTCTGGCTGTTACATCCTATCCACAATGGGTTGCTAACATCGTGCCAGTTCCTAAAAAAGATGGCAAAGTCAAGATGTGTGTAGACTACCGGGATTTGAATAGGGCCAGCCCCAAAGATGATTTTCCGCTATCGCACATTGATATTCTGATTGACAACACAGCTCAGCACAAAGTGTTTTCCTTCATGGATGGATTCTCGGGCTACAATCAAATTAAAATGGCCCCCGAGGACATGGAGAAAACAACCTTTGTCACACAATGGGGTACTTTCTGTTACAAGGTGATGCCGTTCGGACTGAAGAACGCAGGGGCAACTTATCAACGCGCCATGGTAGCTTTATTTCATGATATGATACATCATGAGATCGAAGTTTACGTAGACAATATGATAGCTCGGTCACAAACAGAGGAGGAACACCTTGAACATCTAGAAAAGCTGTTTGCCAGGTTGAAAGAGTACAAACTCAGGCTAAATCCAAGTAAGTGTACTTTTGGAGTTAGGTCTGGTAAACTTCTAGGGTTTATTGTCAGCAACAAAGGTATTGAGGTCGATCCAGCAAAAGTAAAAGCAATACAAGAGATGCCTGCTCCCCGTACTGAAAAGGAGGTTAGAGGGTTCTTGGGGCGCTTGAACTATATTGCCAGATTCATCTCTCATCTGACTTCTACGTGTGAGCCAATTTTCAAATTATTAAAGAAAGATCAAGTAGTCGAATGGAACGACGATTGCCAAGCTGCTTTTGATAAGATCAAGGAGTATTTGCTAGAACCTCCTATTCTGATGCCATCCGTCGAAGGAAGACCATTGATCATGTATCTGGCAGTCTTGGATAACTCAATGGGGTGTGTTTTGGGCCAGCATGACGAGTCTGGTCGAAAAGAGCATGCCATTTATTACCTTAGCAAAAAGTTTACCGACTGTGAGACTCGCTACTCACTGCTCGAGAAAACTTGCTGCGCTTTGGTATGGGCTGCTCGCCGACTAAGGCAGTATATGCTGACTCATACTACCTTGCTGATTTCCAAAATGGATCCTATCAAGTATATCTTCGAGAAGCCTGCTTTATCTGGAAGAATAGCTAGATGGCAAATGATCCTAACTGAGTATGACATCCAGTACACCACTCAAAAAGCTATAAAGGGGAGTGTACTAGCTGACCATCTAGCTCATCAAGCTATCGAAGATTATCAGTCCATGAGATTCGACTTCCCGGACGAGGACATCATAAATTTGGACAACATTGAAGGTAACGGACCGTATGACAGAGCCGAAAAGGGATCCCGATGGACCCTGTACTTTGATGGTGCTTCAAATGCACTTGGAAACGGTATCGGTGCGGTACTCATCTCCCTAGAAGGTTGTCACACTCCTTTCACGGCTCGACTCTGCTTCAGCTGCACAAACAACATGGCTGAATATGAAGCTTGCATCTTTGGTCTCAAGGACGCTATAGACTTGGGGATCAAATCTTTGATCGTATTTGGGGACTCGGCTTTGGTTATCAGTCAAATCAAAGGAGAGTGGGATACCAAACATCCTAATCGTATCCCATACAAAGAACATGTCCTGACATTGTTGCCTCACTTCGAGCAAATTACCTTCGAGCATTTCCCGCGAGAAGAGAATCAGCTAGCAGATGCTCTGGCTACAATGTCTTCTATGTTTAAACTCAACTGGGATAACGAGGCTCCCCTGATCACCATCGAGCGAATGGATGAACCTGCACATTGTCATGAGGTTAATACCGAAGAAGTAGTGGAACAACCCTGGTTTCACGAAATCAAAAGGTATCTTCAGACTAGAGAATATCCTGAAGGAGCTTCCGTAAATGACAAGAAGTTCCTAAGGAAATTTGCTGCCAAGTTCTTCCTGAGCAATGGCATCCTCTATAAGCGCAACCATGATTGTTTTTTACTCCGATGTATTGACAAAACTGAAGCGGAGTTAATCATGACAGAGATGCACAGTGGTACATTTGGCACCCATTTGAGAGGGCATACTATGGCTAAAAAGATCCTAAGGGCAGGCTATTACTGGTCTACCATGGAAGCAGATTGCCATCAGCACTCCCGTACTTGCCACAAGTGTCAAGTCTACGCTGACAAGATTCATATTCCTCCGGTTCCTCTCAACATGCTGACAGCTCCTTGGCCATTCACAATGTGGGGCATTGACATGATTGGAGAGATCAAGCCCACGGCTTCCAACAGACATCGCTTCATCCTGGTTGCCATTGACTACTTCACCAAATGGGTCGAAGCAGCTTCTTTCGCCTCTGTCACTAAAAATGTGGTTGGCCGCTTCATCAAGCAAAACCTTATATGCCGGTATGGCGTTCCAGACAGGATCATCACAGACAACGGTACAAATCTGAATAATACTATAATCACCGCATTGTGCGAACAGTTCAAGATTTATCATCACAATTCATCTCCTTATCGGCCGAAGATGAACGATGTTGTTGAAGCTGCGAACAAAAACATTAAGAAGATCATTCAGAAAATGACAGTCACTTACAAGGACTGGCATGAGATGTTACCGTTTGCTCTGCATGGATACCGTACGACGGCACGTACTTCAACCGGGGCAACCCCATTTTCTTTGGTATATGGCATGGAAGCTGTCTTGCCCATGGAAGTTTAGATTCCCTCTTTAAGGATTATGAAGGACTCTGGTTTGAGTGAAGATGATTGGATTCAGACCCGACTTGACCAACTCAATTTGATCGACGAGAAGCGACTCGCTGCTGTGTGCCATGGTCAGACGTATCATAAACGGATGATCAAAGCCTTCAAAAAGAAAGTCAGGCGTCAAGTATATCAAGTCGGAGATCTCGTAATCAAGCGGATTATCCTGCCGCAAAGTGATCCCAGGGGCAAATGGACTCCTACATACGAAGGACCATTTGTGATCAAGAGCATATTTTCTGGTGGTGCAATGATTCTGACCACCATGGACGGCGACGATTTGCCGCACCCTGCGAACGCAGACATAGTCAAAAGATACTACGCATAAAATAACCCGACAAGTCGAAAACCCGAAAGGGCGGCTTGGGCAAAAATGGGCATCCCGGTGGACCAAAAACCCGAAAGGGCGGTCCAGGCAAAAATTAGGGATAAAACAAAAAAATTTGTACACCCGACAAGTTGAAAACCCGAAAGGGCGACTTGGGCAAAAAGGGGTTTCCCGGTGGATCGAAAACCTGAAAGGGCGATTCAGGCAAAAGTTATGGAATTAAAGCGTATGACTATGTCTCATCGGATCACCTTAAGGACAATCCCTTCATCAACCAGCTCCAAGCTTCTAATCAATCCAGTCATCGACATACGAAGCATTGAATGGACAGATATTCAGAGTTGTGAAGGCTATAGCAGAATGGAATCCCATGGAATTGTTTCACATAGCCATCTTTCAATTTTTACGACGACATCCTCTTACTAGGATGACTGTCTCCTTTGTACAAATATATTCATAGAAAGTTAATACAAATACCTTTCCAAATACAGGAATTTGCTTTGTCTTCTCTTGCTTTTCTACATTTATGTTTTATTTTGAGAAACGTCCAATGTTTTGTTAAATAGGCATATGCATTTGAACATAATCATTTCCTTATGAATCAAGAAAGTTGATTACTGATAGGTTAAAGGTACAGATAGATATCTTGATGCCCTTTCAGGAGAAATCACCAGCAGATTTGAAATCCAAATTCCTCAGTCAGAACTTAATTCCTTAAACAGAATTAGACTTTAGGATCCCCAACAGAGAAGGTTTTCCCAACACTGATTTCCCCAGCCATGGAGCCTTCCAGAACTCAATTCCCCTCAGAGTTAAGTTTCAGAATCCCCAGTGGAGCCTTAAAAATCTGAAAATCCAATCCCAAGCTGAGCCAGGCTAGTGAAACTTCTCCCCACAGAGATACTTGCCACCAAACTGAAGATTCTCAGTCATACCTCTCCAACATGAGTCTATCAGGTCCTGAATTCCCCAGTGAAGACCTTCAGAAGTTCTCATTCCCTGCAAGTCACCAAGGAATTCCAATTCCCCGCAGTGGTCCTAAGATCCCTCAACAATTGAAGATTTTGCATCTTCCCAAGCAGAGTGAAGACTCTCATTCTCAGTTCCTCACAGGATGATTAGATGTTCTCCGGTGAAGATCTCCTCAAGACAAGAATCCCCAGAAGATTGGTACACAACCCAAAGCTCCTAATTCTCCAGCAGTAGTCCACAAGGATGTTTCATCCTCAGCAATCAAAATTCTTGTCTTCCCCTGCAACAGTCAAAGATTCACTTTCCCGGCGGCAGTCAAGATTCTTTGTTTCCAGGATTCATCTATCCTCAGCAAAGACAGCTCTTCAGCTTACATATGCATTCATTTACATTCATATCATAAACATTGATATAACATATTTTGCATCATACATATCATGCAACATAACTTTGTGTCTTAGCTAACATTTCACCCTTTTCAGGATAAGGTTAAAAGGCTATCATTAACAATTATTTAGATACAATATGGATACACCCTAGACACGGCGGTCATTCTACTACTCATTCGGACTACAGCAATCAGATACAGACTAGATACGCTCCAGACACGGCAGCCATTATATCTCTCATTCAGATTCATTTATCCACCTCAAGGTTCAATGCATTCCAAACACGGATACCATTCTAACCCTTACAACAGCAGTTTGATTCTCTCCAGTGCATTCGCCACGGAAGTCATTCTGTCATTTATCTAGATCCCAGTTACAGTTTCAGATACACTTCAAACACAGAAGTCATTCTATTACTCATACGGATCTCAATCCCAGTTACAGTTTCAGATACACTTCAAACACAGAAGTCATTCTATTACTCATACGGATCTCAATCCCAGTTACAGTTTCAGATACACTTCAAACACAGAAGTCATTCTATTACTCATACGGATCTCAATCCTAGTTACAGTTTCAGATACACTCCAGACACGGAACTCATTCTGCTACTCATACAACTCTCAACTTCAGATACAGTCCAGATACGCTCCAAACACGGTTGCCATTCTGTCACTCATTCAGAATTTGTCCCCAGCACGCAGTTGCTCCATACAGATGCTTCTCTGTTACCCGGATACAATACAGATACACTCCAGACACGGCAGTCATTCTGATATTCGTTCTACATTCAAACATAGTTATAACTCGGATACGCCCCAGACACAGAGGCCATTCTTCTGCTCATACAAACTCAGTCCTTAGATGCAGTTCAAATACATTCTAGACACGGATACCATTTTGATCCTCATTCTTCTGACCCATCATACTGCAGTCCAACAAACCTTCCAGATGGCATCTTTAAGCCCATCTCCGACAAAAATCTGTCACCCTTCAGATGGCACCTTTAAGCCCATCTCCAAATGGCATCTCTAAGCCCATTCCCGCATCCATTGTTCTGATGAGTGCAAATTTAAGGGCACTCTAGTGTCCAATCTCCTTTTACCTTCGAGACTCGAAAGGCAAACCTGCCAATCTAACTCTTCAGGTGCAAGAAGATTGAACAGGGGCAACTGTTGTACCCCAAAATTTGCCCTCCCTTTTCTTCAATATTTTCTCACCACAAGACCCTTGGAGCTCAAGATCAAGTTAGGGTTTGCTCTGCTCAAGACTCCTCCTTGCACTGTTGACCCAAATTAGGGTTTGAGTTTGCACAAAGATGTTTTGACCTAAAGTGCCCAAAATGACTTTCATGCTTCATGTTGGACTCTCAAGTTTATCCATACCAAGTTTCAAGCATTGATTCCAATCTTTGCCCAGTCAATTGGACAGTTGACCTAGAAATCAGTTGTATTGGGGAAAAAGTCAACTGTGGTCAATTGACAGTCAAACTTCATGATTTTTTACCCACATCAACATTATGAACTCATATGGACCATTTGATCAAGTTTGGATCACAATTCCACAAGAAATTTGATCAGATCATCAAAAGGGCAAAATGGTCATTTTTAGGGTTTTGACTGCACAAAGGCAATTTTTGACTGTTTGACCTAGCCAATGGCCAACCAAGCTCACACATGGACTCAAGGACCCCATGGCATTGTATTGACATGTTCAACAAATTCAAAAGATCCCAAATGCACAAGATTGACAGATGAATTTTCCAGTCAACTGAGCCAAATTTGACTGTATACTGAAAAGTCAAACTTTGACTTTTTGGTCAAAATCAAGTGCCAAGATTCACTTTTCATCAAAACATGTCAAATTGTGAAACTTGTTCATCAAGAAATCAAAAATCACAAATTAGGGTTTGAAATGAAGAATTTTCATAACTTAGAAATTTTCTAAGTTATGAAAATCCCTAATTTTTCCCTAACTTTGTCCCATATTTTCATCAAGATGCATTTGGATTCAAACAAAACTCAAAACATGAAAGTTGTAGTCCATTGCAAAATCTACAACTTTGATTCACAAAGTTTCCTCAAAAGAAGCTTGTAGCTCAAGTTACAATTTTTGGAACAAGGGTGCAAAACATTCTTAACTTAGAAAAATTTTGACCTATTTTAGGCAGGGTTTTTGCCTAATTTCATGGCCACTTTTCACATGCTTCCACTTGGAATTTCAATTTTCATTACAAAGATAGATTGTAGTACACATTCCAAGCTTTCCAAAATGTCCAAGAACTTCTCAAACACCCTTGTGGTTAGGGAGAATCGAATTTGGCAATATAGGCAAAAGTCACTTTGTTCATGAGCCATTTCCATGTTCATAACTTGTGCATTTTCAAACTCAGCATGTGCAAGCTACATTACAGGCCTCTAATCTCATTTACACTCAAAAATTAAATGCTAAACCATTGTGCCAAGATGTTATTCTATGCATTAGGTCATTACATGGAAGTTTAATCCTTATTTGGAAAAAGTAACTTATCCATTTTTGAAAAGTTAAACTTTATGTCAAGTTTGCAAATCAAGAGGTACAATGCATATCTTCTAGGCACAAGTTCAGGAACATATCACACTGATCAAGAGGGATTGTTGCAGCATGTTGAGGGGGCCTGCATAAGCCTAGAAACCAACTTATCATTTTTTGGCTTAAGATAGAAGAAAGCTTGCATTTTGTACACCAACTGACTTTCCTGCAAGAACCAACTCAAGCAAACTTTCTCCACACATTCCATACTCCTCAAGTGACCTGAAACACGACCAATCCATCCCTAAAACTCCTTCATCCATCAAAACACATTTTTTCTGCAAAACAGAGTCATGGTTGCAGATTGACTTGGCCAACAACATTCCATCGTGCGTTTTCATCCAAACCACCTCAAACACACTCCATACCACCTATACAAACTATCCCAAGCATTGGACACGACCTGTAACACCTCTAACCAACTTCACCATTTTCACTTTTTCTGTTTTGCAGGTTGACTTCCATAGCTTGATTCATTTTGTTTCAAAGCAAGCTAAAGGTGGGAGAAGCATCCCTGAACTTCAGGCAAGCTGTACAAGTCCTCACATTGCCTTGAAAGTGCCTCCATTGTCAGACACGATCCAAGCTGAACAGGTAAGTTCATGGACTTCTATCTCTCAACCTAGGAAGAGTTAGCTTTAGGTTTATGAATGAAAAATGCTCTACTCATGGCCCTGAAGCTACACATATATTTACTTTCCATTTATATTGCATGTGCTGAGAGAATTTGGAACCTGAACATTAGAAAAAACTTAGGTTAAGAATTAGGGATGGAGAAATTCTCTCTCATTTCTGAGAGTTAGATCAAGTTCTTGGTATGTATGGAATCGTGGCTTGATGCTTGACATTTTTCATGTTATAAGTTTGTGCTAAAAGTCCAGGAATCAGGATGTTTGAACAAGGTGAATAACGCGCGTTTTTGAGACAAGTTTGCTGGAGGTTGAAGAAGATAGGATTGGGCTGGGCCTGAGTTCTGTTTTCCTTTTTGCACCTTCATTTTTCACATGCACCCCCTTGGCCCATTGTGCTTATTTTTATCATTTTTTGACTTTTTCTTTTTTATTCTGACTTGATATTTTTTGACAAAACATAAAAAACATAAAAAATATTTTTTCAACCATTTTTGCATTTTATTTGGATTTTTGCTTGTTTTATTTGAATTTTGTACATAAATAAACATAATATCTTTTTATTTAAAAATACAAAAAATAATACAAACACTTTTATTTTCTGATTTTTATTTTATTTCATCTTTTGAGAACATTTTATAAAAAATATACTTTTTTTGTAAATATTAAAATATTTTATTTTTGTACATGTTTAATACATTTAATAAACAATATAAACACTAATATATTTATTAATATATTTAGGTTAAAAACATAAAAAATAATACATTTTTATTTTTATTAATATTTGACTTGAAAAATCATTTTTTTACAATATACTTTTTATTTATTTATTTATTTTTTGTACATAATTAATAATTATTGTATATAATAAGTAATTAATACCTTTTTATTTGCAAAATTAGGGTTTTGCCCTAAAACATGAAAAATATCCAAAATAAACCTTTTTTTATTTTTGTTTATTTGACACATAAAAATACTTTTCACATGCATAAAAAATCATCTTTTGCATCTTGCATATTTATTGCATTTTTATTTAATTATTGTATATTAAATAATTTGTATAATTCAATTTGGATGTAATAGTTTAGATTTAATTTTTCTTGCTAAATATCCCCATTTGAACATTTGTACCCCCCATCCCATAATTATATTGTAATAATTTTGGACTTTAATTTTCGCACTTTAAAGCTTTCCAATTATGCCATGATAGAATTAGGGTTTTGTATGCAAATCAAAAACAACCAATAGTTTGACTTAAATTAAAGACAAAAAAGCATGAAAATGGACAACACCAATCACACTTGCACCCCTTGGGTTACTCCACTTGTTGCCTTCAATAATGGGTCATATTGCATGTTAAGTGTCTTTGGCAAAACAAGAACCATTCAAAATGATCATAGTCCCTCGATGACGCTTTCGAAAGTTGCCTAAAAATGATCAAGTCCCTTAAAGGAGAAATTGCTCAAAGACACTTGGCACCATTGCAATCATGGTCTAAACGATGACCCGCGCCCGTCCCGTTAACATCCTAACACAAGATTGTCCACCAAATACAATGGTGGAACAAAATTGTTAAAAGGGTTAAAACATAGCAAAGATCTTTGAGAAATTTAGGGTAGATAGCTCTTGGTTACTTGCCAATTTACAAAACAAAAACACTTGCCTATTTTTCAAAGCCACACTTCACAACACACTTGCAAAACCTTTCAAAAACATTGAAAACTTTTTCAAAAGACATACATCTCTGTATACATCCCAACATGGATCATTACAAAGGTTGCCACCACATTGGCCTCTTTTCAAAACATTTTCAAAACCCACACACAAAGCACCATTTCAAACAATTGAAAATCAAGGCAAGTTGATCTAAGCAAGTAACTAAGAGCCCATGGATAACCATGGATAGAAAGGGTGCTAATACCTTCCCTTCCTATAATCTACTCCCCGAACCCAAGAAAACATCTCAAAGGTTTTTGCTGTGCTTTTTAACCTTTCCTTAGGATAAAATAAAAAGTCGGTGGCGACTCTTGCTCAACCGAAACATTTGCGAAAACAAACGCAAAACCCAAGTCAGTTCTCCCACCGTATCACATTAAGGCTTCCTTGTCTACATGAAGTCATAAAAAGCATTGATTGGCATAGATGTTGATGTCCCCTGCAATAACAATAGTTTTTAATTGGGAGGTTTGGTTGATTAGGGATTTGGGCGTCTTGGATCCATCATGAAGTGCCAGGTATGTATCGGGGTGTTAAAGAGATTTAACAGGCGTCATGGTGAATCACTCGGGATATGCATCTCGGATGTACGTAGCCTCCCAAGCTCAAGGCACGAAGAATCGAAGCGCTTGAGTGTTTTGGCGACTTAAAAGACATCGATACAGAGTCTTGGTGAGTCATCCGGGATATACATAGCCTTCCAAGTGCGAGGCGTGAAGGATTGAAACACTTAAGTGTTTCAATAACTTGGAAGGTATCAATACGCGGCGTCCTGGTGAGTCACCCGGAGTATACATCCCGTATGTACAATAATAAATAAAGATATATAAACAATTAATTTGAAGTTGGTAAGAAATAAGTATATGTAGGAATTAGTGTTGAGAGATTAAATTACAAAAAGTTCTTTAATGTCTCAAAATAAGGGGATACTGCATTTTGATATATATATATATATATATATATATATATATATATATATATATATATATATATATATATATATATATATATATATATATATATATATATATATATATATATATATATATATATATGTGTGTGTGTGTGTGTGTGTGTGTGTGTGTTTTTTCCAAGGAGTATGTAATTATGTAAAAGGTTGAAGATGCACTACCATAAATTATCACACACATAGTGTTCAATAGGTATGGGTTGGATTTTTTTACCAAACTACCTTACCTTTCATGTTTGTCTTGCTAACGAAGAATTTGAATGACTAGTTATGGGTCATATCCATTCCTTCCCCTGTCTTTTTCTCACATTCCAGATCCACTCCGCTCCCCTTATTTTTCTCTCATTTGGATTTAGAATAATTCCTCCAAATGAATGATTTTCCACCTCATATTCTTCATTATTGATTTCCTCATTGCAAAATATTTCTCCTCTCTCATCTCCGCTTCATCTCTAAAAAACTTTATTTTCTGTTTTTATTTTTGACTTAATTATTTGTATCATATATGACTTGTACTTACCAGATACTACGATTGATATTCACCAGATACTACAACTTGTATTTATAACATCATCGACTAGTCTTTGTTATCAGAGGGTGTTTTTCTCGACTGATTATTTACTGGTACCATTCAAGTAGTAATTGTATAATATATAACTGGGTTGTTTTATCCTCGAGACACTGTGGTTGATTGTATGACTTACACAATTTTGAGCAGTGCCACAAAAGTTCTTAGAGAGAGTAACCTATTCCGTAACTCGACCCAATAATTTCTTTAGTAGCAAATTTTCAAAACTGCAAATAAAAAATTCTAACACACTTTTAAACTTCCATGGCTCCCAAAGAAATTATTATTAATTATTTTATTATTGTTGTCTCTAACAAACCGTTCAAGTTTGAAGGAAGTCACTTCAAACACTAGCAACAAAAACATGTGATTTTTCTTAACCTTAAAAAAGGTTTCCAACATTCTGATCAAAGACATTCATGATGTTTCTTCTGGATCAACAAAGCAAACTAGCAGCAATAAATTTATGGTTTCAAATGGAACACTTAACAATGTTGAATTTGAGTCTGATGCATAGATCCAATCAAACAATTTACAACTCAAGAAAGAAATATTACTATGGAAAGAGAATGACTATCTCTATAAAAATCACATTCTAAAGGGACTCACATATGATCTATATAATTATTACAATAGTTGTGATACTACAAAAGATTGTTAGAACAATGTTTGAATCTAGTACCCTATATTTAAGTTTTGATGATAACAAAGTGAAAAGATATAGTAGTTAAATATTTCATGATTGAATTATATGCTGCCTAAAATTACTATGCTCTGATTTGCAGATATGCTGATTAAAATAAGCAAGATCACGTTCTCAGCATCAGAATATGTTTTCATACACCAGCATCAGAAGTTGCTGAATCAGAACGTCAAGATCAGATGATCAACGCTTGCACATGCTGAAGCTTGATGAACAGAACTGCGCGTAAAACACTCTGATACAGAAACAAATTAGTTCATCAGCAGCGAAGCAGAATCAGAATGAGCCAAGCCAGATCGTGCATTGAAGAAGCAACGGTACTGTGCATTGAACGCTAATCAATTCCAACGGCCTCATTCCAGACAAGATCTGCTCAAAAAGGAAAGCTTGTTAATAGCATTGAATCAAGAATATTTGCTTCAACGTTCATCTTCTCAAGTGCTATATAAACCAAGCTTTGAAGATTATCATGGCTAATGCTTCCAAACTCTCTACACGCAAAAAGGCTGAACAATAATCTTCATCCAAGTTTCGCTAAACCAACAAACTCTGATACTCCATTAGTGTTTAGCATTCTAAGTTTCTAAGCTTAATTTGTGTATACATCACAGTTGTGATATAGTTTTTATAGAAAACATTCACACACATTTGTTTATACCTTTGTAAGAAAGTGCTGCCTTGACAAACCGGATTGTGGTTTGAATCAAGAAGGTTTTAGCAGTTGCTAAAGCAGATTTGTATTCAGTTGAATATAGTGAATTAAGACCTCGTTGGAGAGAGGCGAAATCACCTTGACGGGTGGACTGGAGTAGTTTGAGATCAAACGAACCAGGATAAAAATACCTTGTCATTTGCTTTAAGATTCCAGTTTTACAATTCAACCCCCCCTTCTTGTGTTTTTCACCCCTTCAATTGGCATCAGAGCGCCTGGTTCTGAGCTAAAACACTTAACCGTGTCAGTAAAAGATCCAGCGTCAGAAAAACACTATGGCAGGAAACAACTCTCATTTCAGCAATGACAACAATGAGGATAGAGACAGATTCAGCGGCAAACCTCCAGTCTTTGATGGAGAAAACTTTGACTACTGGAAAGACAGAATTGAAAGCTTCTTTCTAGCACATGATGCTGATCTGTGGGATATGGTGACAGATGGATACACGCACCCCGTGAATGCAACTGGTCAGAAGATTGATAGAAAATCAATGACTGATCAACAAAAGCGTGATTTCAAGAATCACCATAAGGCCAGAACCATCCTCCTCAGTGCCATCTCATATACTGAGTATGAGAAGATCTCCAACAGAGACACAGCTAAGAACATCTTTGATTCTCTCAGAATGACGCATGAGGGCAACGTTCAAGTCAAAGAAACAAAAGCTCTGGCGCTCATTCAGAAGTATGAGGCGTTTAAAATGGAAGAATCTGAATCCATTGAAACTATGTTCTCTAGATTCCAGATTCTGGTAGCTGGTCTCAAAGTTCTGGACAAGGGATACTCTACTGCTGACCATGTCAAGAAGATAATCAGAAGTTTACCCAAGCAGTGGAGGCCTATGGTTACTGCTCTGAAGCTGGCGAAAGATCTCAACAAAATCACTCTGGAGGAACTTATAAGCTCCCTCAGAAGTCATGAGATAGAGCTGGAAGCTGACGAGCCTCAGAAGCAAGGTAAGCCTATAGCTTTAAAATCTAACAGAAAATCTGAATCTAAAGTTTTGCAGGAAGTTGAAGAAACATCTGATGGATCCTCATCAGAAGAAGACGAGCTTTCCCTTCTCTCCAGAAGAGTAAATCAACTGTGGAAGCAAAGACAAAGGAAGTTCAGGAATCCCAGAAGATCTGATCAGAACGAGTCTTCTTCCAGATACAGAAGGACAGATTCTTCCTCTGGATACAGAAGATCTGAAGGCTCCTCCGGTAGCAAGAAGCCAAATACAAAAGACATCATCTGCTACGAGTGCAATGAGCAAGGTCACTACAAGAGTGACTGTCCAAAGCTTCAGAGGGAAAAGCCCAAAAAGAAGTTTGGAAGAGAGAAGAAGAAAAGTCTCATGGCCACATGGGATGACTCTGACTCGTCTGAAGCTGACTCAGAATCAGATGATGAAAGGGCAAACATAGCGCTCATGGCTAACATTCCAGATGACAGTGAAGCTTCTGAATCAGACTCAGAATCAGACACAGAAGAGGTATTCCCTAACTTCGCTGTTAATTTTACAAAGGCTGAACTTGCTGAAAGCCTAAATGAAATTCTGGAACGTTATCAGCAGATTAGAGCTAAATTCAGAGACCTGAAAAGGACTCTTGAATCTGACTCTAATAAGTCTGAGAGTCTCAAATTGGAAAACTCTGAGCTGAGAGATAAAATTTTAAAATTAGAAAACTCTTTACAAAACTCTCAGAAGGAACCAATTGCTGAAACTCCCAGCAACGCTGATGAGATCATCAAGGAGTATGATCATAGTTTCCAGAAGTTCCTTGCTAAAAGCATAGATAGAAGCAGAATGGCTTCAATGATCTATGGAGTTAGCAGAAACGGCAGGAAAGGAATAGGATACCTAGGTAAGGTTCCTACACCTAAAAATGTCATGGATTTAACCATTAAACACACTCCTCTAAATTCACACTTTGTGTATGGTCACACACATGACATCAAATATACTAGTAGTAATCACTTTGTGAAACCAAAATTCAACCAGAGTTTTGGTAAAACTAACAAATCAGGACCCAAGAAGATCTGGGTACCTAAGGATAAAATAATACATGTTGCAGATATCTTTAGCAGCAAGTCAGAAACACCAGTCATGGTACCTGGACTCTGGCTGCTCACGACACATGACGGGAAGAAGGCATATGTTCCAAAGCCTGGAACTTAAGCCTGGAGGCCACGTTGGCTTTGGAGGCAATCAGAGGGGAAAGATAATTGGCTCTGGAACTGTAGGTAACGGAAATCTTCCCTCTATCAATAATGTTCTGCTTGTAGATGGATTGATGCATAACCTGTTATCCATAAGTCAATTAAGTGATAACGGTTATGATATAATCTTTAATCAAAAATCATGTAAAGCTGTTAGTCAGAAAGATGGGACTATCCTATTTAATGGTAAGAGGAAAAACAACATTTACAAAATCAAACTTTCTGAACTAAAGAGTCAGAACGTAAAATGTCTTCTGTCTGTTAACAACGAGCAGTGGATCTGGCACAGAAGATTGGGGCATGTTAGTATGAGAAGAATATCTCAGATTAACAAACTCAATCTGGTCAGAGGACTTCCAAATTTGAAGTTCAACTCAGATGCTCTGTGTGAAGCATGTCAGAAAGGCAAATTTGCAAAACCCTCTTTTAAATCCAAAAATGTTGTTTCTACCTCTAAGCCATTAGAACTTCTGCACATTGACTTATTTGGACCAGTTAAGACTGCTTCTGTCAGTGGCAAGAAGTATGGGTTAGTAATCGTAGATGACTATAGCAGATGGACATGGGTAAAGTTCTTAAGACACAAGGACGAGTCACACTCTGTGTTTGTTACCTTCTGTAACCAAGTTCAGAATGAAAAAGATCTTAGAATCGTTAAAGTCAGAAGTGATCATGGTGGAGAATTTGAAAATAAAGATTTTGAGTCATTCTTTAATGACAAAGGCATTCTGCATGATTTCTCTTGTCCTAGAACTCCCCAACAAAATGGAGTTGTAGAACGAAAGAACAGAACATTGCAAGAAATGGCCAGAACCATGATCAACGAGACAAACGTTGCTAAGACTTTCTGGGCAGAGGCAATAAACACAGCGTGCTACATTCAGAATAGAATCTCAATAAGACCTATTCTGGAAAAGACTCCATATGAATTGTGGAAGAACAGAAAGCCCAACATTTCGTATTTCCATCCATTTGGATGTACTTGCTATATGTTAAATACTAAGAATTATTTGAACAAGTTTGATTCTAAGGCACAGAAGTGTATTATGTTAGGATACTCTGAACGCTCAAGAGGGTACAGAGTATACAATACAGAAACACAGATTGTGGAAGAATCAATCAGTGTTCGTTTTGATGACAAGCTTGACTCTGAAAAGTCAAAGCAGAATGAAAATCTTGCAGGTATAGAAATTGAATTTGCAGGTTCTGAAGACAAGTCATCAGAAGCTCTCAACACAGACATTCCTTCAACGTCTGAAAGAAGCAATGCTAGAACTCCTACAACTGCTGCTGATCAACCTCAGAAGAGATTACCCAGAAGCAGTTTGGATCACCCAGAAGAAACTATCCTAGGAAGAAAGGAAGATCCAATCAGAACAAGAGCAAGCTTCAGAAACTCTGAAGAAACTCTGATGGGACTTGTGTCTCTGATTGAACCTTCTTCTATTGATGAAGCACTTCTGGACAATGACTGGATTCTGGCAATGCAAGAAGAGCTGAATCAATTCACCAGAAACGACGTATGGGATCTCGTTCCAAGACCAAAAGGTTTCAACGTCATTGGAACAAGATGGGTGTTCAGAAACAAGCTCAATGAACAAGGTGAAGTCGTCAGAAACAAGGCTCGACTGGTTGCACAAGGTTATAGTCAGCAAGAGGGGATAGACTATACAGAAACCTTTGCCCCAGTCGCCAGGTTAGAATCTATCAGACTTTTAATCTCATTTGCTGTTAATAGAGGCATCACTCTGTATCAGATGGATGTCAAAAGTGCATTCTTAAATGGTTATATAGAAGAAGAGGTATATGTTCACCAACCCCCAGGTTTTGAAAATACAAAACATCCAGAACATGTTTTCAAACTGAAAAAGTCACTATATGGTCTGAAACAAGCTCCCAGAGCTTGGTATGAAAGGCTAAGTAACTTTCTGCTTGAAAATGAATTCACCAGAGGGAAAGTGGACACTACTCTATTCTGTAAAACAGTTAAGAGTGACATTTTAGTCTGCCAAATTTATGTTGATGATATAATCTTTGGTTCTACTAATCCTTCTCTTGGAAGAAAATTTGCTAAGTGTATGCAGGCAGAATTTGAGATGAGCCTCATGGGGGAACTGAAATTCTTTCTAGGAATTCAGATCAATCAAACTCCAGAGGGAACTTACATTCATCAGAGAAAATACATCAGAGATCTTCTGAAGAAATTTGATCTCTCAGAATGTAAGCCATCAAAGATTCCAATGCATCCCACGTGCATTCTGGAAAGAGAAGAGGTAAGCAAAAGCGTAGAACAGAAAGTCTACAGAGGTATGATTGGTTCTCTCCTTTATCTAACTGCTTCAAGACCTGATATTTTATTCAGCGTATGTATTTGTGCTAGATTCCAATCAGATCCTAGAGAATCTCACTTAACAGCTGTTAAGCGAATTTTCAAGTATCTGAAAGGTACTACTAATCTGGGTTTGTTTTATAGAAAATCTAGTGATTACAGTTTAGTAGGCTACTGTGATGCTGATTTTGCTGGAGACAGAGTGGAACGTAAGAGTACTTCTGGAAGCTGCCAGTTTCTGGGAGAAAATCTGATCTCGTGGTCCAGCAAAAGGCAATCAACAATTGCTCTGTCAACAGCAGAAGCTGAGTACATAGCAGCAGCTGGATGTAGCACACAGATGCTCTGGATGAAAAGTCAGCTTGAAGACTTCCAGATTTTGAGAGTAACATTCCTATTCTTTGTGATAATACTTCTGCTATTTGCTTAAGTAAGAATCCTATTTTACATTCTAGAGCTAAGCATATAGAAATAAAACATCATTTCATTAGGGACTATATTCAGAAAGGAATTTTAAACTTGAAATTTATAGATACAGACCATCAATGGGCTGATATCTTTACTAAACCCCTTTCAGAAGATAGGTTTAATTTCATTCTGAAACATCTCAGCATGAAAGTATGCCCAGAATGAAAATGTTTTAATTCCATATTTTTATCTTTCAGAATGTATTTATATTACTGTGAACTTCTGATCAAATCTTCTTTCAGAAAGTTAGAACATGCAGATTGTATCAGAGGCAAGTCTAAAGATCTGAGAGTCTAATCTCAAAGACAGACGTGCTGATCACTACATCAAACAAGTGTCATCCAATCATCAGCAAATCCCTGAAGCAGAACGCGTGCACGCTTCTGAGAAAGGAAAGCGCTGATTGGGTGCATTGAGACACATGTCTGGTAACCGTTTTTAAGTATCTTTCTCAAATCCCCCAAAATCAGCAAGCATTAAATGCAAAAGTAATCACGCTTGTTAATGGCAATCATTATTTTTTTCTTTTTCTTAAAAACGTTTAATTTTTCAAAAATAATTTTTGAAATCTTTATTTAAGCACATTATTCTTCATTCTTAATCTTTACGCTTTCTCATAATCTCTTAAGTATTCTCTGCATTTTTCTGAGTTTATCTCCTTCAAACCCTTTTTCTCTCAAATCACTCTCAAGCTTTTTGTGTGAGAACAATGGCATCCTCCAGCATTTCTGCAGGAAATCAGAAGAAGGAAGCTGCTGAAGGAAGTTGAGAGTCAGCTGCCTCAAGAAGTTGTGCTCCCTCTGGACAGTGAATCCTGGTCTGAGAAAGAGCAAGCTGCACAGGTGCAACCTTCAGAAGAAGACAAGACCCTTCAGGAAGAAAATCCAGCAGAAGATGTAGCTGAAAGTTCTGAGAAGCTTCCTCCTGCTGAAAGTTCTCAAGCTGCCTTGGACAGGCAGGCTCTGGAAGAATTAAGGCTGAATGACTTGCGTCTACAGCAGCGGATGGAAGAGAATGATCAGAAGATGGAAGCAAGAATGAATGTTCAGGACAGCAAAATTGATACTGTTGTCACCATGGTTCAGAAGCAGAATGAAACTTCTGAAAAGATTCAAGCAATGCTGGAAAGCCTGTTCTCACGCATGCCCCCACAACCTTAAAATTTTTGTCATGCATAACCTCTTATGTTTTCTTCATTCTGATGTACTATTTTGACTATGTTTGTGTAATGTTCTTTTGCACTGAACTACCTTTAATATAATTTGTTTTTCTGATCTAAATTGTTTTAGCACATCACTAACACTTTTTGATTGCTGACAAAAAGGGGGAGAACAAGAATGATATTTAAAATCAATAACGGCTAACTAGACAGAAACTCTCAAACATTCTAACTCTATTACTTGAAATGTTTTTTCTGTTTTGTCTTTAAGTCTACAGGCACAAGGAAGCTCTTGAACACTATGAAGACTAGAAGCTAGAAGATCTGATCAAAATGTAGAAGCTCATGTTGCTCTGATCAAATATGAAGTTCTGATATATGAAGCTCTGATCGACCTAACACTCTGATCCGAAGCAAAGCTCTGACAGGAAAAGCTCTGAAGCTCTGCTCTCTGATAAGTCAAAGACTTATAATCTGATGCTCAAAGATAGAAAAAGATCTGACTCTGAAGAACACGCATAGCAAAGGGAAGTAACAAACTCAGGGGGAGTATCTCTTAAACTCTGAATTCTCCGTACTTCTTATCCTGATACATAGCTCTGATAACTTTTCACGCTATTTTTTCATTTAAAATATCTAGTTTTTGTCATCATCAAAAAGGGGGAGATTGTTAGAACAATGTTTGAATCTAGTACCCTATATTTAAGTTTTGATGATAACAAAGTGAAAAGATATAGTAGTTAAATATTTCATGATTGAATTATATGCTGCCTAAAATTACTATGCTCTGATTTGCAGATATGCTGATTAAAATAAGCAAGATCACGTTCTCAGCATCAGAATATGTTTTCATACACCAGCATCAGAAGTTGCTGAATCAGAACGTCAAGATCAGATGATCAACGCTTGCACATGCTGAAGCTTGATGAACAGAACTGCGCGTAAAACACTCTGATACAGAAACAAATTAGTTCATCAGCAGCGAAGCAGAATCAGAATGAGCCAAGCCAGATCGTGCATTGAAGAAGCAACGGTACTGTGCATTGAACGCTAATCAATTCCAACGGCCTCATTCCAGACAAGATCTGCTCAAAAAGGAAAGCTTGTTAATAGCATTGAATCAAGAATATTTGCTTCAACGTTCATCTTATCAAGTGCTATATAAACCAAGCTTTGAAGATTATCATGGCTAATGCTTCCAAACTCTCTACACGCAAAAAGGCTGAACAATAATCTTCATCCAAGTTTCGCTAAACCAACAAACTCTGATACTCCATTAGTGTTTAGCATTCTAAGTTTCTAAGCTTAATTTGTGTATACATCACAGTTGTGATATAGTTTTTATAGAAAACATTCACACACATTTGTTTATACCTTTGTAAGAAAGTGCTGCCTTGACAAACCGGATTGTGGTTTGAATCAAGAAGGTTTTAGCAGTTGCTAAAGCAGATTTGTATTCAGTTGAATATAGTGAATTAAGACCTCGTTGGAGAGAGGCGAAATCACCTTGACGGGTGGACTGGAGTAGTTTGAGATCAAACGAACCAGGATAAAAATACCTTGTCATTTGCTTTAAGATTCCAGTTTTACAATTCAACCCCCCCTTCTTGTGTTTTTCACCCCTTCAAAGATTGCTTACGAGATCATCACTGAAGGTATGCCCCTAGATGAAAAATTTCAAATTGCTCTTATTATTGAAAAACTGTCCCTAATTTGAAAGATTTTAAAAACCTGCTTCGACATAAAACAAAAGAATTTTCAATTGAGAGACTGATTACTCACCTCCAAATTGAAGAATAATCTTAGAGACAAGATCAAAAATATGAAATCTTAGTTATTTCAAACAACAAATTTAAATTTGGTGAGGTCCTAAAGCTATATGAAAAACCATTATAGAATTAGATCCTCAATGTTGTGAGCCTAATTAAGAATGGGAACCCTTTAAAGGATCCAATTTCTAGGTAGCAACAACCACCTCAAAGTAATGACGTTGGAATTTTCTCTTGTTTTAATTGTAGAAAACGGTGCCATATGGCTAAGAAATGTATAGCATGTAGAAACTAGGTGATGAGAAATTCATTTCTATGACAAATAAAATCAACATGGTTGGTGGGTCTGATGGTTAGTGGATAGACATTGGGTGCCTCTTCTCATGCATGTTATGAGCATGCAATGTTTAAAACATATACGAGTGTTGTTGATAAGAAAGTGTTGTTAGGAGATGGCCACATCACTAATGTTGCTAGTATTGGAGACATAGAGCTAATTTTCACCTCCTAAAAGACTTTAATATTGAAGGGTAACATGTATACTCCTGAGATAAGAAAGAATAATGCTTTTGGCTTTCTTTGAATAAGGTAGGATTTTTTCAGTCTATTGGGGCAGATTTATATACCATCACTAAGAATGGTATTTTTGTTGAGAAAAGGTAAGCCACTAATGACTTGTTTAAGTTGAATGTTGAAATGAATAAAATGTCTCCTTCTAGTTACACTTTATATGATTTTAATGTTTGTCATGTTTGATTTTGTCATATTAATAATCACATTATTTATATTTTAATTAGTTTACATTTAATTCCAAAGTTAAACAACAACGACTTAGAAAAATGTAAATTTTATAGTCAAGTTAAAATAACTAAGAAGTCAAATAAATCAATAGTAAGAGAATCTAAACCATTATCTATAATACATTTTGATATACGTGAACTTGATGAAACTTTTACTAGGAATAGTAAATTTTATTTTATCACTTTTATGACTATTTCTCTGATTATACTTTTGTATAGCTAATGAAGAATACAATTGAAGTGATTCACATGTTTAAGACTTATGTGAATGAAATTGAAAATCAATTTAGTAAGAAGACTAAGAGACTTCGTAGTGATAGGAGAATTGAGTATGATTCCTGTGTATTTAATGAATTCTATAAACATCATGGAATTGTACATGAAATCAATGCACCATATTCTCCTGAAATTAATGGTAAAAAAGAAAGAAATAATATAACTCTTATTGAACTAGTCGTTGCTATTATGTCGAATTCATGTATTGTATCTCAATTGTGAGGGAATAGTTTATTGACTATTTTCTATGTGTCTTGAATATAGATCACAAGTCTAAAAATAGGATCTACCCTTGTGAGATATTAAAGAAAAGACAACCAAACTTGTCTTATTTTAGAACTTCGGGCTCTCTAGATTAAGTCATAGTTTTGGATTTGAAGCGAGTTAAAATCTCTAGTAAAGCCCATGAATATGTATTCATTGGATATCCATAGTGAAGCAAGTTAAATAGTAATGCATATAATTTTTATGAAATAAATTCTAAAGTGATTATAGAATCATATTATGTTGAATTCTATTAAGATAAATTTCCTTTCAAATCGAGAAATAGTGGGAGCATTGAATCGAATCATATTCTTGTGTTAAGAAGAAATACAAGCAACAATGAAGTATAAGCTGAACTTCGAAAAAGTAAGAGATTAAGAGTTTATAGATATTATGGGAATGACTATGTGTCATATACAGTAGAATAAAATTCAACAAATATTCAAGAAGCCTTATCATTTCTAGATGCAAATTTATGGAAAGAAGCTATTAACGATAAGATTAATTCTCTAGAATCTAACATGACTTGTCACTTAGTAGACTTGACTCATAATTGAAAACAAAATAGTTGTAAATGGGTTTTGGAAAAGAAACTAATGCCACATGGAACATTTGATAAGTATAAGGCTCACCTTGTTGCCAAAAGTTTTAGGCAAAGAGAAAATATAGATTCCTTTGATATTTATTGTCCAGACACTATAATTACATCCATTAGGCTACTGATTTCAATTATTTCTATTTATAACTTAATAGTACACCAAATGGATGTTAAAACATATTTTTAAATGGAGACTTATAAGAAGAAGTCTATATGGATCAATCGAAAGGGTTTGTGATTCATGGTCAAGAACACAAAGCTTGTAAGTTAGATACTTCCTCCGTCTCACAATAAGTGTTCTCTTTCCAATTTTTATTTGTCTTAAATTATTTGTCCATTTAGAATACCAATATGATATTTATTATTTCTTTACACTAACTTACCATTATTTTTTGTATTTTAATTCATATAACTTCTCCCATATCTATTATTAATAAGGTTATTTTAGTAAATAAGATTCATTTTATCATTGAAATTAACATAATTAATCATTATCTTAAAAAGTGTCAAAATCTCAAAGAGGACACCTATTGTGAGACAGAGAGAGTAAGTCTTTAGATAAGCGTTTCACTCTTATATGTCTAATATGAAGGGAAAAAACATTTGCACTATCATATGTCTCTATCTAAATGTTCAGGTTGTAAATGATGGGAAATCATTATTGTGAAACAAATGTTATATGAAAGACCTCATAGAAGCCAATGTGATTCTAGGAATAGAGATCACTAGATCCAAGAAGAGAATTTCCTTGGATCAATTTCACTATGTGGAGAAGATCTTAAAGAAATATAAATACTTTGACTGTAAAATTTCTTGTACACCATATGATCCTAGTTCTAAACTATTTAAGAACACTGATAATAACTTTAGACAAAATGAGTATGCAAATGTCATTGGAAGTCTTAGTTATGGTACTGATTGTACTATACCCGTCATTGCATATGTCATAGGATTGTTGCATGTTTACAAGTAAACTGGATAATAAGCATTGACAAGCCATTTTGAGAGTCATGTGATACCTTAAAAAGACCACGATTATTGGTCTACATTATCAAATATTTCTCACAGTACTTGAAGGATACAATGATGCAAATTGGAATACAATATCAGATGATTCTAAAACAACTAGTGGCTATATATTCAGTATTGTTATATGAGGTGTACTTGAAAATCAAATAAATGGA
This sequence comes from Vicia faba, assembly GCA_948472305.1. Taxonomy (NCBI): domain Eukaryota; kingdom Viridiplantae; phylum Streptophyta; class Magnoliopsida; order Fabales; family Fabaceae; genus Vicia; species Vicia faba. The sequence goes on from OX451738.1 coordinate 1,005,157,455, forward strand.
CTATCTTGTCTTAATCTATGATGGAGTCTAAAATGATAGCATTATCAACTGTTAATGAATAAGAAAGTTGGTTAAGATGCTTGCTTATTAAGATCCCTTTGTGGGAAAAACCTAAGCCAGTTGTATGGATCCACTGCGATACTACGACAACTGTTGTGTGAGTGCACTATACTTTTAGGTGTTTTGAATGATGTCAAAAATCGGTAGTATTTGTACACTGGACCTTAGTTTATAATCTAGATATGCATTTACATATTATAAAACTTAAAATCATGTTAGAGATGCTTTACAGGTTGAAAATCAAGTGTTTTGTGAAAAAACTTTGCATAGGTCGACACGTACGCTCTTTAGGTCGATACATACTGGAGACTTTTTTGAAAATCTACATTTTGTTCAGTACAGGTCGACACATAGAGTCCATTGGTCGACACATGCTGAAGCAATTTTTGAAAATTGCATTATGTTCAGTATGTATCAACACATACGTGTTATAGGTCGACACATAGAAGTAAAAATACTTATATAGGTTAACACATTCGAGCTACAGGTCGACACATACTAAAAACTTTCAAAACCAAAAGTTTCTATTTTGTTCAGGTCGACATATAGAAATAATATTTCTATCATGTGTTGACACATAGACTTTTCAGGTCGACACATATTATTATTTTTCAAAAACGTGTAAGAATCTCTAATCTATTTTTTTCTGATTTGTTTCTCACTTAACATACATCATATAAATAGAATTCATGCATCTTTTCAACACATTGAAATCAAAAATATACAAAGCATTGCTCATCGTATTCAACCTTTCTCTATGCATACACACAATAATTACACATAATCATTTTTGTTGGGTTCCAACTAGATTTAGGTTGATAAGGTCCAATTTAGGATTTTTGTGATCAAATTGGGTTGATAATTCTTTTGGGGTTTCAAGATAAATCCAATTGGGATTTTCTTCCAAGATCAAAAATTGATTTGAATTTTTTTCATAAGATTCTACAATTTGGATTCATCCGAGTGAAAACTTTGAAGAACGAGGATTTTATTGTAACACCCCAATTCTACCGGGCAATTGTGAATGTAAATCAGAGTTTTAAAATTCATACAACTGAATCAGGATGCCACAAATTCAACTTAAAAACACATTGCATTCAACGTGGATACATAAAACTTTAAAACTTCGGATGAACCATCATCATAATAATTTAATCTCTTAATTCAACAACTTGAACATCTATGTTGCGGAATCATAATAACATCTTTGTCCAACAATTACATCAACTTCAAAATAACACATACTTAGAAATAATCAAATTAAATTTCAACAACTGAAATAATCAATAAATAAAAGCAACAAACGTTCATCCCCCCGAGTGTTACGTATCAAAGCAATGACACTGACTCGAACTACCGAAGGTGGACCACCTTCACTCTGGATTACCTACACGTTACCAACATAAGGGTAACATTCAAATAGAAGGGGTGGGATATCTAACAATATAATAAAATGTATGATAAATAATATATTCGATCAGATCATACAATATCACCACTTCACATCTTATAAACAACAATAATCGCAACAGAATACCAATAATATACACATTTACCGCATCAATACACAACTTCTTTATGCAATTATATAATGCGACTCAATACTATGCAAATGAATGTGGTACCATTGGAGCATAACTCCCATCTCAAATAATTACCAATAAATAGAGGCATCAACAAGGCATAAGCCTTCATCTTAATATTCGCCAATACAGACCATCTTAACGAGCATCAGCTCCATCTTGATATGAAATGTATGCGACACAATCATGAATGTAGTAACAACAACCATAATTAAAAACATCTCAACACAACATCATCGTTGGCCAAAAGCCTACATCTTAATAGCTGTCAATCATTAGAGGCATCTCAACATCATTCATCAACATCATTCATAAATATAATTTATCAACATAATTCATCTCATAATTCATCAACATAATCTCATTAACATAATTCTATAGCAACTCAGCCACAACAACAGTACAATGACAGATCGACAATCCCTCAACGTTGGCCATAGGCCTATAACATAATAATGCCTATAATTAATTAATCATCTAAGGCTTATCTCTAATTACCAAACATTTACATGTTGTTATCATGTAACACTACATCATTATCATCATTAACCTTACTGTTATGAACCAAGCAATAATCTATAATCATCTTATCCTCATCATACTTCACAAAATCACCATGGCGATTAACGCGGGAAGCTAACTCTAATCCTAATTTGGGTACTAGGATTATTCTTCTTATCCTTCACTTTAATATTTAAGGATTAAGTTTATCGCGTCTATCCAACTCTTCAAACGACACCTCAAACAGAGTCTGGAAACTCAAGTTACAACCTTTGGAAGAATCTGTCAAAAATCAGACTGCATGAGTCGATGCATAATGTTTTGAGTCAACGCGTACTGGGTTAAAATCCTGCATGAGTCGATGCATAATCCTCTTGCGTCGACTCATACTGAGTCTGCAACATGCATGTATCAATGCATAATCCTATGTATTGACTCATCCTGAGTCCAAAAACCTGCATGTGTCACCGCATGGCCTTTGAGGTTGACTCATACTGTTCTATCATGAATATTTTATGTGATTTCACTGCGTTTTCACTGCGATTTCCATGCTTTAGGCTCTAAAAACATCCTCTAATCATAGGTAATCATCAATTATAATAATCATATATTTCTACATCGATTATACAACATTAGGCATCATTACTCATCTCTAAATCATTGATCTTCATCAAACAACAATATATATATATATATATATATATATATATATATATATATATATATATATATATATATATATATATATATATATATATATATATATATATATATATATATATATATATTTCAATCATAAATAAAACCACTTTTCACATCTAATCCCACATACTACTCATCATAAACCCTATTATAGAGTCAGAACCCCACTCTTACCTTAGATTGAAGGTTTCTCTACAACTTTTTCGATTGAATTTTGTTCTGACTCTTTTCCTTCTTTTCTGCAACTTTCACGTTCTCTTCCAACCCTTATTTCCTTCTCTTCCTACTGCTACCTCTTTTTCCTTATTAATTCTAAATAACTAATATAATAACCCTATAATTCTCATTATGTCTTAATAGACTTAAAACTCCTACACCCCCTTTCTACTACTTCTAGTCCTTAAAATAAGCTTACATCAAATAATATTATTATTCTAATATAATTCCACAACTTAATAGAATAAATAAATCCAATAACAACAACACATCAACTATCATCATAAAACAACTTCACAATTAATCCAAACATAATTTAATTAAATAATTAATTAAATTACGGGCGTTACAACTCTCCCCCACTTAGAATATTTTCGTCCTCGAAACATTTACCTTAACCAAACAACTCAGGATAGGAGTCCTGCATCTCCAACTTCCAAGTCATGCTTTCTCCGGTAGCTCCTAGCCAAACCACTTTAACCAAAGCAATCTCTTTTCCCCTTAGAGTCTTTATTTCACGATCCGCGATCTGTACAGGCATCGTCTCCATAGTAAGGTTATCCCGTACTTGCACATCATCCATATGAATCACATGAGATGGATCTGAAATATACTTCCGAAGTTGTGACACATGAAACACATCATGCAAATTCAAAAGGTTAGGTGGTAAAGCCAGTCTATAAGCAACATTCCCAACTCTCTCCAAAATTTGATATGGACCAATAAAACAAGAAGTGAGCTTCTTAGACTTAAATACTCGCCAACACCAATCACAAGTGTAATTCTCAAAAACACATGGTCACCCGCTTGAAATTCTAGGTCTTTCCTTCGCTTGTCATGATAACTCTTTTGTCTACTTTGGGAAGCTTTCATCTTTTCTTGAATCAACTTCACCTTCTTAGTAGTCTCACGAACAAGTTCAGGTCCAAGTACCACACTTTCACCAGATTCATGCCAACATAAAGGAGTTCTACATCTTCGACCATACAACGCTTCAAAAGGTGCCATCCCAATACTAGAATGGTAACTGTCATTATAAGTGAACTCTATCAACGAAAGATAAGTATCCCACAAATCTCCCTACTCAAGAACACACGCCCTCAACAAGTCTTCCAACGATTGAATAGTCTGTTCAGTCTGACCATCTGTCAGAGGATGATACGCCGAACTCAACCTCAACTTAGAACCCAACGCTTCTTGAAAACTCTTCCAAAAATCAGAAGTAAATCTTGGATCTCTATCTGACACAATGCACAAAGGAACACCATGCAGCTTCACAATCACACTAGTGTAAATCTCAGCCAACTTCGACACTGGAAAACTGATGTTAATAGGAATAAAATGAGCCGATTTCATAAGCCTATCAACAATCACCCAAATTGAATCATGTCCTCGTAAAGTATTAGGTAACCCCGTCACAAAGTTCATCAAAATTCTATCCCATTTCCATTCTGAAACTTCTAACGGTTTCATCAACCCTGCAGGCTTCTGATGTTCAACTTTCAACTTCTGACAAGTTAAACATGCATACACAAAACGAGCCATATCACTCTTCATTCCAGGCCACCAAAATAAACCTTTCAAATCTTGATACATCTTCGTAGCTCCTGGATGAAAACTCAGCTTCCTTCTATAACTCTCTTCAAGTGTCACTTTCTTCATCTCCGCATCATCAGGAATACAAATCTGATTATGGAATCTCAACACACCTTGATCAATCTCAACCATCGAATCTACCAGTTTCACATCCAACTTATGAGCTTCTCTGATACTGTCTAGAAATTCATTATTAATCTTTAACATACCCAACATAACACTCCGCAGCGTCACCTCGCAAACTAAGCTCATATCCCTGAACAGTTTAATTAATTCCAACTCTTTAACCATCATTGCCGACATATGTAAAGTCTTTCGACTCAATGTATCGGCTACCACATTTTCTTTTCCTAGATGATAATTCAAAATAAAATCATAATCCTTCAAAAATTCCAACCATCTCCGTTGCCTCATATTCAGCTCCTTCTGATTGAATAAGTACTTTAAGCTTTTATGGTCACTAAAAACTTCAAATCTAGAACCATAAAGATAATGCCTCCATATCTTCAACACAAAAACAACTGCAGTAAGATCTAAATCATGCGTAGGGTAGTTCTTCTCATGATTCCTCAATTGCCTTGACGCATAAGCAACTACCTTATCATTCTGCATAAGCACACCTCCTAAACCCATCTTAGAAGCATCACAATATACCACAAAAGGCTCTCCTGGATTAGGTAACGTCAAAATCGGAGCCGACGTCAATCTCTTCTTCAATTCTATAAAACTTTCTTCGCACTGAACATCCCATACAAAATCTCTACCTTTACAAGTCAACTTAGTCAACGGGAGTGCCAACTTAGAAAAACCTTCGATAAACCTTCTATAGTAACCAACTAATCCCAAAAAGCTTCTAATCTCAGTAGCTGACTTCGGAGTTTCCCATTGCAACACCGCATCAACCTTCAATGGATCTACAACAATGACACTACCTAAGATCACATGACCAATAAAACTAACCTCCTTTAACCAGAACTCACACTTAGACAACTTTGCATACAACTTCTTCTCTTTCAAAACTTGCAATACTACTCTTAAGTGTTCTGCATGCTCTTCTTCTGACTTAGAGTAAATTAAAATATCATCAATGAACACCACTACAAACCGATCCAAATAAGTATGAAAGATACGATTCATGTATTCCATGAATACTCCCGGCACATTAGTAATACCGAAAGGCATCACCGAATACTCATAATGTCCATAATGCATTCTGAAAGCCGTCTTCCGGATATCTTTATCCTTCACCTTAATCTGATGGTAACCCGACTTCAAATCAATCTTACTAAACACACGAGCATCCACCAATTGGTCCATCAAGTCATATATTCTTGGAAGTGGATACTTGTTCTTAATCGCCACTTTATTCAATTGTCTATAATCAACACAAAGTCTCATACTTCCATCTTTCTTCTTTACTAACAACACTGGAGATCCCCAATATGATACACTTGGTCTTACAATCTTCTTTTAAAGTAACTCTTCCAATTTCTTCTTTACTCTGAAAATTCAGATGCAGACATCCTGTATGGTGTCATAGACACAGGTCTGGTACCAGGTACAAGATCAATTGCAAATTCAACTTCCCTCTCTAGAGGTACATCAGGAATTTCATCAGGGAAAACATTAGGAAATTCATACACCACCTGCAATTCCTCAATTATAGCTTGAGTCTCTACAGATAGCGACACCATCAACGAGAACATTTATGCTTATTCTTGCATCAACTTTCTTAACGGTCTAGCAGACAACAGACTATCTTCCTCTTCTTCAGGAGTAGAAAACCTCACAGACTTGTCATAACAGTTAATATGAACATAATTATGCTATAACCAGTTCATACCCAAAATCACATTTGACCCTCTTAACGGTAAACAAACAAAATCAACAGCAAAGTCTCTATCAAAGATTGACAAGGGACACTTTAAACACACAAAAGAAGTAGTCACTGACCCCTTGGTTGGAGTGTCGATGACCATTTCTCCATCGCATGCGCCATTGCTTCTAAAGCAGCAGCAAATGCAACACCATTCCTTCCACCCATCTCAACTTATCACTACAACATAAACAATGGTTAGAACTCAATTAACAATACTCGATTATTAGACAACTATGATACGACAACTTGGTCAAACAGACCAATTATTGCTCTGATACCAATTTTGTAACACCCCAATTCTACCCGACAATTATGAATGTAAATCAGAGTTTTAAAATTCATACAACTGAATCAGGATGCCACAAATTCAACTTAAAAACACATTGCATTCAACATGGATACATAACACTTTAAAAATTCAGATGAACCATCAGCATAATAATTTAGTCCCTTAATTCAACAACTTGAACATCTACGTAGCGAAATCATAATAACATCTTTTTCCAACAATTACAACAACTTCAAAATAACACATGCTTAGCAACAATCAAATTAAAGTTCAACAACTGAAATAATCAATAATTAAAAGCAACAAGCATTCATCCCCCCGAGTGTTACGTATCAGAGCAATGACACCGACTCGAACTACCGAAGGTATACCACCTTCACTCTGGATTACCTGCACGTTACCAACATAAGGGTAACATTCAAACAAAAGAGGTGAGATATCTAACAATATAATAAAACATATGATAAATAATATATTCAAACAGATCATACAATATCACTATTTCACATCTTATAAACAACAATAATCGCAACAAAATACCAACAATATACACATTTACCGCATCAATACACAACTTCTTTATGTAATCATATAATGCGACTCAATACTATACAAATGCATGTGGTACCATTGGAGCAGAACTCCCATCTCAAATAATTTCCAATAAATAGAGGCATCAACAAAACATAAGCCTTCATCTTAATATTCGCCAATACAGGCCATCTTAACGAGCATCAACTCCATCTTAATATGCAATGTATGCGACACAATCATGAATGTAGTAACAACAACCACAATTAACAACATCTCAACATAACATCATCGTTGACCAGAAGCCTACATCTTAATAGCTGCCAATTATTAGAGGTATCTCAACATCATTCATCAACATCATTCATCAACATAATTTATCAAAATAATTCATCGCATAATTCATCAATATAATCACATCAACATAATTCATCAACATAATTCTATAGCAACTAAGCCACAACAACAGTACAACGACAAATCGATAATCCCTCAACGTTGGCCATAGGCCTACAACATGATAATGCATATAATTAATTAATTATCTAAGGCTTATCTCTAATTACCAAACCTCTACATATTGTTATTCTGTAACACTATATCATTATCATCATTAATCTCACTGTTATGAACCAAGCAATAATCTATAATCATCTTATCCTCATCATACTTCACAAAATCATCATGGCGATTAACGCGGGAAGCTAACTCTAATCCTAATTTGGGTACTAGGATTATTCTTCTTATCCTTAATTTTAATCTTCAAGAATGAAGTTCATCGTGTTAGCTATCCAACGCTTCAAATGGCACCTCAAGCGGAGTCCAGAAACTCAAGTTACGGCCTTTGGAAGAATTTGTCAAAAATCAGACTGCATGAGTCGACGCATAATGTTTTGAGTCGACGCGTACTGGGTTAAAATTATGCATGAGTGGATGTGTAATCCTCTTGTGTTGACTCATACTGAGTCTGCAACACTGCATGTATCGATGCATACTCCTATGTATCGACTCATCCTGAGTCCAAAAACCTGCATGTGTCGATGCATGGCCTTTGAGGTCGACTCATACTGTTCTGTCATGAATATTTTCTGCGATTTCACTGCATTTTCACTGTGATTTCCCTGCCTTAGGCCCTAAAAACATCCTCTAATCATAGGTAATCATCAATTATAATAATCCTATGTTTCTACATTGATTATACAACATTAGGGCATCATTACTCATCTCTAAATCATTGATCTTCATCAAACAACAACAACAATATATATATATATATATATATATATATATATATATATATATATATATATATATATATATATATATATATATATATATATATATATATATATATATATATATATATATATATATATATATATATATATATATATATATATATTTCAATCATAAACAAAACCACTTTTCACATCTAATCCCACATACTACTCATCATAAACCCTATTATATAGTTACAACCCCACCCTTACCTTGGATTGAATGTTGCTCTATAAGTTTTCCGATTGAATTCTGTTCTAGCTCTTTTTCTTCTTTTCTGCAACTTTCACGTTCTCTTCCAAACTTTATCTCCTTCTCTTCTTACGGCTACCTCTTTTTCCTTATTAATTCTAAATAACTAATATAATAATCCTATAATTCTCATTATGTCTTAATGGGCTTAAAACTCCTACACCCCCTTTCTACTACTTCTAGTCCTTAAAATAAGCCCACATCAAATAATAATATTATTCTAATATTATTCCACAACTTAATAGAATAAATAAATCCAATAACAAAAACACATCAACTATCATTATAACACAACTTCACAATTAATCCAAACATAATTTAATTAAATAATTAATTAAATTACGGGCGTTACATTTATCAAAGGAGTAACGGTAACCGGATGATCACTTTGGTAATCTTGGGTCACAGTAAGTTCTCAATTTAGATTCAGCTGAGTAAAAGCTTTGAAGAAATGGGTTCTCTCAAAGGAGTAGCGGTAACCGGTGGATCAAATTTGAAGTATTGACTTACTTGATTGAGCTCAAGATCAAGGGAAGAGAAAAATATAGGATCAACATTAAATTTAGAGTTTGGAGGGTTGAATTTCTACTTTATCTCTTGTAAACTACATTTGAAAAGTTTAATTTTCATTATCTCAATTCCATTGGAATTAGGGGCAGACGAACCCATGGTGGGGATAATTGGGGAATTGCCTAAATAAATCCCTGTCTCTCTATCTATCTATCTATCTATATCTATTTATCTATCTATCTATCTATCTATCTATCTATCTTTTACTTGTAAATTGTGAAACCACTAATTGTGCAATCGATACATATAGATTATTTCTTTGTCTAATACTTTAAACTATTTTTGTTGAGTTGATTGCAAACTATGTGATTGTAATTTGTTTCACATATCAACAAAACCAAAGAAAAATCTTGTTTGAATTGACTTCACACTAAATGTTCGACAAATTGATTAAGTTTATTTTTGTTTGATATTTCATTGGAAATTGATTATTATTGTGTGGTATTATTCAAACGTGGTTTCTGAAAATACATTGAGTATTTTTCTCATCTTACGTATTCTTTTTATTGGTTTAACACATATCGAATATTTTCGATAACGGTTCAGGATAGACGATTGTCTATCAGGGATTGTTTTTGTGTGCCATAGTTAAACTTTTTAAAACAGAATTTTAAATAAGAAATTTTCATTTGGGATCTATTCACCCCTTCCCCATCTAGATCGTATACTATTGTTTAACATATTGCTAAAATTGAGAACTATTATTATAATGGTAAGAAACAAAAAAAGGATAAATCACAACACTGTTAGATATTGTATTTCTAAAGAAGTTATAAGAGTGGATCATATACACACTGATGAAAAATTAGCATGTACTTTTGAGAAAGGACTGACTAAAGAGAAAGTTTATAATACATCCAATGGTATGGGACTAATGCTATAGATGATTAAGTTGCTCATAAAGGTAACTCAATATAAAAGACAGGAGACTGCAAGAACTAGGTTCAATGGATAACAAGTAGTGAGTAATATGAGATGATCACGCCATGATAAATATGGAAGCAATAAGAGGATGCGATAATATAAACTCTTAATGGGATATATACTCTATATGAGTATAGTACCTTGCTACATGATAACTCTTGATAGATTCAAATGTATAATTGTGGAACTTAGGTCATTTCCAATGGAATTTCGAGGCAAAACTCCTAGAGCCTTCATAAATCTGGGATAGACGTGCATGAACATTAAAGCAAAGACTTTTAGAATATACCATAAGAAAAGGTTGTGAATGAGTTTGATGTTTAAGATATAGTTCAAGACAATGACTCACTCTTGTTGAATCAGAATTCTACTTGCTATACAAAGGTTCATCTCGTAGACACCTCTGTTTATGCACAATCCTATAAAAATTTGATGTTTCTTCTGATTATTTTTTAAATTCAAGTGAGGGATTATTGGAAATCAAAGGATTGGTTGGAAATTGGAAGAAATTGTTGGTAAGAAATAAACACAAGTATGGGCTAGTGTGTGAAAAGGTGAATTTGAAAAAGTTCCTTAAAGTCCCACATTAGAGGGATACCACACTTTGGTAGAGCTTATATATGGTAGGTTGGTTGGCCTCTTAGGATGTGCCCCAAGGGGTGTGCAATTTTTTTTTGAAAGAGTGGGAACACACCACCATAAACCATATATGTGCGTTGTTGTGGTGAAAAATCGAGGAGACCAAGCTATTGAGGAACTTGGCTCATAATGACTTAAGAAGTAACCACCAATACATTTCTTTTCAAAAAGCTATTGTGCAAAAAGCTTGCTTTTCAAGAATGGCAATGATAACTTTCTTCCTTAAATGGAAAGTTATTTGGACAATAGCTCGTATCACTTGGATAATGGCTTAAATGAAGGTGTGAGAAACACAATAAAGGGGGTTTGAATTAGATTTCACCAAAATAATTTAAATCTTTTCATTGATGAAAGACCAAGTTAACTTAAAACATAAAAAAAATGAACACAATTATTTTTATCCTGGTTCACTGTTAACTAAGCCACTCCAGTCCATCCCTCAAGGTGATTTGCCTTCAACAAGGACTTAATCCAATATAACCAAACCGATTACAGCTAATCGACAATAAGTCAGCTCAACCTTATTGGAACCCCAATAAGTCAATTGTTCCTTATTGTAAATCCACTTAAACCGCAACAAGAATCTTCTTGAGATCAGACCTTCACTTGGTTACTCAAGGAATCAATGAACAATCATTGAATACTTTCAGTGTATTATAGTTTTCTTCTTTTAAGCAGATTACACAAACATTTTAGTACAAAGAAAAACACCTAAGTGTTTTACAATAAGATACGAGCAACAACCCCTTGCCTATTTACAAAACTACACATATAATATTTCTCTAAAGAGTTGCGCAATACTTTGGTGCAGTTTAGTTTGAGCTTGATTTAACAAGATTTATTTTTCGTTGTAATGATGATTCTTACTTTTCTTCAGCTTCCAAGTCTTCCTTTTATAGCTTGTAAAAGAAATCCGTTGAAGGGGTAGAAAGGTAATCGAAAATCCAATTGTTTGTTCCCAACGGTCATAATGAGAGTGGTACATAGTATAGTACGAAAGGATTGTCCTTACGCCACCCTAGAGGGTAGAGGTCACATAACACTTTTTGTACCTTTTGTACATCATCACACGTTAAACATTTTGAACTTCTTCTAATCTTCAGAGGCTTCAGATAATTTGAATGTTTGAAGCTTGTTGTAGAAGAATCACTCTTAAGTCTTAGAACCTAAGTCATGGAGTCTTCAGAAATTGTCCCGTCAGAACCTTGTCTTCAGAGTCTTCAACACTTGATCATAAGAGCTTGTTTTTCTTCAGATCATCAGAACTTGTTCAACAGAACCTTGCTTCATAATCTTTTGAACTTAGAACACATAAAAGGAAAGATTTAGAAGGCCTCCAAAGCTTTACCACAAAATCATGATCAGAACCTCTTATACTAATGTTCCTAAGAACCTTTGCATAAGATGAATTCCAGAATCTTGACTTCAACTGTAACACCTAACCAAATGTTTTCTTCCAGTAGTATTTATATTTAGAACCTGATGACATCACACGCCTTGATACCAGAGTTAGAACATTACAGCAGCAACTACACACTAGAATGAAACCATTAGAGTATACAATTGTTCTTTATGATACCATGTAAAGTTATCATCAAAATCTTAAGGTAATATGTAGAAACACTTCTTGTTCTTACAATCTCCCCCTTTCGATGATGACAAAACCATGTATTTTTAAAGAACAATTTATACTGGGTAATCATTGTAACCGAAAAATTAAGAGTTAAGCTCATAACTCCCGATGAATTTGTTAATCCCTAAATTCCATTTATGCTTGTTTAGAGTCTCCCACTGAGCCCAAGACTCAAAATTAAATTTTGAGTTTTCAGAACATAGAAATAGAGAAGGAACTGAAGGTAGAGAAAACACAAGAAAGGGGGTTTGAATTGGGTTTTATAGAAAACATTCCCCTTTAGAAATTTGAGCACTCTAATGATAATAATAATAAAGTCAATGAAGAGTTTAGACAGTATAAAATAATATTTTATATATCTTGTCACTTATCAATGATAACTTTCCACCTTTTCTATGAATAATGTTTTCTTAATAAGCTTGTAAGCAGAGATCTGTTAAGTAAAGAAAGATAGTTGGAAATCCAGTCGTTTGTTCCCAACATTCACAATGAGAGTATTTGACAATTTAATGAAAAAGGACCATCCTTACGCCACCCTAGAAGGTAGAGGTCACATATACTTTATGTACCTTTTGTACACCATCACACGTTAACCAATTGAACTTCTTCTTATCTTCATAGGCTTCATATAATTTGTATGTTTGAAGCTTGTTGTAGAAGAATCACCCTTAAGTCTTAGAACCTAAGTCTTGGAGTCTTCGGAACTTGTCCTGTCAGAACCTTGTCTTCAAAGTCTTCAGCACTTGGTTGTAAGAGTTTTATTTTCTTCAGATCATAAGAACTTGTTTTTCAGAGCCTCGTCTTCATAATCTTCAGAACTTGTAACACACAGAAGCAAAGCTTTAGAAGGCCTCTAAAGCTTAACCACCAAGTCACGATCAGAACCTCTTGTACAAACGTTCCTAAGATATGTTCCATAAGACGTATTGAGAATCTTGACTTCAAATGTAACACGTAACCACATGTTTTCTTCCAGTAATGAATATTCAGAACCTGATGATGTCACGCCTTAGTACCAGAGTTAGAACATTACAGCAGCAGCTACACACTAGAATGAAACGATTAGAGTATACAATTGTTCTCTATGATATCATGTAAAGTTATCATCAAAATCTTAAGGCCAGATGTAGAAACACTTCTTGTTCTTACAATCTCCCCCTTTTTGATGATGACAAAACCGTGTATTTTGATATAATAATTTATACAACTTAATCACCGTAACCGACAAATTCAGAGTTAAGCTCCCAGCTCCCCCTGAATCTATTAATCCCAAAATTTCATTTATGCTTGTTTAGAGTCTCCCCCTGAGTTCAAGACTCACAAAATAAAGTTTGAGTTTTCAGAACATAGAGATAGAGAAGTAATACTTCCCTACAACAACTCATCAGAGTCTGACTAGAGCACATCATCTTCATCTCATAACGTGGTTACTATAAGCACTTGATGAAGAATCAAAACATGATTTTGAGCCTGATTAAATAATGCCACACATCTTGTATCAGCACTTCTATTTCTTGATTCTTATATCCCCACCAAAACACTATACTTTTGGAGAAGTTCACTACTTCTTAAGTATCAGCATTTGACATGATATTTTCCAATATATCATACATTCAGACAGTTCACAACTTCTGAATAGATTATACATTGCAGAAACACATGTATCAGAGCACAGCTTCTGAGTGGCATCTTTGTATGAGAACATGCATCAGAATGTTGACTTGACTTCCTTTTAGGAGAGCACAACTTCTGAAGCTTTAAGTCTGAATTCCATACTTTAAGAAAGTTCACAACTTCTGAACACTATGATATCAAGCAATATTACCTTACTTTCAGTAATTTTATAACTTCTGAATTATGTTTGGTACATCTATTTGAATATTCATATATTCACAAAGTATACAACTTCTTATATATGAAATCTGAGTTGATTTCATCCATAAGGTTCTCAACCTTAGCATAAGAATCATAAGGTTCTCATTCATATTTAACTTGTCTTTAGAATACTCTGTGAACTTATTCAAAGTTCCTGAATTGAAACATCAAACATACAGTTATTAGCAATAACATTTTATATGTTTGAGTTAAAGATTATGAGAATAAATATTATCAAAATTATTTTACTTTCTCTCTCTTTGTCAGAAATCAAAAATGTAATTGATATAGAAAGGTAATAAGAGACAGTAACATATTGAAGAGTATCAATAAAAACACATTTCTATTGATAAAGGAGTATAGACAACACAATAAGCAGGACTACAAGTGGACATAATTTACCCAACAGAAGAAGAAAATTTCATTGATAAAAAATGAAGAAGTACTTTATAAAGAGTTTTAAGTTCCATCTTGATCCATAGTTTTTTTGAAAGAAATTTTTGGTAAGACTTAATGGAGATTAAAATATTGTGACAGAAAAATAAATTGAAGATAACCAATTAAATAGATAAAAATTCATTAATCACAAAGGTTTAAAATATAATTTTTTTTGAAACAGAAGAATATAAATCTTAAGTTCTAAGACATGGTCTAGTCCTAAGATTCCTTGTTAAACTTCTCCAAAAACTGCTTCAGCATTTCATCCATTTGATTGAAGGAAGTTGCTCGAGCTAGACTCATTTCCTCTTGTCTTCCTAGACGCTCTTGAATAATCTAGTTATATTCTTGCATCTTCTCCAGGGTTTCCTTTATCCCACAAATTTCCTTTTCGACATACATATTAGGCTTTACACCAGATCATGAGGGTTGGTTTTCAATTGTTACTAAAACTATATCAGGTGTATTGGAAGGTCGCACAACTTCTAAGCCAAGAACCACTTTGTTGTACCCCAAAATTTTCCCTCCCATATTCTTCAAAGTTTGTCAAGAATCATCTGCAAATAGTTCAAGATTTGCTCAAGGATTGCACAGTCAAACATGCTCCTAAGCCAGTCAAAATTAGGGTTTTGTTTCTTTTAAGGAAGTTGAGGTTTTCAATGGCTCAATCAAGTCCCATAGGCTTATACACATTGTCAAGCTTCTACATGCCAAGTCTCAAGACTCACAGAGGCAAATTGCACAGTCAAAAGCCCTATTTGGTTCACAGTCAACTATAGGGGTAAAATGGTCATTTTACAACCAAAAGTCAGGATTTTTGGTCAAACATCTTATTTTGAAGCCACAATCATCATTTGATCAAATCTTGATCATGATTCCACAAGCATGGCTCAAAAATTATCAAGATGCAAAAGTTTCTATTTTTGGACAGTAGAAAAAGTCAACTGTAACTTGACCAGGGCATAACTTTTTCATGGTTCATCAGAAAAATCCCATCCAATGCTCATTTTGAAGGGGATGACATTTCCTACAACTCATCTTCACATTCCAAGTCCAAGAAATTCTCTCACAAAAGTTATCAATTTCTACATTATAGGTCAATTTCAAAAGTCAACAAAAGTGCACTTTAAGTCAAAGACCATAACTTGAGATTGGTAAATCCAAATGACATGGGACCAAAGGCATTGGTTAGAGGACTTCAAGACCTTTCCAAAATGTCCTAGAACATGTTCATATGATCAAAATTGAGCAAGATATGCATTGGAGAAGTTGGGAAATTTTTGTGAGTTTGCAAAAGTCAACTTTGCTCAAAACACATCATTTTTGCTAATGGGCCTCAAATTCCTTCTTGAATCATTGTCCAAGGCCTATCCACGACCCATTGAGATTAAATTGAGTTATTTCTTATTTTTTATTAATTAATTGAATTTTTAATCAATATTAATTCATTTAATTCATTTAATTATAGGAAAATACCAAGATATGATTTCTAAATCTTTTTGTGAAGCAAAAGTGGTCAACATATGCTGAAGATTTCGTGTGCACATCAAGGGGACCAAAATCTCCAAAATTAGCAAGTTTTGTCAATCAAAAAGATTGGAAAATATTTGATTTTCAATCAAATATTGATACCATAATTCCATGGATCTTTGACCAAGATTGTAACCTAATTCCATTCCATTACAAGTACTGAACCTAACCCTATTCGTGTGGACGTGAGATTGCTGCATACAGAGCCATAACCAATATTGAAAAATCAAGAAAAAAGCCAAAACTGTTTTCTCACTCCCAGGCCCTTTCATAGCAATTTAAGGATTCTAATACATTGCTAGCATTCCCAGAAACGTATTGGAATCAAAATCAAGGGCTAACACTCAAAGAATACGCAAGAACAGTGATACGGTTTGCTTAACTTTTTCAGAATCGAAACTCACATTTTATGCATCATTAACATGTTCTAATCGTTGTTTTGTATTGCTTGAACCTTTATGAAGCTATTGGTATTAATTAATTGGATTATAATGCACGGAATTATGAATTGCCATTAACGATTTTTAGGGTTTTTGAGTTCTCAGATTGGGGCTTTCCCATACAGGAAAAATTGGAGCCTCTAATGCCTGTGGTTGAATTCGTCAAGGCCAGACGAATCAAACACCATGCTCGCGAACAATTTATATTAAACACAGACTTGTTCGCTATTTTTCCTCGTGCTATTTTGTGGGGGTTAAAAACCCCTGCTATTTGATTTGTTTTGCAGGTATTCAGTGGAGACGATGATGAGGTGTCAGCGCATGGGTGGCCTATTCAAAGAAGCGCGCGCTTTTGTTTGTTTACATCATAAGTATTAATTATCCCATATAATATTTGTCCATTATTATACTAACAAAGGCGTGCAGTTGGCTCAGTGGTTGTTGCGTTGTCCAAGGATCATTGGGACCTGGGTTCGATTCCCAAGTCCCTTAAATAATTGTTTCTACTTTTTCTTATGTAATCTCATGCAGGCTTCAAAGAATAGTCTATCATACACCTCATGCATCAGCCTGCCATGTGGCCACAATCATAAATCCAAAGGCCAAAAGATGAGTGACCATCATGATCCTCAGTCAACGCTTGCATAGCCAATTCCCAAAGTCAAACAGGCTTGCTGATTAATGGGCCAGATTTCTAGAATACACCTCTAAAAGGGTCCAACACCCCCCTGGTTCCTTCATAATTTTCCTTTTATTTTTCTTTTAACTAATTATTTTTATTATTAATATTATCATCATTTAATTAATCAAATTATTTTCATAATAAATTCAGACCATTAAAATGTAAATATTATTTATTTTTTATTATTTTTTATTTTCACCTTTAATTATTATTTTGTAAATAAAGGTAAATTAATTAATTTAGTCTTTTTTAGGTTAACTTTGACCCTTTTTTACAAATATAAAATAAATTTAGAATTAGGGTTTTCTTGACTTTTAATTTCTTTTTATTTTTATTAAAGAGATAAAAAACACAAAAAAAAAAATACTTTTTCTTTTAATTCATTAATTAATTAGTATTAGGTTTAATATTTAATTAAATGCAAAAAGGACAAATTCCATTCTTTTCTCAAAAAGGGTCAAAACCCTAAGGACGTCCTCAATTCAATTCTTTCGCGCGCATATTTATTTTTAATTCATTATTTTGATTATATTTATGTAACTGTTTCTGAGAATGTAATAGATAATTAGGGCTTTATCGCTTTCTTTACTTTTCGCAATTTATTTTTCCAAAGGGTTTGTTTTTGGCGATGTATATACCCGCGCCTTGTAATAGCGTAGATTCAATTTTCCGCACTTTATTTCCCATAAACTATTAACTGTTAAAAATGCATGCAAGACTTGTATAAAAAATAAAATCAATCCGTAGCTCACAATGATACATGTGCAAAGATAAATATAAACTGAAACAACACACATGCACATGCCACTCCTAGGGTACGCCTCACTTGGTTGCCTCGAGGTGGTCATCAAGTATAGGGTGTTTTAGAGGTCGCCCTCCTGTCTAAAGATCTAGTTGCCTCGAAACGGTTGCCTCGGATAAAAAGGATCTAGGACATTAGAGTTACCGCTAAGGCGTCCTACTATTGCTTTGGTGACCACATGTCGCTATAATCGAATTGACCTGAATAACTCCAACGACGGTGCTTCCTACTTCTCAATAGTGGGATAGTACTGTCTAAAGGACTCTTACACAGCTTAATTCCTTAGAGTAGGTAGATTTCTCCTGGGTACTTGCTCTTTCAAAGACAAAAAATAACTTTTCGCACCTACACTTTCAAAAAGTTTTTAAACAAATACTTCACACACTCTTAAGGACTGATACAAGAGTTACCTAGAAGTTTTCAAAACGAAACTTTTTCAAAACCCACGTACACTTGAAAAGCAAACAATTTTTGAAAACATAATGAGCAAGTACCTAAGAGCCCATGGATAACCATGGATAGAAAGGGTGCTAACACCTTCCCTTTCTATAAATCTACCTCCCGAACCGAGAGACATATCGAAAAAGGAATTTTGCTGTGCTTTTGTCCTTTCCAAGTTGGAGAACATAAAAGACGGTGGCGACTCTTGCTTACCGCGACATTTCGCGAACCAGCATTTCAAAACAGTCAGTTCTATTCCCACCGATCACAGAACTGGCGACTCTGCTGGGGATATTAATAAGTGAGGTGTACCTTAGGATTAGACCACTCTTGTTTTCAATTGCTTGCTTTGTTTGCTTTTATATTTGTGGGCTTTGCATCGGAGTTTCATAGATCCTAACCCGAATCTGGGGAATACCCTTTAGGTAGCATAAGCTATGAGGGACCTGTCCGGCGTAGACCGACACGGGTGAAGCAGTGGCTACGTTGGTGTGACACCTTGGTCTGTACCAATATCCCTTGTGTTGCAACGAGGAGAATATGGGTCTTCAGAGGAGTCATTGAGCACCAACCGAACTTAGAACCCTAAATTGACCCAACTTGGCCATAAAACAGTAGCAGTATGCTACACTCATTGAGGCTAAACTCTCGCGATGGTTCTGGCCGCAAGAAAAGATTGTGATGCTAGAGTTATGACTGATTGAGGGTAGTCAGTGATATTGAGATCCTCTAGAACCCGGTTACTATTTTCTAGGACAGGTCTTAACCAACGAAACTGAAAGAGGGTAGTACCTGAACTTCATGCTGGCCTAAACTCTAAGGGTTGTCTTGTGTGACTTGTGTGCCTTATCATGTTTGCCTTTGTGAATACTTGTGGTGTGCTTTATCATAACATCATACCATCATAACATTGCATGCATCCTGCATAAGGACTGACCCATTTCAAAGACAAGAGGGTTTCATCTTTGCTCTGTTTTGTAGGACATCATGATGCCTATGCGAAGGAATACTATCCGGCTCAACTTTGTTCACCCACCTGATTTGCTTAAAGAGTTGGTGGATAGAATTCCAAACACTACTTCCTTCATCCAGAGGCATGGTTCTCTTCTTGGTTTAGTCACTTCAAAGTGGGACCAACAACTGATGAGTGTCCTGACCCAATTTTATGATCCCCTGTACCATTGCTTCACCTTTCAAGACTTCCAGTTGGTCCCTACCCTGGAAGAATTCTCTGATTTTCTTGGTAACCCTGTCTTGGAACAAACTCCATTCACTGGTTGGGAAAAGACTCTTAGGCTCGAGGAGATTGCTGCAGCCCTTCCCTTGACCACCAAAGAGGTAATGGATAACTGGGTGACTAGAAGCGGAGTTAAGGGCTTTTTGGCTAAGTTTCTGATTGGTAAAGCTAACAGTTTCTGGAATGACTTAGACTTCAGGGCGTACGAAGACATTCTGGCTCTCTTAATCTATGGTCTGGTTATGTTCCCAAATCCTGATAATTTTGTCAATGTCAATGCCATAAGGATCTTCATGTCTCAGAATCCGGTACCCACTCTCTTGGGTGATATCCTACAACAACTCTATGCTCATACTTCCCGAAGACGGGGAACTTTGTGGTGTTGCGCTCCTTTGTTAGTGAGGTGGTTTATTTCGCACCTCCCTAAGTTCGTGCTAAAGAACAAAGAAGGAAGAGGCTGGGCTCATAGGTTAATGTCTCTCACTGATAATGACATCATTTGGACTCTCAAAGGTTTAGATAAAGTGGCCGTTATTGATCGTTGCGGAGAATATCCTAATGTTCCATTGATTGGTACCCAGGGAGGAGTCTCTTATAATCCATGTTTAGCTCTCCGTCAGTTTGGAAGAGCCAGAAGAGTAGGGCCTCATGAGATGTTGGTGCCTCACATCAGTTTTGAGTTTCAGGTAGATAGTGACGAGCTGCGCCGTAGATTCATCATGGCTTGGGACATAATCCACAAAGCTGACCCACATGAGTTGGGACCAAAGACCTCTCTACCTATGGAACCCTACTACAGATGGGTCCGCGTCCGTACTCAGAAGTTAGGTATGCCATACGAAGCTGTTAGACCTATTATCCTTGAATTTCCTGACAGAGACGGGGTTCCTCCAACTGTACTCCCTCCTCAGATACCCACTGATGTTGATACACTAAAGAGGTCTTGGGCGCAACTACAGGCAGAACGGGATTCTTATCGGGAAAAGTTCAATGAACAGGAACAGAAGATCCAGAAGCTGACAAAGCAATTGGAGAACGAGCGGATCCTGAACGACTATATCCGTACTGAGAAGAGAAGGCCATGGGAGCAGTGATGAACCTTGGATGTTTCTTTTACAGCTTTTATTTCCTTTTCAGTATTTTCATTCTTGTAACGCCTAAGGGCAAATTGTTGAACAATTTAAAGTTTGAATCTAATAAAGTGTGTTTCCTTTTTGTCTACAAAGTTGAATCCCGATTGTCTTTGAAAACATAAATCATACGCATCTCATTGCATCATATGCATAACAGGTACCCTTTTTCTACAGGTTGCTTAATCTTCTTCGCTGTTTATTTCAGCAACCATCATGTCTTTCGAGCCTACTACTGAACAAGCTATCAAGGCCCTCCAGGCCCAGAACGCCCAGTTCCAGGAGTTGGTCATGAGCTTAGCCCAGGGTCAACAGGAGTTGAAGACTCTGCTTTTGAAGAAGAAGAAGAAGAGGACTGTGCTGTTTAACACCGGACGCAGATATGGAAATACACTGCAAAACGAGGCTGATCTGGCTAATTCCTCTGTAGGGAAAGACAGTCCCCAAGGGGGAAGGGTTCCTAGTCCCGTGGTCTCCGACAACGAGACGGACTACAATGATGAACAGTACCCTCCTGCTGAGGACAGGTACAAACAGCTGGAGGATCGTTTAAGTGCTATGGAGATCAAACATGTGCCCGGATTGGACTTCGGAGACCTAGGCTTATCTTCTGGGGTGGTGATCCCGCACAAGTTCAAGGCACCTGCTTTTGCAAAATATGACGGAGCTTCCTGTCCCAAGCTGCATCTCAGATCATATGTCAGGAAGATCCAACCGTATACTGCTGACAAGAATTTATGGATCCATTTCTTCCAGGATAGTCTTTCAGGGACTCAACTCGAATGGTTCTATCAGCTGGATGGAGCCAGTATTCGAAACTTGGAGGACTTGGCTACTGCATTTTATAAGCAGTATCAGTACAATTCCGACCTCGCTCCTACGCGTACCCAACTCCAGGGTATGTCACTAGGGACGGGTGAAGGTTTTAAGGAGTATGTGCAAAAGTGGAGAGACTTGGCTGGAAGGGTGCAGCCACCTTTGACTGACTGTGAGCTCGTTGATATGTTCTTGGGGACCCTGTCTGGTCCGTTCTTCAACCACCTTATTGGTAATTCTTCTGCTGGGTTTACGGATCTGATCTTGACTGGTGAGAGGATAGAAGCTGGTATCAAGTCTGGGAAGATACAGAAGGGCTCCTCCTCGAGTGCTGAAAAGAAGCCCTTTAAGAAAGAATCTAGTGCTGTTTACGGTTCAAGGAGACAAAATAAACCGGAACGCCGCCAAGCTGTCAATGCGGTGGTAATCTCAAATCCTGTTGCTGCTCCTCAGCAATATAACCAACCAAGGGGTGAGAGACCCAAAAGGCAGTACACTCGGCTCTGTATGACCCTGTCTCAGATATTGCCGCAACTACTGTCAACCAGTCTGGTAACTGTCAAGGAAGCTCCGAAGGTAGTGAACACAACCTCTCCAAAGTACAACCCCAACGCCCGCTGCGCTTATCACTCTGACAGCCCGGGGCATTCTACGGATGATTGTTGGGCTCTAAGGAATAAGGTTCAGGACCTTATTGATGCTAAAGAAATACAGTTTGAGGCGCCCGAAAGGCCCAATGTTGTGACTGCTCCCATGCTCCAGCATGGAGCTAATGTTGTGGAAGAAGACCTGTATGTAGCCTCTGTGGATGAGATTGTTACTCCGTTGTTGACTGTCAAATGGAACCTGTTGCTAGCCGGTTTATTTCCGGGATGTGGTAAAGGTTGCCTTCTATGTGCTGTTTCACCTGCTGGTTGTCCTTTGTTGAAGTCAGGCATCCAAAACCTGATGGATAACAAAGAGATCTTGTTCGAAAAGATTGTTGTTCCTGCTATCCCTACTGAAGAAGTGTCCATTGTTACTATTTTCAACAACCCTCCCAAGGCTCCCTCAAAGAAGCCTGTCAAAATCATGTCTACTCAGAAGATTGCTCCTACCATCATCACTGTTCTGGGGCCCCTCCCTTATACGTCTGACAAAGCTGTCCCGTGGCACTATGGGGCAGATGTTTATGTGCTTGGAGATAAACAAGAGTTTGATACTAGTACTGGCGTCAGTAACATCACCGGGCCTGCCAAAGTCACTCGCAGTGGTAGACTGTTCTCACCAGATATTGCGCCACCAGCTATTCAGAGACCTCTTGTCATCACACCTGCAAGTGTGCCTGCTTCCCTTTCGGACCAAGTTCCTATTTCTACCCCTGCTGCCGAGTCATCTGACGCTCGGGACAAGGGGATTGCTACTGATGTGCCTTCCCAGATGGAGGCACCAAGGACAACCAATGTTGAAGCTTCCCGGCAAGAGATGGAAGAGATTCTTAAGATTATCAAGAAGAGTGATTTCAATGTAGTTGAGCAGCTGGGGCACACCCCATCTAAGATTTCTATGCTATCACTGTTGTTGTGTTCAGAGGCCCATGCCAAGGCCTTGATTACCTTCCTGAAGACGGCCCACGTGCCACAAGAGACGTCAGCTGATCAATTTACCGAGTGTGTGTCCAACTTGACTGCTGACAATGGTTTGGGTTTCTCCGACGCTGATCTGACTGCTAAGGGGAAGAACCATAACGATGCTCTGCATGTCTCTATTGAATGCAGGGGTACTACTATTGCCCATGTGCTGGTTGACACTGGTTCCTCGTTGAACTTACTGCCCAAGAAATCTCTAGACAGGCTGGATTGTGAAGGTTTAGAGCTCAAGCCAAGTAACATTGTTGTCCGGGCTTTTGACGGGTCCAAAAGAATGGTACATGGTGAAGTTGATATTCCAATCAGGGTTGGTTCTCAGGTCTTTGATTCTACTTTCTATGTGATGGACATCCGACCGTCCTATTCTTGTTTGCTGGGTCGTCCTTGGATCCATAAAGCTAGAGCTGTGACATCCACATTACTTCAGAAGCTGAAATACCCGGTCAGAGGGAAGATTGTGACAGTTCAGGGGGAGGAAGAATATATGGTCAGCCACCTTAACTCGTTCTGGTACATAGAGATGGATGGGGAGTTCATTGAGACCCCCTTTCAACACTTTGAAGAGGTGCCTCAGACACTGGCATCAGCAGAAACTGTGATCGAAGATTCTCCTTTGACGATGGCTTCCTTGAAGGATGCCCGGGCTGTGATTGAGAAGGGTGAGTGTGCAAACTGGGGCCGACTTCCTGATTTCACTCCGAAGACTGACAAGTTTAGTTTGGGTTTCACTGCAGAAGCTCAGAGGGTTGTTCGTAAGGCAAGGATTGGAAGACCTCCTGTGTTCATCACCAACCCGGGAGTGAATGCTATTGAAGACGACATGGAGGAATCTGAATTCGATAGCTGGATCTACCCAACGACCAACGGTGGACCAAGCAACTGGACTGCGAAAGACTTCACACCTATTACTTTTGTCACTCAGTAAAGAACTCCTTTGTTTTGAATTTGTAACAAACAATAATTTGTGGAACTTTATGGCCCGGTGTCTTACCCGGGGCGCCGTGGTTTCATTTGTGAGGGCTTTTTTGTCATTTTCATATATCATTAATAAAAGCATTGGACGTTTTTTGCATTTCAAATCTTGCGCTCCTTGTCTTTCTTTATTATATATTGCAAAACAGCTATATTTACACACACTCACCTATACAGGTTCCAATCCACTCTGGATCTCACTGGTAACGACTCTGCTACTGCCAGTTATGACTTCGAAAATCCGATCAACTTGGCCGAAGACGAAGGTGAAGATGATTGCGAAGTGCCTGGCGAGCTTGCAAGACTGTTACTTCAGGAAGAGAGGGCCATTCAGCCACATGAAGAGCCAGTGGAAACGGTAAATCTGGGTACTGAGACAGACAGGAAGGAAGTCAAGATTGGTGCCAATCTGGAGGCTAGTGTGAAACAACGGTTGATTCAGATGTTGCATGACTATGTGGAAATCTTTGCCTGGTCTTACGAAGATATGCCTGGGTTGGATACCGACATTGTGGTCCATCACCTGCCTACCAAGGAAGACTGTCCTCCGGTAAAACAGAAGGTCCGCCATATGCGTCCAGAGATGTCCGAGAAAATCAAAGCTGAGGTTATGAAACAATTTGATGTAGGGTTTCTAGCAGTGACTTCTTACCCTCAGTGGGTTGCCAACGTGGTTCCGGTGCCGAAGAAGGATGGTAAGGTCAGAATGTGTGTTGACTACAGGGATTTGAACAGGGAGAGCCCCAAGGATGATTTCCCTCTGCCTCACATCGACGTCCTGGTTGACAACACTGCTCAGCATAAGGTATTCTCCTTCATGGATGGGTTCTCAGGTTATAATCAAATCAAGATGGCTCCTGAAGACATGGAGAAGACCACTTTTGTTACTCAGTGGGGCACCTTTTGCTACAAGGTCATGCCTTTTGGGTTGAAGAATGTTGGGGCAACCTACCAACGTGCCATGGTTGCTCTGTTTCATGACATGATCCATCATGAGATTGAAGTGTATGTCGACGATATGATTACAAGGTCCCAAACTGAGGAGGAACACCTTGACCATCTACAGAAGCTCTTTGACCGGTTGAAGTTGTACAAGCTGAGGTTGAACCCAAACAAGTGCACCTTTGGGGTGAGATCTGGAAAATTGCTAGGCTTCGTCGTGAGCGATAAAGGTATTCAAGTGAACCCTGCCAAAGTGAAAGCCATACAAGAGATGCCAGTTCCCAAGACAGAGAAAGAAGTCAGAGGCTTTCTAGGACGTATGAACTACATTGCCCGATTCATCTCACATCTAACTGCTACCTGCGAACCAATCTTCAAGCTATTGAAGAAAGATCAAGTAGTACGTTGGAACGATGAATGCCAGGCTGCTTTCGAAAGAATCAAAGAGTATCTCCAAGAGCCACCCATTCTTATGCCACCGGTTGAAGGGAGACCTCTAATCTTATACTTGACAGTACTTGACAGCTCAATGGGGTGTGTGCTGGGGCAGCATGACGAGTCTGGCCGAAAAGAGCACGCCATTTACTACCTTAGCAAAAAGTTTACCGACTGTGAGACCCAATACTCACTGCTCGAGAAAACTTGCTGCGCTTTGGTATGGGCTGCTTGTCGGCTGAGACAGTATATGCTGACTCACACTACTCTGTTGATCTCAAAAATGGATCCAATCAAGTACATCTTCGAAAAGCCTGCCTTGTCCGGAAGAATAGCAAGATGGCAGATGATCTTGACTGAATACGACATCCAGTACACGACTCAAAAAGCAATAAAGGGAAGTGTATTGGCAGACCATTTGGCACACCAGGCAGTGGATGACTACCAATCTATGAACTTTGAATTTCCAGACGAGGATATCATGGTAGTAACTGATTGTGAAGTACCTGGACCGGATGAAGGACCTGAGGAAGGATCCCGATGGTCTATGCACTTTGACGGAGCCTCAAACGCTTTGGGTAACAGTATCAGCGCTGTGATCATATCTCCAAAAGGCACTCATACTCCACTTACCGCCCGACTATGTTTCAACTGCACCAACAACATGGCAGAGTATGAGGCATGCATCATGGGTCTTCAAGCTGCAATTGACCTAAGGATCAAGTTTCTGAGTGTCTTCGGAGATTCCGCTCTCGTGATCAGTCAGATCAAAGGCGAGTTGGATACGAAACACCCAAATCTTATTCATTACAAGGAGTATGTATTGAAGTTGATTCCCCATTTCAAAGAGATAACTTTTGAACACTTCCCAAGAGAGGAGAATCAGTTGGCGGACGCGCTGGCTACAATGTCTTCTATGTTCAAAGTCAAATGGGACAATGAGGCTCCCCGGATCATTATCTGGAAATTGGATGAACCTGCACATTGCTGTGATCTTGAGGTTGAAGAGGTAACTGAAAAACCTTGGTATCATGAAGTGAAGAGGTACCTTGAAGCTCAAGAATACCCCGAGGGTGCATCTGTTAACAACAAGAAGTTTCTGAGAAGATTCGCGGCCAAATTCTTCCTCAGCAATGGCATTCTCTACAAGCGAAACCATGATTCAACCTTACTGCGTTGTGTGGATAAGACTGAAGCAGAAAGGATCATGGTAGAGCTGCATGAAGGTACCTTCGGAACTCATTCCAAATGACATACCATGGCAAAGAAAATCCTTCGGGCAGGATATTACTGGTCCACAATGGAAGCTGACTGTTACCAACACTCTCGGACATGTCATAAATGCCAGATCTATGCTGATAAGGTGCACGTTCCTCCAGTTCCTCTGAATGTCTTGACAGCACCTTGGCCTTTTGCAATGTGGGGCATTAATATGATTGGCGAGATCAGACCTACGGCATCCAACGGGCATCGCTTCATCCTGGTAGCAATCGATTATTTTACAAAGTGGGTTGAAGCAGCTTCCTATGCTACCGTAACCAAGAATGTCGTGGCACAGTTCATTCGGCATAACCTGATTTGTCGCTATGGTGTACCCGAGAGGATCATTACGGACAATGGTACCAATCTTAACAACAAGATGATCACTGAGCTCTACGAGAAATTCAAGATACAGCACCACAACTCTTCTCCCTACCGGCCGAAGATGAATGGGGCTGTAGAAGCAGCTAATAAGAACATCAAGAAGATTGTGCAGAAGATGACAGTGACCTACAAAGATTGGCACGAGATGTTACCGTTTGCTCTTCATGGGTACCGTACCTCAGCAAGAACGTCAACAGGGGCAACTCCCTTTTCCTTGGTCTATGGCATGGAGGCAGTCTTGCCTATTGAAGTCCAGATACCCTCTCTCCGGATAATGAAGGATGCAGGTTTGAGCGAAGATGACTGGATCCAGACCCGGCTTGATCAATTAAACCTGATTGACGAAAAGAGACTCACTGCTATTTGTCATGGTCAGACGTACCAAAAACGGATGATCAAGGCTTTTAATAAGAAAGTCAGACCACAAGAATATCAAGTTGGGGACCTGGTAATCAAGCGCATCATTCTACCTCAAAGTGATCCCAGGGGAAAATGGACCCCCACGTACGAAGGGCCATTTGTGGTTAAGAACATCTTCTCAGGAGGAGCTATGATTCTAACTACCATGGATGGTGACGATCTTTCTCACCCCGCCAATGCAGACATAGTAAAAAGATACTACGCATGACTAAAGACTTGCTAGCTCGACTGGCCTAGGCAAAAATAAGGGCTTCCCGGCGAACCAAAAGGGTTCAGGCAAAAATTAGGGATAAGCGTAATACTATGTCTCATTGGATCACCCTGCATCCAGACTTCAGTATCAACTATCAGGCTCGGACGACATCAACCAATCAGCTTCATCTCCAACTAAGCAGCAAAGTGATGAGACGCTTGAAGACATAAAGGCGATAGCAGAGTTGGAACCCAGTGGGATTATTTTTTTTCACATAGCTGTTTTGTTTTCCTTTTCACAAACTGTATAAACTCTATGTTGTTCGGCGGCGTTGTCTTACTAGGACGTCAGCCTCTTGTACATAAAACGCCTATTTACAGGCAAATTCCAATATCAATACAAGCTTATTTTCCAGACAAATCGCCAATTGTTTTTCCTTTATCTATTTTGTTTTGCAAAGAACGTCCAATGTTCATTTTTGATATATGCATTTGACACTAATTGCTAACTCATAAATATTTGCATACGAAACAAAGGACTAATTACAGGTGACATCAGAAACAGGGGCAAAAAGAATTGTCTAAGTGATCTAGTTGCTCTTTCCACCAAGGTACTAAGGTAAGTTCGGCTGAAGAACGTAACCAAGATACCTTCACTCTCTGCAGAGTAGGACAAGACCCAACAATACTCTCCCCTAGCAGAATTGGTCTCCCATCAGCCCCAAAAAGGCACAGTATCCCTAGCAAGTCAGCAACACTCTCCCCAAGCAGAGTTAGGCTACTGTCAGCCCTAAGGAAGTTGGATATCCCTAGAAGATCTCAATATTCTCCAGCAGAGTGTACAGATATCCCTTAACAAGCGTCCCCGGCAGTCTTAATATAAGATTGTTCCCCGACGGAATACCAGACATCCCAGTGGAGCCATTCCCCAGTGTAGTCCTCAAAAGCTTCCCTAGGAGAGTTGAAGCTTATCCCCAGTAGATTCTGGAAGCTTATCCCCAGTAGAGTCTGGAAGCTTGTCCCCCGCAGAGTGCAAATATCTCTCCCCGAACATGTTCAGAGGTTATCCCCCACCAGAGCCTATAACTGGGTTATCCTCTGCAAATTAACAATGGATAGATCGTCCTTGGCGAAGTTCTTCCTATCCCCAGCGGAGTTCATCAAATCCCTCAACAGAGCTTATCAATGGTATCCCCAGCGGAGTTATCGTTAAATTCTCAGCAAAGTATCTCTTCCCCACAGAGTAATTCCCCGCAGAGTAATCTCTTCACCAGGTTTATTCCTCAATAGAGTCATCTTCTCCTACCGGTTTATTCTTGCAATCATCATCCCCAGCGGAAACGAAGAACTCTACTCATCAAACATCAGCCCAAAATTCAACAAGCTCCCGGCATTCGTCAAGGATTTATTTTCCTAGACGAAAATACATTCATAAACATGTCACATTTTATACATCCTGCTTACATACATGATAAATTGCATACTACACTATCTCTGAACATCATGACATCATGCATTTCATACATCATGACATTGCATACAACCGATGTTTTGCCTTTTCAGGAAAAGGTCAATCAAAAGACGATTACCATCAACTTTCGTAATTCCAGATTCGATACCTGTATCTAGCCAGGGCATATCTGTGAGTGATTGATTGTAGATTCGATACTTGTATCCAGCCAGAGCATATCTGCATGAAGAGTTTAGAGATTCGATACCTGTATCTAGCCAGGGCATATCTGTAGACGACCAGTTCCAGATTCGATACCTGTATCTAGCCAGGGCATATCTGTGAGTGATTGATTGTAGATTCGATACTTGTATCCAGCCAGAGCATATCTGCATGAAGAGTTTAGAGATTCGATACCTGTATCTAGCCAGGGCATATCTGTAGACGACCAGTTCCAGATTCGATACCTGTATCTAGCCAGGGCATATCTGTGAGTGATTGATTGTAGATTCTATACCTGTATCCAGCCAGGGCATATCTGCATGAAGAGTTTAGAGATTCGATACCTGTATCCATCCAGGGCATATCTGTAGACGACTAATTCCAGATTCGATACCTGTATCTAGCCAAGGCATATCTGTGAGTGATTGATTGTAGATTCGATACCTGTATCCAGCCAAGGCACATCTGCATGAAGAGTTTAGAGATTCGATACCTGTATCCAGCCAGGGCATATCTGTAGACGACTAATTCCAGATTCGATACCTGTATCTAGCCAGGGCATATCTCTGAGTGATTGATTGTAGATTCGATACCTGTATCCAGCCAGGGCATATCTGCATGAAGAGTTTAGAGATTCGATACCTGTATCCAGCCAGGGCATATCTGTAGACGACTAATTCCAGATTCGATACATGTATCTAGCCAGGGCATACCTGTGAGTGATTGATTGTAGATTCGATACCTATATCCAGCCAGGGCATATATGCATGAAGAGTTTAGAGATTCGATACCTGTATCCAGCCAGGGCATATCTGTAGACGACTAATTCCATATTCGATACCTGTATCTAGCCAGGGCATATCTGTGAGTGATTGATTGTGGATTTGATACCTGTATCTAGCCAGGGCATATCTGCATGAAGAGTTTAGAGATTCGATACCTATATCCAGCCAGGGCATATCTGTAGACGACCAGTTCCAGATTCGATACCTGTATCTAGCCAGGGCATATCTGTGAGTGATTGATTATAGATTTGATACCTGTATCCAGCCAGGGCATATCTGCATGAAGAGTTTAGAGATTCGATACCTGTATCCAGCCAGGGCATATCTGTAGACGACTAGTTCCGGATTCGATACCTGTATCTAGCCAGGGCATATCTGTGAGCGATTGTTTGTAGATTCGATACCTGTATCCAGCCAGGGCATATCTGTAAGCGACTGATTAGAGGTCTACGCTTGTATCCAGCCAAGAAAGCTATCTCGACCCACCTTTTAAGTTCCAGATTCGATACCTGTATCTAGCCAGGGCATATCTGTGAACGATTGATTGTAGAATCGATACCTGTATCTAGCCAGGGCATATCTGCATGAAGAGTTTGAAGATCAACACATGTAACAGGCCAGGAAATTATCTTTCTTTCTCAAGTACGCAAGTTCTCGCTAAGGAATCTCTTACGCGACCAACATCTCCAGATGGCATCTTTAAGCCCATCTCCACAACTATCCATTCCATTTCCAAATGGCATCCATAAGCCCATTCCCGATAAGGTTCTACCACATCTCCAGATGGCATCTATAAGCCCATCCTCCTATCCATCATCTCTCTAAATGGCATCTGTAAGCCCATTCCCGACATCACATTGCTGATATTCTACTATGCGAGTGCAAATTTCTGGGCACTTTAGTGTTCAATCATCTTCCACCTTCGGATCACGAAAGGCACGCAAGCCAATCTACATCCTCAGGTCTAAGAAGATTGAACAGGGGCAACTGTTGTACCCCAAAATTTTCTCTCCCATATTCTTCAAAGTTTGTCAAGAATCATCTGCAAATGGTTCAAGATTTGCTCAAGGATTGCACAGTCAAACATGCTCCTAAGCCAGTCAAAATTAAGGTTTTGTTTCTTTTAAGGAAGTTGAGGTTTTCAATGGCTCAATCAAGTCCCATAGGCCTATACACATTGTCAAGATTCTACATGCCAAGTCTCAAGACTCACAGAGGCAAATTGAACAGTCAAAAGCCCTATTTGGTTCACAGTCAACTGTAGGGGTAAAATGGTCATTTTACAGCCAAAAGTCAGGATTTTTGGTCAAAAATCTTATTTTGAAGCCACAATCATCATTTGATCAAATCTTGATCATGATTCCACAAGCATGGCTCAGAAATCATCAAGATGCAAAAGTTTCTATTTTTGGACAGTAGAAAAAGTCAACTGTAACTTGACCAGGGCATAACCTTTTCATGGTTCATCAGAAAAATCCCATCCAATGCTCATTTTGAAGGGGATGACATTTCCTACAACTCATCTTCACATTCCAAGTCCAAGAAATGCTCTCACAAAAGTTATCAATTTCTACATTATAGGTCAATTTCAAAAGTCAACAAAAGTGCACTTTAAGTCAAAGACCATAACTTGAGATTGGTAAATCCAAATGAAATGGGACCAAAGGCATTGGTTAGAGGACTTCAAGACCTTTCCAAAATGTCAAAGAACATGTTCATATGATCAAAATTGAGCAAGATATGCATTGGAGAAGTTGGGAAATTTTTGTGAGTTTGCAAAAGTCAACTTTGCTCAAAACACATCATTTTTGCTAATGGGCCTCAAATTCCTTCTTGAATCATTGTCCAAGGCCTATGCACGACCCATTGAGATTAAATTGAGTTATTTTCTTATTTTTTATTAATTAATTGAATATTTAATCAATATTAATTCATTTAATTATAGGAAAATACCAAGATATGATTTCTAAATCTTTTTGTGAAGCAAAAGTGGTCAACATATGCTGAAGATTTCGTGTGCACATCAAGGGGACCAAAATCTCCAAAATTAGCAAGTTTTGTCAATCAAAAAGATTGGAAAATATTTGATTTTCAATCAAATATTGAAACCATAATTCCATGGATCTTTGACCAAGATTGTAACCTAATTCCATTCCATTACAAGTACTGAACCTAACCCTATTCATGTGGACGTGAGATTGCTGCATACAGAGCCATAACCAATATTGAAAAATCAAGAAAAAAGCCAAAACTGTTTTCTCACTCCCAGGCCCTTTCATAGCAATTTAAGGATTCTAATACATTGCTAGCATTCCCAGAAACGTATTGGAATCAAAATCAAGGGCTAACACTCAAAGAATACGCAAGAACAATGATACGGTTTGCTTAACTTTTTCAGAATCGAAACTCACATTTTATGCATCATTAACATGTTCTAATCGTTGTTTTGCATTGCTTGAACCTTTATGAAGCTATTGGTATTAATTAATTGGATTATAATGCACAGAATTATGAATTGCCATTAACGATTTTTAGGGTTTTTGAGTTCTCAGATTGGGGCTTTCCCATACAGGAAAAATTGGAGCCTCTAATGCCTATGGTTGAATTTGTCAAGGCCAGACGAATCAAACACCATGCTCGCAAACAATTTATATTAAACACAGACCTGTTCGCTATTTTTCCTAGTGCTATTTTGTGGGGGTTAAAAACCCCCGCTATTTGATTTGTTTTGCAGGTATTCAGTGGAGACGATGATGAGGTGTCAGCGCATGGGTGGCCTATTCAAAGAAGCGCGCGCTTTTGTTTGTTTACAGCATAAGTATTAATTATCCCATATAATATTTGTCCATTATTATACTAACAAAGGCGTGCAGTTGGCTCAGTGGTTGTTGCGTTGTCCAAGGATCATTGGGACCTGGGTTCGATTCCCAGGTCCCCCAAATAATTGTTTCTACTTTTTCTTATGTAATCTCATGCAGGCTTCAAAGAATAGTCTATCATACACCTCATGCATCAGCCTGCCATGTGGCCACAATCATAAATCCAAAGGCCAAAAGATGAGTGACCATCATGATCCTCAGTCAACGCTTGCATAGCCAATTCCCAAAGTCAAACAGGCTTGCTGATTAATGGGCCAGATTTCCAGAATACACCTCCAAAAGGGTCCAACACCCCCCTGGTTCCTTCATAATTTTCCTTTTATTTTTCTTTTAACTAATTATTTTTATTATTAATATTATTATCATTTAATTAATCAAATTATTTTCATAATAAATTCAGACCATTAAAATGTAAACATTACTTATTTTTTATTATTTTTTATTTTCACCTTTAATTATTATTTTGTAAATAAAGGTAAATTAATTAATTTAGTCTTTTTTAGGTTAACTTTGACCCTTTTTTACAAATATAAAATAAATTTAGAATTAGGGTGTTCTTGACTTTTAATTTCTTTTTATTTTTATTAAAGACATAAAAAACACAAAAAAAAATACTTTTTCTTTTAATTCATTAATTAATTAGTATTAGGTTTAATATTTAATTAAATGCAAAAAGGACAAATTCTACTTTTCTCAAAAAGGGTCAAAACCCTAAGGACGTCCTCAATTCAATTCTTTCGCGCGCATATTTATTTTTAATTCATTATTTTGATTATATTTATGTAACTGTTTCCGAGAATGTAATAGATAATTAGGGCTTTATCGCTTTCTTTACTTTTCGCAATTTATTTTTCCAAAGGGTTTGTTTTTGGCGATGTATATACCCGCGCCTTGTAATAGCGTAGATTCAATTTTCCGCACTTTATTTCCCGCAAACTATTAACTGTTAAAAATGCATGCAAGATATGTATAAAAAATAAAATCAATCCGTAGCTCACAATGATACATGTGCAAAGATAAATATAAACTGAAACAACACACATGCACATGCCACTCCTAGGGTACGCCTCACTTGGTTGCCTCGAGGTGGTCATCAAGTATAGGGTGTTTTAGAGGTCGCCCTCCTGTCTAAAGATCTAGTTGCCTCGAAACGGTTGCCTCGGATAAAAAGGATCTAGGACATTAGGGTTACCGCTAAGGCGTCCTACTATTGCTTTGGTGACCACATGTCCCTATAATCGAATTGACCCGAATAACTCCAACGACGGTGCTTCCTACTTCTCAATAGTGGGATAGTACTGTCTAAAAGACTCTTACACAGCTTAATTCCTTAGAGTAGGTAGATTTCTCCTGGGTACTTTCTCTTTCAAAGACAAAAAATAACTTTTCGCACCTACACTTTCAAAAAGTTTTCAAACAAATACTTCACACACTCTTGAGGACTGATACAAGAGTTACCTAGAAGTTTTCAAAACGAAACTTTTTCAAAACCCACGTACACTTGAAAAGCAAACAATTTTTGAAAACATAATGAGCAAGTACCTAAGAGCCCATGGATAACCATGGATAGAAAGGGTGCTAACACCTTCCCTTTCTATAAATCTACCTCCCGAACCGAGAGAAATCTCGAAAAAGGAAATTTGCTGTGCTTTTGTCCTTTCCAAGTTGGAGAACATAAAATACGGTGGCGACTCTTGCTTACCGCGACATTTTGCGAACCAGCATTTCAAAACAGTCAGTTCTATTCCCACCGATGACACACTTGTTTTATAGGTTTTGGAGCAGGAAAACATAAGAGAGGTGAGCATAAGGACTCAAGAAGGTCTTCATATTTAAATTTTGCAAATTAATGAGGATTTTCAAAAGGGGAAGAAGATAGTGTAGGAAGAATGGTTTGAAGAGGACTAGGTTCATTAGAAAAGGGCATATGAGATTTTGGTGATGTAGGGCATGACTCTTATTCACTGAACGAATTATCAAACTTTTTTTTCAAGGTTTGTACATTTTCAAAGGATTGAGGCACAAACTTCATAAATGGATGGAAGTTTATCTTTGTATCCATAAAACTCAGCAATACTAAGAATGCATTGAATAGTTCTTTGGAAGAGATTAGTAGGAAGGTTAAGAAGGATTGATATGACGACTTCAGGGGACATACTTGGTTGTATATCCATGATCATACATTATTTCAGATGATTGAAATCAACTTCTGGCCCATCTGCAGTAGTGAACATATAATTATCTTTTGTTTCAGGTGTATGATAGTTTGTAGAGTTTGACACGAAATCTTCAGACGGGGGGATAACAGTTGGCAGCATGGATTTTAAATTTCTTCCATCAAAGAATTTTCTAGACCGTGGATTCAGATATTCATGCATGTTTAATTGAACGAGGGAATCATCTAAATCCACAGTTAATTAGGAGAGAGGTGATGATTCTTCCTATAGGTATCCATTTGATAGGACTCTTTTCATGGCTTTTGGAACTGTTGATAACATTTCTCAAATGCTTGAAAAGAATTAAGGGAAGATTAAACTTTATTTTTGAAGCCAGGTTGTATAAAATTTCTTTTATATAATTGTCGATTAAGGGCAACTTATTTGTGAGGGGTTTCTAATAAATGCATTCTAAAATAATTCTTCCCCAGATATTGAGAGAAGGTTGAAGATCCTTGAACAACTTGGAGCTCTTCTTTTCCAAGAAGATTTTTTAGGAAACATTCATTCTATGTTTTCTTCTAATGCCCTTGTTGTTTAAGCTACAACACTTTAATCCAGTCTCGTCATGATTAAGTAGTTATGCAATAGATTTTTCAGTAATCTCGACTGACATTCCAACAATGTTTGTTGTTATCTCTTGTCTTGATTCAGTTGCCATAATCCATAATTGTTTTACTAAATCATGAAAGGTAGGACCTTTTAGAATTTAAAATAAGGTTTCCCATCCTCTCAAGGAAACATCTAAAGAAAGATCAAAACCATTTTCTTTGAGATTTTCAAAGTTAACAACTTATTCATATATGATTAATAACTAAGATGTAGGAATGGAACATTTAAGTTCAGGAAAGTTGGTTCCCATTTGATTTGGATGAGATGATGAGCCAGCAGTTGATTTTTGAGAAAACATTATTGAAGATGAATAGATTCGAACGTGAGGGGAGAGTTTTAGGGGTTTGAGGATTTTGGGGCTAAGAATAAAGGACGAGTAGGAAGTGAAGTGAGACTTGTGTGGGAAGTGAAGTGAGTTTTTTTGAATAGTTTTCGCAATTATTATTAAACTATGAATAATGCTAGAATCTGACAGTGCGTAAGGTATAAGGATTTTTTTTTCTATTATTAAGACTATCTAACTTCTCATTAAGTCACATCGAACGTCAGGTGTGGTTCAAAAAGACAACTGTCTTTAAAAATGAAACCAAAAACCTTTCACTTTTCTGACAGTGCATTTAATGCATTAACCTTTTTAGTTTTCAAGGAATAGAATAGCTTTTAGGATAGTTTCTACTTTGATTACTCCTAAATTTTGAAAGCATTATTTAGCCAAAAAGTCTTTATGCTATAAAAATCAATTTGAAAAGATTTTAGTGAATTTAGTTTTTCATATTGACAAAGAATAAGTTATATTTTAGCTAAAGAGAGTAAAATTAAAACTTTGTAAGAAAGCATGTAAATTCTAATCTGGTAGGTCTTATTTTATGAAAATTTTACCTTTATCATTGAGCTTGTTTCTGATACCAATCTTTTGAACTCTTCTTATATTGCCAAATTTCATTTGTTGTATTCTGTAGAGGAGTCTGGTTATCAGAAGCTTCTTGTAGAGCATCTTCTGATTCTTTCACTTCTTGAACTTTAGCAATAACTCCATTACCATTAGATTTTGAATAGGTAATATCCATATTTACAAGTTTCTCAACTAGCTTTGATCTTTCCGTATGGACTCACAATCCAGAGCATCCTTATCAGGATTGATTCTTCAGAATATGATGAGTTGTGTGTGATATTTATTAGAAAAGAGAAGCTTCAGAGACTTCTGAAAGGGTATTTTCTGAGAGGCAGTTTTTGAGTTGATTCAGTTTTTGACTTCTGAAATTCTCCCAAACCAAATGAGCTTCCAAGAGAGTCTGAATATGCTTCTTCAGAGTAAGAATTAATTTATGTTGCATTTAGTCCCTTCTATTAAGGGATTCCCTTCACTGAGTTAGGATAAATGCTTCTGAGTTATTTTGATTAGTTTTTCTCCTAACAGATGACATCTTTTCTACTTAACTTCCTTTTAGTAGAGAAGATTCAAAATATCCTTCAGTCCCTCATCTGAGTGTGTCAGTGGACAGCATACCTTTTTGAACATTATGAACACTTCTTCTAAGCTTTCAAGGGAGTCCTCCTTCTGACTTTTGGAGTGCATATTTGAGAAGCTTTGATCTTCTTAGAGCTCTTGATGGATATTTCCGAGATGTCGTTGATTTGATCCTTTGGTTTTGATGGAGAACTTCTATCGCTTAAAAGATGAGTTCATTTTCCATCAGGTTCTTGAGCCTTCAGAATTCTAAAAACTTGATTTCAGGGATTTTGTCTTCATGTTTCTGATTCTTGCCCAGAGTTTTGATTTCTCTACAGATCGGGTTTTGAATCCAAAAAGCTTTCTATCATTTGCGTAGTAGGAAACCATATGATTTTCTCTTGTTGGATCTCTCTACACAGTTAAGTGTTTGATTCTTGAATCAATAACAGAGCCGAACTCTGATACCAATTGAAGGTATAGAAAACACAAGAAAGGGGAGTTTGAATTGGTTTTATAGAAAACACTCCCCTTTAGAAATTCTGACCATTTAAATGATAATAACAATAAAGACAATGAAGAGTAAATGACACAAGGATTTATCCAGGTCCACCTTACCAAGGTTAATCCTGTCCACCCCCTCAAGGATGATTTCACCTTAAACAAGGACTTAATCCACTATTGTTAGAACAAGATTTGGTTCTGCAATATTATGTCTGAGTTTTGATGATAACAAATGAGTATGTTTTATGAAAAAATTTAATACTCTAATGTTTGTTATTTTTGAGTATTTAACAAACAGGTTCTGCTTCTGATGGATGGCATGGCCAAGACATTAGAAGAGAATTAATTATGCTTCTATGCTACACAAATTCTGATGAACAGTAGCAAGACACTTCAAAAGACTCTGAAGTGTAGGCTCTGATATGAAGTCTAAAGAAACCAGTCAGAAGATTTGAAGGCAAAAGTTTCTACTTAAGTCCATATGCTAAAGACTCGTGTTTCTGAAGACAATGTGTTA
Source organism: Vicia faba (assembly GCA_948472305.1). Classification (NCBI taxonomy): domain Eukaryota; kingdom Viridiplantae; phylum Streptophyta; class Magnoliopsida; order Fabales; family Fabaceae; genus Vicia; species Vicia faba. The sequence goes on from OX451738.1 coordinate 1,005,196,367, forward strand.
TAAAGAAACAAGTCAGAAGATCTATAGACAGAAGTTTCTACTTAAGTCCAGGTGCTGAAGACTAATGTTTCTGAAGACAAAGGGTTCTCAAGACCAAGTGCTGAAGGTTCTGATAGACGAAGTTCTAAAGACTCTGAAGGCTTGAAGTTCTAAAGACCCATGGTTCTAAGAAAATGGTTCTAAAGAACAAGTGATAAAGACTCTGAAGAAAGAAGTTCTAAAGAATCTAAAGACTAGAAGCTTGAAGACCTAAGGTTCTAATAAAAGGTTCTCACGACCATGTTTTGAAGACTCTAAAGACGCAGTTTTGAAGACTCTGAAGACTTAAAGTTCTGATGACCTTGTGTTAAATTCTCGCTTCTAAGCGCATGCTCGCAGAAGCCTCTGAAGTGAAAAAGGAAAAAAGATAACTTTAACGTAGTATAAATAGTACATGGTACAATCAATGTTTCATTCCATTACCATGAAAGGACAGACGCGTTGCACGATTTTGTCCCCGGCGTGATTGCTCATACCGCCAATGTTTCTGTAAATCCCAAGAGTAATCAACAAATATATTATTTTATTGGCTATATAAAGGCTTGAAGACTGAAAGAGAAAGCGAAGAATTTTCACTAAATATCCATGCACAAGCGTTGTTCATAGCTTTCATATTTTTAGTCTATTGTTCTTAAAATAGTTTACATATTCAGCTTGTGAAGAAGCAATATTATTGTAAACAAAACTTGTATTCAAACAGTTGTTTGATTTCCTTAAGGGACCGGTTAGGTCAGTATCCTTAAGAAGTCTAGGACTAGTGTGTTTAAGAAGTTTTATTTTCCTTAAGGGATCAGTTAGGTATGTATCCTTAAGAAGTATAGGACTTGTGTGTCTTAAAGGTTGTTAGTCACTTGCGGGTATCTTGTGCATTGTAATAATCAGTTGGATTATTGGCTGGTGGACTAGACTAGCTTGATATTTTTCAAGTGAACTAGTATAAACATACCTTGTTCTTTACTTCCTGTTCTTATTATTGTTATTATCAAGAGTGAAGGAAAAAGTATTTTAATATAAGGGGAATATTTTTTAAAAGAAATTTTTTTATTTAAAACCCAATTCAACCCCCCCCCCCCTTTCTTTTGTTTTTCACACCTTCAATTGCCATCAGAGCTCCGGTTCTGAGGAGATAAAAAGTTTGCATGTTTATCAACACTTAACAATGTTTAGTATCGATCCAGTGTGTGAAAAACCAATGGCTACACCTACTTCCACTGTTAATAATAGGGATAATGATAGAGATCACTATAGTTCAAAACCTTCTATTTTTGATGGGGGGAAATTTGACTATTTGAAGGCTACAATCGAAAGTTACTTTCTGGCATATGAATTGGATCTATGGGATTTGGTAGTTGATGGCTACACTCACCCAATAGATGATAAAGATCAGAAGATTGCAAGAAGTGCAATGATAGATGCTCAGAAGAAAGTTTACAAAAATCATTACAAAGTAAGAACTATCATGCTTAGTGATATTTCATACAACGAATATGAGAAGATCACGGATAGAGAGACTGCAAATTCTATCTTTGATTATCTTCAGATGATGCATGAAGGCAATGAACAAGTAAAGGAAACAAAGGCTTTGGACTTAATTCAAAAATATGAAGCCTTTAAGATGGAAGACGACGGATCCGTGGAAATGATGTTTTCAAGATTTCAGACTATTGTGGTAGGACTTAAGGTTCTGAATAAAGGTTACTCTACAACAGATCATGTGAAGAGGGTTATCAGAAGTCTGCCTAAAAAATGGAGACCAATGGTATCTGCTTTGAAACTTTGAAAGGATCTAAACAACACCTCTCTTAAGGAGCTGATTATCTCTTTAAGAAGTCATGAGATTAAGCTTAATCAAGATGAACCCCATAAAACAGTTAATGAAGAATGGGAAAACACAAGAAAGGGGGTTTGAATTGGGATTTTTAAAACTTAAAGAAAAGTACATGTTGGTTATCCTGGTTCGTTTGAACTCAAAATACTCCAGTCCACCCGCCAAGGTGATTTCGCCTCTCTCAACAAGGTCTTAATCCACTAATCAATCTTGATTACAAATATAATTTGACAACCGTCAAAGTCTTCTTGAGTATAAACCACAACTCGGTTTTTCTCAAGGAATTTCTCTAAATAATGTATGAATAAAAGTGTACAAGAATGTTTTCTAATAAAACAGTATCACAAGACAAGTGATGTTTTACACAGTTTGAATATTGAATGTTTGAGGATGAAAGAGATAGCTGCGTTACTGTGCGTGTGAAAAATCGTAAACGATTTATCCTCAAAGATTTGTTTAAATAGGTAAAGCATGTAGGAGTATTTGGAATGTTGATCAATGACAATTAAGGCGCTTTCCAAAAATAAAGATCCTTGTTCCCTTCCATCCATTACTCTTGAAATGGAAATAATTGATTTGTAACGCTTATGAACATGCTTGCTTCAGAAGATGAAACTAATTGTTGCTACTTGCTTCAGAACTTTGTAGATCAGAAACACGGAGACTTGTTCGCAGCATTAAAACTTCTTTCAGAGATGTTTATAATCAGAGTTGAAACAGCGTTTTAGCATATCTTCTGATCTTCTTCCATCAGAACTTCTGTGCAAAACAAAATATAATTTTAGGGAGCATAATTGTTCTTTGCGTTTATTATCATCAAAAATATTACAAGGGTTGTAGAATCAAACTATGTTCTAACAATCTCCCCATTTTTGATGATGACAAAAACTAGGATATTTCAAGAGAAACAGAAAGAACATAAAGCATTTGAAGGTCTCCCCCTGAGTTGAATACTCAGATAGAGATGAAATACTTCCCTGAAGTTTATTCTGATCAGAGTTTTTGAGGCATCTGCTTCTGTCTTCACTAGAGTTTTATTCTTGTTTTGCTTTCAGAAACAAATGAGAAGTTATGATATTAAAAATGTTTTAGACTGTGTCTTGATACTGTTATTAGAAATATCTTACGTTCTCCCCCTTTATTTCAATAATTAAAAAGCAATATAAACATGTTTAAGCAATAAAGATGAGTTGTATTAAAAAGGATTGCAGTAACACATTCAGAAGCAAACAACATAAGAAATTGGACACAGTAAAGAAAACAATTTTCAAAACTAAGATTGAGGTGGAGGAAGTCGTGTGAACAGGGCTTCCAACAAGTTCTTAATTTGAGTGTTTGACTCTTCTTGTTTTCCCAGCATCCCTTTGATTTCCTTGCATGTGTCATCTTGCTTGTCTAGTCTCTCCTTGATCACTGCATTTTCTTTCTTCAACTCCTCCAAAGTTTGGATTACCAGAGATGAAGAAGGTATATCAGTAGAAGGTGCCACCTTTTTAGAGTAGGCTACGACAGATTTTGACTCAGTAGCTTCTTAAATTTCTTTGCCTTTATCTTGAACCACAACCAGAGGTAGAGTATCAGAGCAAGGTTCATCAACTTATGAAGGTTGGTGATCTTCCCAGGGTGCATTGTTCAGCAAAAGAAGAGGTTTCTTTTCCTAGTGGCGCAGAACTTGATCACATAAGTTTTGTTTCCTTGAGTTTCTAGGATTCAGGATTTAACCATTTTCTAAACCGGTTCCAGTGTGAATCAGAAGCAGCAATTCAGATTTTCTAATCAGGCTAGCTTCAGAGAGTTAACCCATTCAATTATTTCTGTTTCAAAAATCATCAAATTTTTACCAACATCTGCCTTGGTGATTTTTGGTTTTGGTTTTGGGATGGCAATTTTTAGAGAGCTAGAGGCAAGATTGTCCAACACTTCTAGGTCTATTATTGTACGTAGGTGATCTTATGGGGGGTTGATTGGAGAGGGAGAATCAGAAATTATGATGGGTGAATGAGGTGTTTTTAGTGGAGTGGAATGGTAAGGAGATGGAGTTTCTGGAATGCCGTGGGTTGTGAGTGGTTGTCAGACCATGAGAGGGCATGTTATTCCAGGAATGGGTGAAGTGGTATCAAAGTCAAGATTTGGATTTTCTAATCGGGGAGCGTGAAATTTTGGATTTTCAGAGTGGGGAGCTTGAGAGTTTGGATTTTATGATTGGGAAGCTTGGAACACTGGATCAAATTGATCAATATCAGAAAGAAATTGAGCAAGTTCTGGCTGATTTTGGTCAAGATAGGTAGTAGAATATGGTTCATCCATAATGTTTTCTAGAGTAAGTGAAGGGTCAAACTCTATATCAAAATCATCAAAGGTTTGTGGTGAAGGGTCTTTTGTGGGTTTTGGAGAGGAGGGGGTTTCAGATGATGATAAAAGTACTGATTCCACAACAGAAATAAAAGAAGAATTACCTTTCTTCTTAGCAGCCTTGGGAACCTTCTGAGAAGATCCTTCTCCTGTAGCTTTCCTTTTCCTCGATTTCTTGAGGGAAACCTCTGGAGCCTGTTGTCGCAGAATGAAAATGTTCACCTCTAGAATAGTCCCATCCATTTTGCAAGCTTCCAGATATCTGACAATAATTTCTAGAGAAGCATCTATTTGAGATAAAAGTGGGAAATCCTTCAGTGGAAATCTTCTTGTTGTAATGACTTCCTTTGTTGTTACTGTTGGATCCTTCTTGACGGTGTCAATGATTTTCATTTTATTCATATTCTTCGCATTCAGAGGTTTTCCAGCACATGCTTCCAGAGTGTTGACCTGTTGAGCTTCAGTCATATATTTTACCAGTTTGTTTTCCGTCAGAATATCTGTTATGATCCTGCCCAGAGGTATCCATTCCCTCTTAGTCCTTTCTTCTTCTCTAGTCTCTTTGACGCTTGTCTTCAGATGATTAAACAACAGATGATGAAGATTTACCTTTGCCTTGGTTGCAATGAAGTACAGAAGAAATTGCTGGTCAATGTTGATATAATCAGGAGGACTTGTGGGCTTTTTGTGGTTGATACAGCCCAAGATGATTTTTGAGCAAATTCTGAAGTAGTCTTTCAGATCTTTAATTTTGTTTGAAGGTTGGCCAGAAGAAAAAATCTCTTTTGAAATTGTTGATAGGTCATAGCATTTTTCTTCCATGTCGCTACAATGAATGCCTCTGTCGTCATGACCTATCAAGCGTGCAATAAGGTCTTCAGAAATTACTATTTTATTTCCCATCACAAACGAAGTAACTTGATGGTTTGAAGCAGTAGCGTGAATCCATAATTCTTTAACTAATCCTGGAAAGACTGAACCCAGAAGATGATCAAAATACTTGGTTCACCCTTGAAGTTCAACATCAGGAGTAAGATCGTAACCACTCTCCTTCATACTTACGAAGTCCACAATGAGTTCAAAAAGAACTTCTAGCGAATCAATGGGAGTCAGGAGTGTTCTTGAAGGTTCTTCATACCTTTCTGCTATTGAAGAAGAAGAGCCAGGAACACTTTGAGAGCTTTGAGCACTTTGAGAAGCCATTGTTCACACAGACTTTTTGAAGGTTTTTGAAATAAAATTGCACACAAATAGTAGAGAGAAGAAGTGAGAGTGAAAAAGTGAAAGTGAAAGTGAACGGTGAATTTATAAACAAATAGAAAAATTAATTAGCAATAAAAGAGTGAAAATAAATGATTACATAGCTTTAATGATTCCTGAAAATAGGGAGATGCTATGGAGATATAAAACAGTTATCGGTACAACACGAGTCTCAATACATCCAATCAATGCTTTAGTCCCTTCAGAATTTGAATGCATGTTTAGCCTTAGAAGAAACTCTTGTGAGAGGATGACAGATGTTGATGTTATGAACTGCATGCTTCTATCTTTGAAATGAACCGTTTGTTCAGATCTTCTTAGGTAGATCCTGATACAGCTGTCCTTCTAACTTCTGAAGAATTATTGATCAGATTTTCATAAAAAATAAAATTCTGAGGGTTAAAGAATACATAAATAAAACTCTTATTCTGGACATAATTTCATGCTGAGATGTTTCAGAATGAAATTAAACCTATCTTCATAAGGGGTTTAGTGAAGACATCAGCCTATTGATGGTTTGTATCAATAAATTTTAAGGAAAGGATTCCTTTCTGAATATAGTCCCTAATAAAGTGATGTTTTATTTCTATATGCTTAGCCCTAGAATGTAAAATATGATTTCTAGATGAACAAATGGCAGAAGTATTGTCAGAGTATAGGAATGTTACTCTTAAATATATTGAAGTCTTTAAGCTGACTTTTCATCCAGAGCATTTGTGTGCTGCATCCAGCTGCTGCTATATATTCAGCTTCAGCAGTTGATAATGCAATTGTGGATTGCCTCTTACTGGACCACAAGATCAGATTTTCTCCCAAAATTGGCAGCTTCCAGAAGTGCTTTTTATTTCTACTCTGTCCCAAGCGAAGTCAGCATCATAGTACCCTACTAATTTGTATTCTTTTGTTTTTCTATAAAACAGACCAAGATTAGTAGTACCTTTCATATACTTGAAAATTTGCTTAACAGCTGTTAAGTGAGATTCTCTAGGATCTGATTGGAATCTGGCACATAGACATACACTATACAGAATATCAGGTCCTGAAGCTGTAAGATATAAGAGAGGACCAATCATACCTCTGTAAATCTTCTGTTCTACCTTTTTACTTACCTGTTCCTTTTCCAGAATGCATGTAGGATGCATTGGAGTTTTGGCTGGCTTACATTTTGATAGGTCAAATTTCTTCAGAAGTTCTTTGACGTATTTGTTTTGGTGTATGTATGTTCCTTTTGGAGTTTGATTGAACTGAATTCCCAAAAAGAACTTGAGTTCTCCCACCAAGCTCATTTCAAACTCTGCCTGCATAGACTTAGAAAATTCTCTTCCCATAGAGGCTTTAGTAGATCCAAAAATAATATCATCTACATAAATTTGACAAACTAGAATATCATTTTTTAATGGTTTATAGAATAAGGTTGTGTCCACCTTCCCTCTAGTAAAGTCATTTTCTAACAGAAAGCTACTTAGTCTTTCACACCACGCTCTGGGAGCTTGTTTCAGACCATATAGTGATTTCTTTAGTTTAAAAACATTCTGGATGTTTTGAATTTTCAAAACCAGGGGGTTGGTGCACATAAACTTCTTCATCAATGTATCTATTTAAGAATTCACTTTTAACATCCATCTGATAGAGAGTGATGCCATCATTTACAACAAAAGAAATTAAAAGTCTGATAGATTCTAACCTGGTGACTGGAGCAAAGGTTTCTGTATAGTCTATCCCCTTTTGATGAATATAACCTTGTGCAACCAAATGTGCTTTGTTTCTGATGACTTCTCCTTGTTCATTCAGCTTGTTTTTGAATACCCATTTTGTTCCAATGATGTTGAACCCTTTTGGTTTGGGAACCAGATCCCACACATCGTTTCTGGTGAATTGGTTTAATTCATCATGCATTACAAGTATCCAATCACTTTCCGGAAGAGCTTCACAATGGAAGTTGGCTCAATCAGAGACACTAATCCCGTAAGAGATTCTTCAGATTTCCTGAATGTGGATCTTGTTCTGATTGGGTCTTCTTTCTTTCCCAGAATTTTCTCTTCGGGATGAGCTAAGCTGCTTTTGGATTGTCTTTTCTAGAGAGGTTCTTTAGATGTTGCTGTAATATTTGTGACATATTCTTCTGGTGTTGTCTGTGATTCTTTATGAGAACCTTCTGATGCAATGTCTTCAGTACCTATAAATTGGACTTCTATATCTGCAAAAGATTTATCTTGCTTTGACTTTTAAGAGCCAAGCTTATTATCAAATCTGACATAGATCGACTCTTCTACAATCTGTGTTTCTGTGTTGTATACTTTGTAGCCTCTTGAGCGTTCAGAGTATCATAACATAATACACTTTTTTTCTTTAGAGTCAAACTTGTTCAGATGTTCTTTAGTGTTAAGAATAAAATAAATACATCCAAATGGATGGAAATGCGAGATGTTGGGCTTTCTATTTTTCCATAGTTCATATGGAGTGTTATCCAGAATAGGTCTTATGGAGATTCTATTTTGAATGTAACATGCTGTGTTAATTTCTTCTGCTCAGAAGTTCTAAGCAATGTTAGTCTCATTGATCATGGTTCTGGCCATTTCTTGTAAAGTTCTGTTCTTTCGTTCTACAACTTTGTTTTGTTGGGGAGTTCTAGGACAAGAGAAATCATGAGAGATGCCATTCTCATTAAAAAATAGTTCAAATTTTTTGTTTTCAAATTCTCCACCATGATCACTTCTAACTTTAACAATTCTAAGATCATTTTTGTTTTGGGCTTGGTTACAGAAGGCAAAGAACATAGAGTGTGACTCGTCCTTGTGTCTTAAGAACTTTACCCATGTCCATCTGCTATAATCATATACCATCACTAATCCATACTTCTTGCCACTAATGGATGCAGTTTTTACTGGTCCAAATAGATCTATATGCAGACGTTCTAATGGTCTAGAGGTAGAAACAACATTTTTTGCTTTAAAAGAGGGTTTTGCAAACTTGCCTTTTTGACTTGCTTCACACAGAGCATCTAAGCTGAACTTCAGGTTAGAAAGTCCTCTGACCAGATTGAGTTGGTTAATCTGAGATATTCTTCTCATACTAACATGCCCCAATCTTCTGTGCCAGACTCATTTCTCATCGTTAACAGACAATAGACATTTTACATTCTGACTTTTCAGTTTAGAAAGTTTTATTTTGTAAACGTTATTCTTTCTCTTTCCACTAAAGAGGATAGATCCATCTTTCTGACTAACTGCTTTACATGACTTTTGATTGAAGATTTTATCATAATCGTTATCACTTAATTGACTTATGAATAACAAGTTATGCATTAATCCATATACTAACAGAACATTAGTTATAGAGGGAAGATTATTGTTACCAATAGTTCCAGAGCCAATGATCCTCCCCTTTTGATTGCCTCCAAAACCTACGTAGCCTCCAGATCTAAGCTCCAGGCTTTGGACCATATGCTTTCTTCCCATCATGTGTCAAGAGCATCCATAGTTCAGGTACCAGGATTGGTGTTTCAGTCTTGCTGTCAAATATATCTGCAACATAGACAATTTTATCCTTAGGCACCCATATCTTTTTGGGTCTTTGTTTGTTAGAGTTACCAAAATTCTGTTTGAATTTTGGTTTTGCAGAAAAATCATTATTAGTATAGTTTAAGTCATGTGTGTGCCCATAGGTAAAGTGAGAATTCAAAGGAGTGAATTTAATAACTAAATCCTTAACTTTCTTAGGTTGGGATACTTTACCTTTGTATCCTATTCCTTTTCTGCCATTTCTGCTAACTCCACAGATCATTGAAGCCATCTTGCTTCTATCTATGTTTTTAGCGAGGAATTTCTAAAAGCTATGATCATATTCCTTTATGATCTTATCAGGGTTACTAGGAACTTCTGAGATGGTTTCCTTCTGAGTATTTTGTAATTCATTTTCATGTTTTGAAATTTTTTCTTTCAGCTCAGAGTTTTCCAATCTCAGATTCTTAGTTTCTTCAGAGTCAGAAACTAGATCCCTTTTCAGGTTCTTGCTTATGACTCAAAGTTTCTGATACCTTTCTAGAATTTATAACAGACTCTCTTCTAATTGTGATCTAGAAAATTTAGAAAATACCTCTTCTGCCTCTGAGTCTGATTCTGATCCAGATGATTCAGTATCTTCTGATACGTTGGCCATAAGGGAAATGTTGGCTCTTTCATCTTCTGATTTTGTGTCTGCTCTAGAAGAGTCTGAGTCATCCCATGTTGCCATGAGACTTTTCTTCTTCTCCTTAAAGAACTTCTTTTTAGGTTTCTCCTTCTGAAGCTTTGGACAGTCGCTTTTGTAGTGCCCTTGTTCATTACACTCGTAGCAGCCACTGTCTTTGTTGCTTGACTTTCTGTATCCAGAAGATGATTCAGACTTTCTGTATCCAGAAGATGGTTCAGACTTTCTGTATCTAGATGATGGTTCAGACTGATTCTCTATTCTTCTGGAATTTCTGAACTTCCTTTGCATGTGCTTTCACAGCTGATTGACTCTTCTAGAGAGAAGAGATAATTCGTCTTCTTATGATGAGGATCCACCAAAGTTTTCTTCTATTGCCTGCAAAAATTTAGAATCATATTTTTGTTAGATTTAAGGGCTAAAGACTTAACTTGCTTCTTGGGCTCATCATCTTCTAACTCTACCTCATGACTTCTGAGAGAGCTAACAAGTTCTTCTAGAGATATTTTGCTCAGATCTTTTGCCAGTTTGAGAGCAGTGACCATGGGTATCCATTTCTTTGGTAAATTTCTGATAATCTTCTTTACATGATCAACAATTGAGTACCCTTTATCCATAACTTTTAGCCCAACAATCGGAATTTGAAAGCTTGAGAACATTGATTCAATGGTTTCATCTTCTTCCATTTTGAAGGCTTAATATTTCTGAATGAGCGCAAGAGCTTTGGTTTCTTTAACTTGTGTATTGCCTTCATGCGTCATTCTCAAGGAATCAAACATGTGTTTTGATGACTCTCTGTTTGTGATCTTTTCATACTCTGTATGAGATAGCACTCAAGAGAATAGTTCTGGTCTTGTGATGATTTCTGAAGTCTTAGTTTTGATGATCTGACATTATTTTTTTGTTAATCTTCTGACCACTTTCATCAACAGGATGTATGTACCCATCAATCACCATATCCTAGAGAGTAGCGTCATGACCCAGAAAGAAACTTTCAATTCTGTCTTTCCAATAATCAAAGTTCTCTCCATCAAATATTGGAGGTTTGTCGTTGATTCTGTCTTTCTCATCATGGTAGTCATTGCTGATGTTCTGACTTGGCCCCACCATAGTGTTTTTCTTAGATTGGATCTTTTACTGACACGGTCAAGTGCTTGAACTCAGAACCAGGCGCTCTGATGCCAATTGAAGAATGGAAAAACACAAGAAAGGGGGGTTTGAATTGGGATTTTTAAAACTTAAAGAAAAGTACACGTTGGTTATCCTGGTTCGTTTAAACTCAAACTACTCCAGTCCACCCGCCAAGGTGATTTTGCCTCTCTCAACGAGGTCTTAATCCACTAATCAATCTTAATTACAAATCTACTTTGACAACCGTCAAAGTCTTCTTGAGTATAAACCACAACCCGGTTTTTCTCAAGGAATTTCTCTAAACAATGTATGAATAAAAGTGTACAAGAATGTTTTCTAATAAAATAGTATCACAAGACAAGTGATGTTTTACATAGTTTGAATGTTGAACGTTTGAGGACGAAAAAGATAGCTACGTTATTGTGCGTGTGAAAAATCATAAACGATTTATTCTCAAAGCTTTGTTTAAATAGGTGAAGCATGTAGGAGTATTTGGAATGTTGATCAATGACAACTAAGGTGCTTTCCAAAAATAAAGATCCTTGTTCCCTTCCATCCGTTACTCTTGAAATGGAAATAATTGATTTGTAACGCTTCAGAACATGCTTGCTTCAGAAGATGAAAGTAACCGTTGCTACTTGCTTCAGAACTTTGTAGATCAGAAACACGGAGTCCTGTTTGTAGCATTAGAACTTCTTTCAGAGATGTTTATAATCAGAGTTGAAACAACATTTTAGTGCATCTTCTGATCTTCTTCCATCAGAACTTCTCTGCAAAACAAAATATAATTTTAGGGAGCATAATTGTTCTTTGCGTTTGTTATCATCAAAACTCTTACAAGGGTTGTAGAATCAAACTATGTTCTAACAGTCAAGTTTATGGCTCTAAGGTCTAAGTATAGAAAGACAAAAGCTCATCAAGCTAAGGTAGATTCATAAGAATCTGAAGAAGATTCAGATGATGAAGGAGTGAATGAAGAGCTAAAGTGTAGCAAAAAGGTCAAATTCTGTCTATTTTCCTGATATAGCATTCGCCATAGGGAGATGCCATTCGCCATTCCCCCTGTCACGTATTTTAATGAAAAGAGGCAATGGCATTTTCCATTGCCCTAATGGAGTTTTCCATTTCCTCACAGAAGTAGTTTTTTGTTTTAGAAGGCAGATTTTGGCAGTTTCTTGTGAATTTGAGTTTCCCTCCATTGCTGACACGTCCAGAGCAGTTGCAAGCCTTTTTTTCTCTATAAATAGAACCTCTGAGTCATTTCCGAGACATCCAAGCCTTGCAGAAGCTATGTTGAAATTTTATTTTAGTTCCTATGCACTAAATTCAGTTTGTAAAGCGACAATTACTCACACTGAGGAATTGTCGCAATTGTTATTTCTTATTTACTTTTTGATGTACACATGGATCATTAATACAATCTTGTCAGCATTATAATTCTAATATTCATTTTTCTTCATTTCTCGGGTATCTAGTACTTTACAAAGTATTTTTAATTATTGATTTTTCAATATTGTAAGCTATGTTTTCTTTAAATTTGATCATGTCATTCATTTTGTCCGTAAGTAAAACTATGTCTGGCTAATTTAGTTCGAGACCGGTGTATGACGATCGTCGTAACCGATAGGACTCAGTAGAAAACCTTAGGTGTGAACCTATGAATATATTATTGTTTTGGTTTTAGTTTCCAAATTGAATTTTTATTATTTCGACACGAAAGTGAGGAATAAACTAAAGTTCACTCTCATAGCGCGAGAATGTGAGGAATGAACTGGATAGTGGGAACTAGGCATCAATCCTAAAACATCGAGAGCGCTTTAGCATCATTTAGAATTTCATTGACTTTCAAAATATGTTCTCTAATTAACAGGAGAGCGAGAGCAATATCCCGTGGTTAGTAAATGTTATTCATGTCAATAGCACGAGAGTGTGAGACAGAGTCTTTAATTCGATACTTTCTACAAAAATAAGTTTTATTTGTAATTAGCACTTGTATTCTACTTTTCCCTTAGGAATGTGGAGTCCGTACTCCGAACTCGTTTTGTCATTATTTCCAAACCTTTAGCAATTACTACCTTTATTCTTGTTCTTATCATTTTAATCTTTTAGCCTTATATGTGCACTACAACATAGATAACATTAGTTTGATTATTAGTCTTTGTGGGTTCAATAATCTTTTAAAACTACGCGATAGACTGTATACTTGCAGTTATTATCCGACATGCACAACAGTGTGTGATCATTATCCTCCTCATTAAGGTAAAAGAAACCTGGCAATAGAATGTTATTGGGTTTGTCCTCCATAGGGTATCCAAACTAACGTCTAGCAAGAATAGGTTTGTAGTTCATTCCTCCTTTTATACCAAGAAGAGGTACATTAGGAAAAATAACGCAACTATTGATGATATCCCCCTTGCCATAAGATGAAATATACAAAGTTAAATCTACTTGAGTAATGGACATAAGCCTCCGGGACCACCTAAGCTTTTCTGGACTGTCTTTGAAGATATTGGACTTTGGTAAGTGTGAATTAAACTACTTGTACAATAGATGGGCACAACACATGATAGTTCCATATCCTTTTTGAGTTCTATGATGAATAGAATGGTAGATATCTCCAAGTAAAGTCAGTATCATACCCCAAAATTTTCCTATCCTTGTATCTTTTCATCTGGCTTATTGCATTGCATTTGCATACCCACCATTATGTCATATTCCTTGCCACATTCATGGGATCAAGGTTCTTAGGGTTTCTCCTAACTTAAGATTATCCCTCAAGAAAGAGATTGAGTTTCTCAAAGCAAGTTTTGTGGGACCTTAGGTTCATGAGCTCCTTATTTATTCAAGTTCATTGGCTCCTTATATTTCTCAGGAATCTCTGAGATATTAGGGTTTGATCTTAAGTTACCATCTCCTAAGCCATTCAGTCAAAAATTAGGGTTTTGCCCCCTTTCAAGTTGTGAGCTTCATTTTCATCAAGAATTGGTTTATATGATAAATTGATATCCCTAAGTATCAATTATGACCATTGGATTAATCACAATATTACTCAAAGCATTGCATTGGATAATTGGTGGAATTTTGACTTATTTGACTGAAAAGTCAACTTTTTGACAAAGGCATTTCTTGACATTTTTCTTGAGCAACTTGGTTCTCAATTATTTGTGTATGTATTAAAGCATCCTCATATGGATTGTGGACCCTTGGTTGGCATTTTTTGGAGTTCAACTGCTTAATCTTGATTATCTGGTCATCTGAGCAAAAGTCAACAAAAGTCAATTGTTGGCCAAGTGGACTTTTGGTCAAAGTTGAGGTTAATGATCTTGTTTCAACATCATATGGACTATGATTGAATAAATTCAAGAGAAATATTGATTTTGAAGCAAACTTGTTCATGAAGGTATCTTGGTGAAATTGGAAAATTTTCAAAGTTTGGAAAGTCATAAGGCTAAACTTCAAAAATTCATAACTTCTTCATTTCTTATTGAATATGTGAAAACTTTTTATACTTGTAAAGAGAAAAGTAATATCTAAAATTTTTTCAATGTGGGCCCATGTCCAAAAAGTGATTATTTTGAAAGTTATCGAGCAAAGAATTATACGTCACTTTGTTGGATTATAGGTCATTTTCCAAAATTCCAGATTTTCGTGGCCAGTTTTGGTGACTTTAATGGATCCAAATGAAAAAACTCACAACATGGAAGTTGGAAATAATCTCAATACCTTTTTAAAATATCAAGGTTTGTGACTTAACTCAAAAAATTGAGAGAGTTATGCCCTTTATGTTGGGACTGCATTTTATTGAATTTTGCCATGTCAAAATTTGCAATTTCTTGAGTTCTCCATTTCTAGACATTATTTTTTACTCCAATCAAGCCCATAAGCTATTTAGGTTGTGTATAAGAGAATAAAATCTTCCATTCATACCCATGCATGCAATTGTACCAAGTTTGTACAAAAACCTCAAAAATGCCCAAAATAGCCATTTCTATATTTCTCTCTCCACACTCCACTAACTTGTACCATCTTTTGAGCACATGCCGCTGCATATATGAGCTTCCCAAAACGCACAAAAGGCCTGCCCATCTCTTCACAAAATGAAAGCTTGTGCAACAAGGTGATTGTCATACCCTGAATTTGCCCCATTCAATTTCAATGATCATATTATTACCATGTTGCTAATTTATAAATCGTATTGTGAAAGTTTGCTTGTTTTTAAGTCTTGTTCTAATTGGGGGTTTAAATATTAATAAGAAGGGTGTATTTCCTTAATGGACCATCAAAAGCTCACCGTCCATTAAGCTTTTTTGTTTTATTTATAAATAAGGGGGTTTGAAACCATTAAAAGACTGTGGGCTTTATAAATTAGAAGGGCCCATTAAGTTCTTTTGGCCTATTTACTTCCATTTTTAGGATAACAAAGGAGGGGTGCATTTTTAGTAGAAATACCCAAGATGTTTTGTCCATACGGCCCAATAAGAGGGTTTTTAAAGCCCACTTTTTATTGTTGACTAAGTCAACATTCATTTTAATAAGGTTATTATTATTTTTTATTATTTTATTTTAATCATTATCTGATTATGGTAAACCTTTTATTAATTAAGCATTATCATTATTAAAACCATTATTTTTATAATTTGTATTTTATTATTATTTTTTGTTATCGACTAAGTAAAAATATAAATTAGGGTTTCAAACCCCAATTCATCTGTGGCCGTCGTTCTTCATCATCAACCCTAAGCCACTAAGCAACCCAGAAGGCTAACAAGGCCCAAAAACCCAGCAAAAACAACATTGTACAGATCATAGAAAAAACGAATTAAGTCATATAAAAAATTTACAGTTTATAAATCTAATTGTATCAAATTTATCAATTACATGCACAAATCTCAAATCTCTAATTTACAACAAAATCTTCTACTTTCTAACATAATCAAATCCCTAAATCTAATTTCTAAATCAATCACAGATTTTGTAATGACAATCAAACATAAAACTTCCTAATATATCTAAATTTCTAACATATAAATAACCCTAAAAAATCATAAGAAAGAAGGAGAAAAGAAATCGTGACAATAGAAGAACAAGAAGAAGCTTGACGAAGATCATTAGAAATAAGGAGAAGAAGAATATCTGAGTTTCAAAGTCTGAAACCCTTGATTCGATTGTTCCACTGCACCGCCATTTGATCTTCATCTGTCGCGCCTCCACCACCATCATCATCATCGCCTTCGTTTGTTGATACCTGTGGAATAAGAAGAACAAGGAGGTTAGACCAAGCAAAACTAAGAGGAACACAAATAATCACGGCGAATAAAGGTTAGTGTTACACTTAGCTTTTGGTACCCTTTACGATTGATGTTGTTGTGTGTGTTTTTTAGGGGATTTGGGTTTGGAGGTGGGGTTTAGGGGCCGTGCCGCCGTCGCCAATCTAGGGTTTTAGCGGTGGTTAGTGTTTTTTTGTTGTGTAACCGAGAGAGATAAGAACAACGAGAGAGTGAGAGAAATAATAATTGAAACTGAAGAAGGAAATGTAAAAAAAAATGAAAATATACTCCCTCTACTTTGATCTGTTGGGACACGTGGCCAACATCTGGCCACGTGATCCCATTTACCATTACCATACACCCTCGCATCTCTGCCCTCAAATCTTGATTATACACTGTCAAACTGCACACCCACCATAAGTCGTGTGTGCTCACCACACAAAGTCCAAGTGGACCCAGACTCGTTTTGGGCCTTTCATGCAGATCCTTGGGCTTACAACCCTTTATAACCACACCCTCCTTTTTGCCATCCTAGTGCAAATTGCGCCCCCTGCGTGTTTTGGACCCAGTTCAATATCTGAACTTGGGCCCTCACTTTCCAGACCCCCCGATTTAGGTTTTACACCCCCATAGCCTTAATTAATCAATTTTCTATAATTTATTTAGTTCTTTTAATTTATTTTTCTATTCTTTTATTTAATTACCATATATCACATTTTGTAACAATTGCATTAAATTATATTTTTTTGCATTTTTATAATAATATTAAAATATTAAAAATGTTTAATATATATATATATATATATATATATATATATATATATATATATATATATATATATATATATATATATATATATATATATATATATATATATTTTAATAAATCATGAAATAGTTATTTATTAATTTAAAATCTATTTTTAAACACCAACCCTTCTTTAATTGCATTAAACGTTTTTCTCATGCATTAAAATTTATTTTTCTCATATTGCATAATATATTCGAAAACATCTAACCAATCAAACACTATTGACTGTGAACTTCGTCTACAAATTCCGCTAATCACACACCCGGACTTGGTTCAAGGAGAATTCAAGATATTTCCATAATCCATAAAAAAATAAATGAACAACTACGAACTACGATGTGAGACTCTGATTCCTTATAAGAGGATACGTAGGCATACAACTTAAAACCGTGGCGAGTTCGTCTAATTAAAATTAAAACCTTATTCCTAAACCATAAACCTAAACCCTAGTATCCTTGTGAATAAGGTAGATGAGGGGTTTCTAACACCTTCCTTTCATCTAAAACGAGTCAACAACTTATAATCTATGATCAAATTAGGGTTATCCATTATATTCCTTTCTTAGGATTAAAATTAATGGCGGTGACTCGTTATTTTTTGCCAGTTACGACAGTTGGCGACTCTTCTGGAGACTCAACCCTTGGGTTTAGAAGCCTTTTCTTTTGGTTTAGGGTTTTTAGGGTTGTTCTTATTTCTCTATATTTTCTTATTTAATTATTTATTTATTTATTATTATTATATTATTTGTCATTTTTATTCATATGTTGGCGGGATTTTATTTTTAAAAAAATGATTTTCAAAAACCTTAGAAAGAAGGTTTGTCTATTCGCCAAAGGGATATATCATCCCTATGAGTTTTTGTAAAGACTTCACCTAGAGTCGGTGGAATTCCAAAAATTAAATATGTGTCAAGAGATATCCTTTTGTGTGGTTGGGATTTGGAACGAAACATATGAATTTTTATATAACCCTTAAACCAAAATCTCATGGTGAAACCTTTCACGACCTTAGAGACGAAAGTTTCGGTCTGCAAAGAGGCTCAATTTAAGGGAATCCCTTGTGCCTTTCCCTCTAAATTAATCCATGATACCCTTAAGGAAGCCACCTTATGGGGAGGGTAGAATATTCGTAGCCGAAACTAGTGACCTACCAACTAAAGATACCTTTTCATAAATCTCGTTATTATGCCACATAATCATGCATTCATACATCTTACATCTCACATATTCATTATTCTCCATTTTTTTATCTATCTTATTCACATGTTTTTTACCCCACAATTTTCCCTCTCATTTTCATTCAAGACATCCTCCTAGGGTTCTCAAATGCTCAAGGTTGCCCAAGAATTGATCAGACAAATTCTCCACCTAAGCAATGGGTCCACAACTAGGGTTTCACTCTTCACAAGGAGATTTGGGTTTCTAAGGTATTAAATGGAATTCATGGTCTCTCATATGTCCCTAAGAATTCTCATGCAAAGTTTCATGTCTTGCCTCACAAGTTTGCTCAGTCAATTGCTCAGATGACTAAAAATCAACTGTATTGGGCAAAAAAGTCAATTGTGGTAAACATATAGTCAAACTTCCAATTTTTTTGGTGAACATCAATATTTTGAAGTCATATTCGTCATTTGATCAAGTATTAATGATGATTCTTCAAAGAAAACTCTCAAGTCATCAAAAGTCAAAAGTTACAATATTAGGGTTTCCTTAGGAGAAGTCAACTAAACTTTGACCAATCATAACTTTCACATGTTTCATCAGCTTTTCCCCAACCAAATATCATTTTGAAGGAAATTCAATTCTATACAACTAGGAAACTCTAAGCTCAAGTCCAAAAAATGCTTCATTTGAGAGATATGAGCTGATACATTACAGGTCATTACAAAAGTCAACAAAAAGACACTTTTTGTCAAGGAAACTTACATCAAGATAAAGTCTCCAAATTCCAAAATGATCAAAAGAGAGATTGTAGAGGACATATTGATCTTTCCAAAAAGTCTAATATCACCTTCAAAATATGAAAATTGAGAGGGTTATGACCATTTCAAGTTAGGAAATTTTGAGCAAACGCATGAAGTTCAAATTGAGCAAACTTGATATTTTGGAATATTAGGCCATTGTTTTAAGATCCAAACGTGTATTACACTCCTCATACACCTCAAACCTTTTTCATGCACCTCTTGACCTATTTTTATTTTAATTATTTTGATTTATTCATTAATATTTCGAAAATAAATAAGATAAAATATAGGCCTTTCTTACACAAAGACCAAGCCCATATCTTTGACCTAATTTGTCCTCTATATTACCATTAATTCTCATACAAACAAACACGAAACCCTTACCTCAAAACTTGTCAAAAATATCAATTTTTTTTCAAAGAACCCTAAAAACTTGAAACTATCACAAGCCCTTTCATTACAAACTAGCCATCCCAATCAACCCCAGGAAAATTATAGGGTAAGATAGGATCGTTTACAACGATCCAAACGGCCAGAAAGTACTTGTGTATGCATCACAATTCCATCCTTACTTGAATTTCATATTTTTTGTTTTTACTACATTCTAACATTTATTGATGCTTGTTCTGTGTTTATGAGATTCAACTATACATGAATGACCCATCAAGGAGGTCCCATGCTGGCTAAAATGTAACACACCATAGTTGCACCGATATGCATTGTTTTCTCCATAAATAATCATCCCAGCAAACTCGCAGCCCTCTATTTACGGGGGTATGGTGTTTTGGCTTACTAACATCGCATATTTTGCAAGTTTGTCAAAAACAAGTCATCGGAGAAGACGACCGGAGCTAGGGCTCTTACGTCTCTCCGGTTCAGGAAAATATCTTATATTATATATTTATAGTTTGATATAAGTTAATGGATGTATCACCGCCCCAGCGTTGAAGCGCGCACGTTAAGGCTTTGATACCAAAGGGAATGGGTTTGATCCATCCTTTTTCCATTATTTTCTTTATATTTTCATATTTTGCAGGTTGATAAACAAAATGCGCTGGAGCTGTTTGCTATCACCAAGGAGCGCTTGGCCCAGTGGTGAAGGTGTTGGTTGGGGGTTCCAAGGGCGTGGGTTCAACACCCACCCCTACCAATGGGTTTATTTTTTACTCTTCCAACTAAAACTTTTTTTACAAAACCTTCCCAAATAAACCTTTTTTAATTTAATAAACCCTAATTTAGTTTTCTTTTTCAATTTAACCCTAATTAGTTTTTAGGTCTTTATTTGATAAATTAATTTAGTTTTTAGGTTTTTCACTAAT
Organism: Vicia faba; assembly: GCA_948472305.1. Taxonomy (NCBI): domain Eukaryota; kingdom Viridiplantae; phylum Streptophyta; class Magnoliopsida; order Fabales; family Fabaceae; genus Vicia; species Vicia faba. Next base: position 1,005,216,525 of record OX451738.1, read on the forward strand.
TAATTTCCTTTTAATTAAAAATGAATTAGGTTTTTTATGTTTTTTTAATCAATTTTCTTTTTTAATTAATCAAAATTAATTAGGTTATTAGGTTAATCATCAAACTTTTCTATCAAACAATCACAAGACGATTTCCTTTTCCTTTTCCTTTTACTTTTGCGTGTTTTATTACTTTCACGTTTATTCCCAATTATGCATATGTTTACGGTTTGTAATAGTTTAATTAGGGTTTTTCTATTTCCCCCCATTTTACTATTTGTACCCCCATTCCCGAAGCCTTGTAGTAGCGTAGGATTCTACTTTTCTGCACTTATATTTTTATGCCTTGTATATAACTGTTAGATGTATTCTAATAGGGTTTGTATGGCAAGATTAAAAACAATAGTAAACAACCCTAATTTCAAGATAAATTAACTAAAAACAAACCACTCTTCACACTTGCACCTCTAGGGTAACCTCACTTGTTGCCTCGGAAAACAGTCATGTCCCTCGAATGTGGGGACGCTTTAGAACTGTCCCTCGATTAAAAAGATCGTAGTCCCTCGATGACCCTTGCGAATGTTGCCTTTGGTAAACAATCTAGTCCCTTACGATAAAATTTCTAAAGCGCCCCTACAAGTTGCCTTTATGACTGTAATATGACCCGCACCTGTCCTTTCACATCCAACGATAGAGCTTCCTACTAAATAGTGGTAGGATAGCATTATCTAAAGGTGGAGGAAAATAATAATAAAGACCTTGAGTAGGTAGATAGTTCTTAATCGCTTGCTCACATTTTTCAAGACAAAAACATTTCTCATTATCACACTTTCAAAATATTTTCAAATGAACACTTTGTAAGCATTCTTAACCAATACAAGAATCATTACAAAGTTTCCTAACTATTGGAAAATTTCAAAATATTTTCAAACACACGAACACAAAGCATTTTCAAATAAAATGAGCTAGCAATTAAGAGCCCGTAGATAACTACGAATGAAAAGGGTGCTAACACCTTCTCTTTTCATAACCTACCCCCTGAACTCAATAAATATCAAGGTATTTCCTGTTCTTTTCACCCTTTCCTTATTTGATAAAAGAAAAGTCGGTGGCGACTCTTGCTATCCGCGACATTTGCGATAAAATACAAAAACAAGTTAGTTCTCCCACTGTATTACAAAACTAGCGACTACACTGTGGAGAACTAAAAGCGGGGTTACATTTAGAGTTAGATCACTTTTAAGTGCTTTTCTTGTTTGCTTTGTATGCTTTACATTTTAGGGCTTGCTCGGGTTTACTTTTCTTGCAAAGAACCTACACCCGGATCTGGGGACATTTTAGGTAAGTAGCAATAGATCATGGAAACTATACGTTGTATACCAATATGGTTGAACTGATGACTATGTTAGTGCGACACATTGGTTTTTACTGGTGTCCCTCGAGTCAGTCGGGGATAATACTAGGTTGCTGCGTGGTTCCATAAGCACTAACTAACCTTTAGAACCTTAATTTACCCAACTTAGCCATTAGAAGGTAGTGAGATAGTCAGCTTTGGTGCAATCCGGAGTTGTTTGATACTCGATGCTACGCTTATTGAGATTCGACTCTCGGGTTTTTTTTGGTGGCAAGTCAGTTGTCGTGCTAAACAAAACCTGTGGGAAAAGTCAGTGATATTGAGATCCCTAAAACCCAATTACTTTTTTAGAATAGGTGGAGCCGACTAAACTTCAAGAGGGTACTTACCTACAAACTCCAGGCAAGCCTAAACCTAATATCTTGTGTGCTTTACTTGTGTTTGATTATATATTTAAACATGACATCATAACATCATAACACCATATCATGACTAACCATTTCAAAGATCTAGGGGATTTATCTTTGTTCTATGTTGCAGGGTCATGACTTCCAATCGTAGGAATACCATCCAGATCAACTTTGTAAGGATACCTTCCAAGCTTGAGGAATTAGTCTCAAAGGTTCCTGACAATTCTCAATCCACCGAGAGACATGGTCATCTACTCAGTTTGGTTACTATCAGTTTCCAGGAAGACATGATGAGTGTTTTGTTCAAGTTATTTGATCCTAAGCATAACTATTTTACCTTCCCGGATTATCAGTTGGTGCCCACAATGGAAGAATTCTCTAAGTTTCTCGAAGTTCCTATTCTTGATCATATACCTTTCACCGGTCTAGAGCAGGTTCCAAAACCTGAAGACATTGTTGTAGCCTTACATCTAAAACGACCAAACATTATATCTAATTTGGAAATAAGGAATGAAGTCAAGGGTTTTTCTCCTAATTTCTGATAGATAAGGCTCAAGGGTTTTTAAATGCCATGAATGTTGGTGCCTTTTAGGATATTTTGGCTTTGCTGATTTATGGCTTGGTACTGTTCCCTAATTTGGACCAATTCATAGATGTGAATGCCATTAAAATATTCTTCACCCATAATCCAGTACCTACTTTGTTTGGAGATGTCCTGCATTCCCTCTACACTCGTACTATGAAGAAGCGAGAAAATCTTATGTGTTGCATACCTCTACTGTCCAAGTGGTTTATTTCGCACCTTCCCCGATCAGTGATAAAGAACGAACAAGGTTTGAGGTGGTCTCAAAGGTCGATGTCACTCACTCAGGCATATGTCCATATTATTGATCACTGTGGGGAATTCCCTAATGTACCACTCCTTGGTATAATAGGGGGCATCACTTACAACCCTTCTCTAGCCCTGCATCAGTTTGGTTATACTCGAAGGGACGATCCTCATGATATGCTCATCCAGGGTATTATGTTCGACTATGAGAACGATCTTCAAAATTACCATCAAAGGTTTATACGTGCTTGGGGCATGATCAAGAAGATTGATAGAAAGACTTTAGGACACAAGAATTCCATTCCTCTAGAGCCTTACCTCAGATGGGTGCCGTCTCGTGCTCAAAATCTTAAAATGCCATATCTTGTTATCCTACCAGTGGTCGAAGAGCCGGTTTTTGAAATGGATGTTTCTCATACCGTTCTTCATCTCGATATGTCTACTGACTTCGAAGAACTACAGACGTCCTAGATTCAGCTCAAGGAGGAAAGATATACCTTCGAAGCTCAGTTCTATGCTAGTGAGAAGAATGTATTGGATCTGACAAAACGACTCCACGAAGAACAAATCCTTAATGCATATGTCAACACAAAGAGGAAGCACCCATGGGAGACTTAAATTAACATTTTGCTGCTTTGTAACTCTTTTTATTGAAAGTAATTATAATTTGAGCTTGTTACTAAAATTTATTTTGTTTCCTTTTGTTTAAACAAATTAAAATCGTGCAAAATGTTCCTTGAAAACATTTCACTTGCATTTGCACATCATGCATATCATCACATAACAAGTACTCTATAAGCAAGTTTTATCATTTTATTGCTGTTTATTTCATTAAAAGATGGATCTAGAATAGATTTTTAAGGAACTCCAAGCATAGAATGCCTAATTCTAGGAAACGCTCTTGAACTTAGCCCAGGGGTAGAAAGAGATGATGGAGCTCATCGCCAAAAAAAAGAAGACTCGGAAACCAGTCATCCTCAACATGGGGAGAAGGTTCAAAAACCTCCCCAAGCAAGCTCAGAATCATGTTATTTCCTCTGATGAAGATGACAATCAGGAGGAAGACGGTAGAAGTATTAAAGCTGAAGGCGGAAGCATCCGTGATTCTGGTAAAATTCCTGAGGATAAAGACTATTCTGATGAGCAGTATCCTCCTACTGATGACAGATACAAGCAACTGGAAGATCGACTTAATGCTATGGAGATACAGAAAGTGCATAGGATGGAATTTAAAGAGTTAGGTCTTATCTCGGGGTTTGTTATCCCTCACACGTTCAAGGTTCCCACCTTTGCTAAATATGATGGCGTGTCGTGTCCAAAGCTCCATCTGTGGTCTTATGTTCGGAAGATCCAACCCCATATTACTGACAGAAAGTTATGGGTTCACTTCTTTCAGGAAAGTTTGTTTGGTACAAAACTTGAATGGTTCTATCAGTTGGAAGGAACCAACATTCATACTTGGGAAGACCTGGCTGTTACTTTTTACAAGCAGTATCAATATGATGCTATCCTTGCACCAACTCATGTGCAATTATAAAATATGTCCATGGGCTCGAATGAAGGGTTCAAAGAATATGCCCAAAAGTGGAGAGATCTAGCCAGAAGAGTACAACCTCCTTTGTCTGACAGGGAGCTGGTTGATATGTTCATGGACACTTTGATAGGGCCATTCTTTAACCATCTGATTGGAAGCTCCTCATCCAGTTTCACTGAGCTGATTCTAACTGGAGAACATGTCGAAAGTGGTATCAAGAGCAGAAAAATTTCAGTGGTTGTGTCTTCAAGTGATGTGAAGAAGACATTCAGTTGTAAGAAGGAGACCAATATTGTTTATGGCCATAAGGGCCGTGTTAGAAGTGATCGCAACTAATCTGTAGGAGCTGTGTTAGTTTCTAATCCTACGTCTGTTCAACAACAACAACAGGGAAATCAGTGTAGGAAAAACGCTCTGAGAAGACAGTTTACGAAGATTAGCATACCACTTTCTCAGGAATTACAACATTTATTGAAAGAGGAGTTGATAACATTAAGGGATCCTACTCTGAATCCCAACACCTCCTCTCCCCTCTATAATCCAAATGCGAAATGTGCCTATCATTCCAACAGTCCTGAGCACGACACCAACAACTACTGGGCCCTGAAAAACAAGATTCATGATATGATTGACAACAAAGAGATTGAGTTTGATCCTCCAGAGACTCGGAATGTAATTATTGCACCAATATTGAAGCATGACAAAGGCGTAATTGCTATTGATGATGTTATTTATGTTGCTACTGTAAGTGAACTGGTTACTCCCCTCCCAATTATCAAAGAGAATTTGTTGCAGGCCAGTTTATTTCTAGGTTGTATTGAAAGATGTTACTGATGTGCAGCCCAACCCAATGGATGCAAGTTACTAAAAGAAGGCATTCAACACTTAACGGACAATCACATAATTTTGGTTGAGAAGATTTTGTCTGCTGAGAACCCGTTTCAAGGCTTATCTATAATATCTGACCCTCTTGTCAGGATCACCTCCAAAGGTCCTGTAAGGATTATTGCCAATCCAAAAGCTGCTCCTCTGATAATCACCACACCTGACCTATTCAATATTCCTCGGATATAGCTATTCCTTGGAACTATGGATCTGACGCCTACTACCATGGCGTCAATCAAGAACTACCAACTACTGAAGATGAAAGTGTTAAAACTACTGATTCCGACATTGACAATATCGCTGGGACCAGCAACGTTACTAGAAGCGGAATGGTTTTCTCCCCAAAAATCTCTCCGAAGACCGTTGCTACACATGTTCGAGTTTATGCTACTGAGTCAATTGCCGAGGCTCAAGGCAAAGAGCAAATAACAGAGACTGTCTAGATGGAAGTGCCTAAAGAAGTTATAATTGAAGACACCTCTAAGCAAGAGTTGGAGGAGGTTTTAAAGATTATGCGTAATAATGATTACAAGCTTATTGAACAGCTGGGGAAAACCCCCTCCAAAGTCTCCATGTTATCTCTACTACTATGTTCTGAAGCCCATGCGTAAGCTTTGGTGAAATTCTTGAAGTCTTCTCATGTGCCACAAGAGATTTCTATCGATCAATTTGAGAACTATGTTGCTAGTTTGACAACTGACAATGGGTTAGGTTTTTCTGATTTTGACCTAACTCCAAAGGGAAGAAATCACAAGAAGGCCTTGTATGTCTCCATCGAATGCAGGGGCACTACTCTGGCTCATGTATTAGTTACTATGGGCTCTTTCCTAAATGTGCTACCGAAGGGTACCCTTGACAGACATGATTGTGAAGGAGTTATACTGAAACCTAGTGATATTGTGGTGAGATACTTTGATGGTTCGAAGAGGATGGTGTATGGAGAAGTGGATCTTTCGGTCAAGGTAGGTTTGCAAATCTTCGAATCTACCTTCTATGTGATGGATATCCAGCCAGTGTATTCTTATTTACTCGGACGTCCTTGGATCCATGGGGAAGGCGATGTTACCCCAACCCTACATCAGAAGTTAAAATATCCTGTGAACGGAAAGATTGTTACTTTCTGCGGTGAAGAAGAGTATATGGTTATCCACTTAAACTCATTCTGGTATGTAGAGATGGACAGAAAATTCATTGAGACTCCCTATCAGACTTTTGAAGTTATCCCTCCAGCCGTTACCAAAGACGTCTCTGCCATTCCTAAAGTTACCAGGGTTCCGCCCAGAATGGCTTCACTGAAAGACGCTAAAGCTGTTGTAGAAGAAGGTGGTTGTACTACTTGGGGTCAGCTTCCTGACATTCCATATAAATCTGACAAATTTGGTTTAGGTTTCACTGCAGAGGGTCAGAGGGTTGTTCACCGCGCTCATGCTGGAATACCACCATTCTGTGTCAGCAACAACGGAGTCAACGCGGTAGAAGATGCTGACAGTGATTATGACCTTGACAGCTGGATCTTTCTTACCATCGGCAACGGGCCCAACAACTGGAAAACTCAAGACATTATCTCTATCTCCTTTAGTAAGGAGTAATAGCCACATTTCTGTTTTTATTGCTTTCAAGTTTGGTTACGTAATATTTAAACAATGACTTTAAACCTTGTGCCTTACCCGGGGCACAATGATTCGTTTGTTAAGGGTTGTCATTTCATAAACATATTTTAATCTAATAAAGCATTGGATGTTTTGCATTCGAATTTTGCGCTCTATGTCTTTCTTATTAATTTTATCATTTTCAAATAGCTATGTGTTCTTACACACACCCACACAATAAATTGCATATCCATATCCACTCTGGATCCCGTTGATAACGACTCTTCTATTGCAACTTATGACTTTGAAAATTCGATCTACCAAGCTGAGGACGAAGGTGAGGAAGATTATGAAATACTTGGAGAACTTTCCAGACTGTTAATACAAGAGGAAAAGGTTATTCAACCACATGAAGAGCCATTTGAAATTGTAAACTTGGGTACTGAAGTAAACAGAAAAGAAGGCAAGATAGGCGCCAACTTAGAGAAAAGTTTCAAGAACAAGTTAATACAGATGTTGCATGAATATGTTGAGATCTTTGTTTGGTCGTACGAAGACACGCCAGGGCTCGATATCAATATTGTAGTTCACCGTCTGCCAATGAAATATGGTTGTTCTCCGATAAAGTAGAAGGTTTGTCGTATGCGTCCCGAGATGTCAGAGAAGATCAAGGCCGAAGTTATGAAACAATTCAACGCAGGTTTCTTAGCAGTGACATCCTATCCTCATTGGGTTGCAAAAGTGGTTCCGGTACCAAAGAATGACGGTAAAGTGTGTATGTGTGTAGACTACAGAGATCTGAACATGGCGATTCCCAAAGATGAATTCCCACTTCCTAATATTGATTTTCTGGTTGAAAACACCGCTCAACACAAGGTATTATCTTTCATGGATGATTTATCGGGTTATAATCAGATCAATATGGCACATGAAGACATGGAAAAAACTACCCTTGTCACACAGTGGGGCACTTTCTGCTACAAAGTTATGCCTTTTGGATTAAAGAACACCGGTGCAACATATCAGCGTGCCATGGTAGATTTATTCCATAACATGATCCATCACAAGATAAAGGTCTACGTCGACGATATGATAGCTAGATCTCAGACTGTAAAAGAGCATCTTGACCATCTACACAAGTTGTTTGAGAGACTGAAGAAGTACAACCTAAGGTTGAATCCTAACAAGTGCACCTTTGGGGTGAGATCCGGTAAACTCCTGGGTTTTGTTGTCAGTGGTAAAGGCATTGAGGTTGATTCCGCTAAAGTCAAAGCTATTCAATAAATTCCTCCTCCCCATACCGAGAAGGAAGTCATAGGTTTCTTTGGAAGACTGAATTACATTGCTCGATTCATTTCTCATTTGACTGCTACTTGTGAGCCAATCTTCAAGCTGCTGAAGAAAGATCAAGTAGTAAAGTGGAACGGCAACTATCAGACAGCCTTTGACAAGATCAAGGAGTACCTATAAGAACCTCCAATTCTAATGCCACCAGTTGAAGGAAGACCTTAAATTATGTACCTAACAATGTTAGGGAACTCAATGGGGTGTGTATTGGGCCAACATGACGAGTCTGGTCGAAAAGAGCATGTAATATACTACCTTAGCAAAAAGTTTACCGACTGTGAACCAAGATACTCACTGCTCGATAAAACTTGTTGCGCTTTGGCATGGGCTGCTCGCCGACTAAGACAATATATGTTGACCCATACCACTTTATTAATCTCTAAAATGGATCCCATCAAATACATATTCGAGAAGTCAGCTCTCTCTAGAAGAATAGCCTGATGGAAAATGTCCTTAATAGAATATGACATTCAGTACACCACCCAGAAGGCTATCAAAGGAAGAGTATTGGCAGACTATTTGGCTCATCAAGCTGTAGACGACTACTAGTCTATGAGCATTGGCTGTTTCAGGCTTGTCTTAGATTCACAAGGTAAAGGCCCCTCAACTTGCCAGCACAACAGGAAAAAGGCTCATTCGAAGGACATGTAAATGATCTATTCGAAGAAGCATTCAAAGGCTAATTTGAAGGACACTTAGTGTTGTCTGAAAAAAGGGTTTGGTCAAAGATTGCATCTAGTTGGTCAAAATGAAAGAGAAACATGCAAAGATGCTTGTTGGCCCAAAATCCCACATATTGCCATACTCAAGCATCATGCACAAGCACATTCATGCCAAAGGAAGCTTCGATTGGCCAGAAAAGAGCTTTCATTTGGGCTAGATGAGTAGGGGCTCAATCGAAGAAGCCCCAATGATGAGAATTGGAGCTATTCGAAGGAAGTAACTCATAGTCAATCGAAGGGCAAGACATGAGCCATTCGAAGGAAGTAACTCAAGGCCAATCGAAGAGAAAGGTTTGGATTCGTTCGAAGGAAGTAACTCAGAGTCAATCGAAGGGCAAGACTTGAGGGTATTCGAAGGTGAAATATGTTCAGGTTCATTCAACATTTCAAAAGGTCATGGATAATCTAAAAAAGGCAATCCTCTAATTTGTATGATTTTGCCTTAAAATTCTGGTTAATGGTTGTCCCTTGCCATTTCCATGCACCCTCACATCCCTATAAATATAGGCCTAAGGAACATTGTAATGGGCGGAGAAAAAAAACCCATACAAATATCAAGAAACACTCCTGCCACACATACACTACCTCACATGCACACGCTGCCTCAGAAGCCATGCCAAAGGTTATCAAAAATATCCTAAGTAATCCAAACCAAAGGAATCTTCAACAACACTCCATTCACTCCCTGAAGTTTGCAGAGAGCGTGCCCAAGCGTTAGGAACCTCCAACACCAAAAATTCAAAAAAGCGGTTGGTAAGGAAAATGTAAGGAATCAAGTTCTATATTTTCTTTGCACGTCATAGTCATTCGATTTTCATCCACGATCGAAGGACCTAGGTGTGATACCTAGGTCCTTATTTGTTTGTTTTGTCTCTAACGCTTATGTTGCAGATCCAGCCTAAATAAGGCCAGTGCGCACCGAATCGAAGGTCCTGGGTTTTGCACCTATGTCATGATTTTATTTTGGCTAACATATCTTTGCAGATTCAGTGCCCTCACAGGTGACCCATCAGGCATTTTCAACAATGCCCTCTGGATAGAAAGCCACGTCCTTCACTGGATCGAAGGGTAACACCCTTCACTGGATCGAAGGACAGCTTCCTTCATTGGATCGAAGGATAGCTACCCTCCTCTAAATTGAAAGCTCCTTGTCCTCTAGATCGAAAGACTTGTTTTCTTACATTTCTATTCTTTGTATTACTTACTCCTTTCTTAATTTCTATTTTAAATTAACAATAAATAAAAAAAATCACAAAAAAAGCATTAGGTTAGTATTTTTTAATTTAATTAATTTAATTAATTAATTAATTAATTTAAAATTTTCTTTAAATTAAAATTAAATTGACTTAGACTTTATTTTCTTTCATCAATAAAAACAACCAAAAAGATTTTTATTTCTTAAGATTTTTAGACGTTAATTTCAATTTCGCGCGCGTTTATTGCTTCATCACTATTTTTTTTTATATTATTGTACTTGCTCAGGGGGTGTAATAGAAATTAACTAGGACTGTTTACTGTTTTCCTTTATTTTTCCAAGTTTTGGACATGTAATTAGTCCCCAAAACCATGTAATAGCATAGATTTACATTTCCGCACTTTTAATTCATGTACATATATTAACTGCTTAGATGTATGATAATAGGATTGCATGACAAGAGCCTAATAATCAAACGTTAGCAAACCTAACTCAAGAATAAAATAATTGAACATAACACACCTTGCACATATACACCTCTAAGGTACTCCACTTCGGTTGCCTTCGGAAAATAGTCACAACTCTCGAAACGTGAGAGGTTTTAGTGGTTACCCTCTGGTTCAAAAAGATCATAAGCCCCTCGATGGCCCTCTCCATGTTACCTCGGTAAAAATATGATCTTAGAATCCTTGGGTAGCTACTAAAGCTTCTTGCCCATTTGCCTTTGTGACTATAAAAAATGTCCCTTCGAATGTGCCTCATACATCCAATGATAGGTTTACCTACTCACTAATAGTAGGATAGCACTGTCTAGAGGATAGAAGGAAAGGAAAGACTTTTTCGAGTAAAAGTAGATAGCTGTTAGATGCTTGATCAAAATGAACTTTTTACACTTACACATTTAAAAAAAACAACTTTCAAAAACATTTGCTTTGTCAACACTCTTGAGGACTGATACAAGAGTTATCATAAAGCGAATCGCCGCACTAAGGCATTTTCAAATACTTTTTTCAAAACACAAAGTACAAGGTGTTTAAAAAATGAGCTAAGAATCTAAGAGCCCGTAGATAACTGTGATACGGTGGGAGAACTGACTGTGTGTTTTGCGTTTGTATTCGCACTTGTTCGGTTGAGCAAGAGTCGCCACCGACTTTTTATTTTATCCTAAAGGAAAGGTTAAAAAAGCAAAGCAAAAACCTTTTGAGATATTTCGTGGGTCCGGGGGGTAGATTATGAAAAGGGAAGGTATTAGAACCCTTTTCATCCATGGTTATCCATGGGCTCTTAGTTACTTGGTTTTTTAGATCACTTGCCTTGATTTTCGATTGCTTGAAAATGTGGTGTGTGTGAGTGTTTTTGAAAATGTTTTTGAAGAAGATGCCTTGTCTTAGGCTACCTTTGTAACAATTCTTTACTCGAATGTTTTACAAAGGTGTGTATCTTTTCGAAAAGATGTTTCAAATGTTTTTGAGAGTTTGTTTGAAAGTGTTGTGGATTGTGGTTTTTTGAAAAGAAGGCAAGCGTTTTTGCAAGTTGATCTCAAGTAACTAAGAGTTTTGTCTACCCCTATTGTACTCAAAGGTTTTCTCTATGTTTTCAACCCTTTTTAACAATTTTGTTCCACCATTGAAATTGATGGACAATCTTGCGTTTAGGATGTTTAACGGGACGGGCGCGGGTCATCGTATGGACCATGATTGCAAAGGTGCCAAGTGTCTTTGTCAATTTGCTTTGAAGGGACTATGATCATTCCATTTAGGCAACTTTCGAAAGGGTCATCGAGGGACTTATGATCATTTGAATTTGTTTTGCCAAAGAAACTCGACGTGCAAGCATGGCCCATTTTGGAAGGCAACATGTGGGATTACCCTAGGGGGTGCAAGTGTGATTTGTATATTGATTTCATGTATTTGTCTTGTATTAGGTTATCTAGCGTTTGGTTTTATGTACATTCAAACCCTAGGTCTAACCATGGTATAATTGAAAGCGGTAAATTGCAAGAATTTAAAGTCTACGCTATTACAAAATAAGTATCCGGGAGTGGGGGTACAAATTTACGAATGGGGATGAGACTTAGGAATGTAGTGTCCAATAGATTACAACCAAATCGAATCGATCAAATGTAAATGTAACGAATATACAAAAATAAGCAAATGTATAATGTATCAAATGCAAGTATATTGTGTAAGTGTACGTGTATATGTGTATGTAATTATTTACAAGTGCGACAATGTGAATTTAAATGTGTATTATTTAATCTAAATGAAAAGAATTAAATGTTTATTTATTTAATCTTTTGTAATCTTGTATTTTCTTTGATATGTACAAAAAGAAAATTTTAATTAAATGAAAAGAAAAATGTTTTCAATTTTAATTATATTGTGTATAAAAGATGTATCTTTATATGTATGTACAAAGAATATTTTAATTAAATGTTAAGAATTTAAATTATGTATAAAAAATGTATTTTTAAGTATTTTATGTATTACTATACAAAGAAAGGTATTTTACTTAAAAGAAAAAGGGTTTTACATTTTAATTGTGTATTTTTATATTAATGTAATAATATACAAAGTAACAAAATTTAAGTTAGAGGAAAAATATTGTAATTAAAAATGTAATTTTAAAGAAAGTCAATATTTGATGTAAATAAATAAAAAAAGGTTATATTAATTTATGTATAAAAAAAAGGAATATGATGAAGAAAAAAAAGGTTTGAAATAAGTTAGAAATGGGCTCAAAGGGGGGGGGGGTGTGAATTGGAATATGCTTTGGGCTTAGGCGTTTCAAAGGTGGGCAAGGCCCAAGTTGACACAACACGTTTTAGGGTTTGAAGGTTTTGTGATCAGTTGAAACGTGTTAAGGTTTGCAGCTCCGTTTGTCTCACTTTGTCTTCTCTGATCTCTCTTCATCTTCCTCAAAGCCATAGCCATCAGAATCCTGTCTTTCCTCGTCTAAGCCAAACAACGTTGCCGTCTGTCTCTCCTCCCTGGGTCATTCAGCGACGTGACTTGAAGGCAACATTTTCTTGAGTTATTCGAGTGAGGGTTTCCGTTTTTATGTTTTACATGTTTCGTTTCTGCTTATTACTTCTGACTTTAGTTTTGTGGTGGTTATGAAAAGGAAAGAAGGCTACCTTTTATTGGAGGAAGAGGCGGACGTGGCGGCGTCTGGGGGGCTTTGACGGCAAGGTGACGACGGTGATGACGAACACTGGGTGCTAGCTTTTATTCCTGGTTTGTGTTTCTTTAGCCCTTTGCTAGGTTTAGGGTTTGATGATGATTATGGCCTGAAAACCTTTTCTGATTTCACTTCTTTCTACTTCTCTGTTGCCTTTAATGCTTCACCTGCTTATGTTGCCTTTAATGCTTGTTGCCTTGAGTTTCCTGACTATTGTATGACTTGATTATTCCCCTTCCTTTCGTTGGCTTGTAGTATGCTTGGCCTTTGATGATTGTTGTATGGTTTTGAATTTGTTGGCCCAATGATGAAGAAATTCTGAGGGTCTTCGTTGCCTTTGAATGCTAGTTAGGGTTTAAGCTTATTTGGAGCCCTAGGCTTTGAAAAGCTTAGGGGCTTGTGTTTGACACTGAGTTGCCTGAGTATGCTTGGATATTTGAGTGTTTTATGAATGCCCCTATGATGAACTCCTTGAGTTCTGAGGGCTTGATGCTTGAAGCTAGGCTTGTACCATTTCTGATTCTTTGAAAGGTTGGACAGGGTAGGCGTTTTGGCTTGTTGATAGGTACAAGGTTTTTGGGCATATGCTGGTTTTTGATGGTTAGGCTTTATGTTACTTTGATATGGCTTTACAGGTTGGGTCTTGGTTGAGTTTTCTGTTTGGATGTATTTGGATTAGGCTTGAAGCTGGACAGGTTTGGATTTACTGGTTTGCTGGCTTTGTATATTGCAGTCTGAGCTTAACTGCAGGTTATGGTTTATGCAGGTATACTGGTTTAGGCTTTGAATGGTTATGGTTATCATAGGTTTTTAGGTTTGGCTTGACAAGTTTACTGGTTTTGGCGTTTGATGTAGCAGCTTATGCTTCAGTTTGTGGTCATATAAACTGTTTTTGAGGTTTGAATGTTATTGCTCCCTTTAAGCTTGTAGGTTTCAGCTTTTTAATGGTTAGCCTTCAGGCAGGTTTGAGGCTAGAAGGTTTTGACTTGGGATGGTACAGGTTTGGTGATGGTCTTAGAACTTATAAGTTTGTTTTGGCTTTAAGGCATCTGATGGTTTTTGTTTTGAGCTGGACAGGTTTTAGCAGGTTAATGGATTGGGAGGTATTTTTTGACAATTTGTCTCAAGGTTTTTTAGAGACTGGTGTAGTTTATGCCGGTTTTTTGATTTTCTGTGTATATGTTTGCCCTACTGTACTGTCTTCAGTTTTGTTTTATATATCTTTCTTGCCTAAAGCCTCAAAGCCAGTAAGCCTAAACATTTCTTCTCTCTTCTCTCTCTCCAGTACACTTTGCATTAAAATAATGTTTATGCTGTACTTTTCTGAAAGGGCCACTTGGGAAATGATGAAAATGAGATAGTTTGCTTGCATAACAATTTTCCTCTGCATATTTTTCCCTTCTTTTGACAGCTTCTTGTACTTTTGGATCTTTTGATATCTTGCCAAATCTTCTTTTGGATAGCTTGGGCAGCCTTGTACAGTTTGACAGCAAGTTTGAATTTTTCAGTTTGGATATTGTAGTTTGATTTGCACTTGCTTTTGAGCTATGCAGTTTGACAATTTTTGAATTGTGCAATTTTGACTTTTGTGCATTCATTTTTAGCAAATAAATATTCGTCCCTCTTTGTGAACCGGGAGAAATCCCGTGATTTGCAGAGAGGGTTAACTGATCCCAATCAGTGGCCCTTAATGATGAACTGTAATTTTATCTGCCTCTTTTATTTATTTATCTACTATTGACTTTTCTTCTTTTCTTTTGCAGATGAATAATTAAAATGGAGCACTGGAGCAAGGGATAGCAGATGAAGAAATGAAGATTAGAAAAATGTTTAGGATAGTTCTTTTTTTATTTAAGTTTAAATAAAATGTAAAATCATTGTTGTAAACAACAAAACAATTGTACAATTAATTTAAAAATCAATAAAAGTTTCTTTATCCAATTAATTATTTTTCCTCCTATTGTTTATTTATTATTTATAATTATTTAATTAAAATAATTGAAAATAAATTCCAATCATTTAATCTTAGAATGATAAATAATTTAAATAAACAATGCTTTAGTATTTAATCAGTTAAACCTGGCATTTCCAACGTCCAAAGCAAAGCAACAGTTAATCAAAACAACTGATCAGGCGCATTCCTTTTTCACTGATTTTTACCCAACACTGCAAACTCAAACTGAATGTATCCTTTCACTGATTTAATCACACAGATGTGAATTCAATCCAAATGCATTCTTTATATTGATTAAGCCAAACAATGCGAATTCAAACCAAATCCTGGAATAACTTGCAAAGCACCGTAGAATTAAATCTTTCTGAAGAACCGCGCATGAACAACCCTAATTCCTGATTAAATGCCAAATAACGTTCGCCTGATCAAAGTTGAGCCAAAATCAACCAAAAACCCTAAGCCAACTGTTTGAAACATTCTAGAGCCCTGAAAATCAATAAAAACCCTAATTGTGTCTGACTGACGAGAAAAGTCTGTTTGACCGATTCTTGAGCCAATATGAAAAATCAGGAAACGCCTGAAGCTGTGATTTCTTGTGGAAAAATGCAAGGGCAAATTTTGGGGTACAACAGTTGCCCCTGTTCAATCTTCTTGAACCTGAAGAGTTATATTGGCAAGTTTGCCTTTCGCGACTTGAAGGTAAAAGAAGATTGGACACTAAAGTGCCCAGAAAATTTGCACTCGGTGATGTAATGGTAGAGGTGAATGGGTTTAAAGATGCCATTTGGTGATGGGCTTAAAGATGCCATTTGGTGACTGCTGATAGGAGGATGGGCTTAAAGATGCCATCTGAGAATGGGCTTAAAGATGCCATTTGGAAATGTTGAACTGTATGTCAATGGTGAGCGGACGAGTATCAGAAAGGCCTCCATGTTTCGGAACATCTCTGAACTGGGGGTCTGAATAAGCAATAGATTGACATCTGTTACTGGAGAATCCGTGAACTGTTTTCAGGAGTTGAGGTTGAAAAAGCAATAGAGCAGCATCCGTTGTTGGGAAGCGTCCGTAAACTGTTTTCAAAAGTTGCATCTGAACAAGTTGGTAGATTAACATCCGTTGTTGGGAAGAATCCGTAAACTGTTTTCAGAAGTTTGAGAAGAGTCTAAACAAGTGATAGGTTAACATCCGTTACTGGAGAACCCGTGAACTGTTTTCAGAAGTCTTGAAGTTGAATAAGCAATAGAGCAGCATCCGTTGTTGGGAAGCGTCCGTAAACTGTTTTCAAAAATTGCATTTGAACAAGTTGGTAGATTAACATCCGTTGTTGGGAAGAATCCGTAAACTGTTTTCAGAAGTCTTGAGAAGAATCTGAACAAGTGATAGGTTAACATCCGTTACTGGAGAACCCGTGAACTGTTTTCATAAATCTTGAAGTTGAATAAGCAATAGAGCAGCATCCGTTGTTGGGAAGCGTCCGTAAACTATTTTCAAAAGTTGCATCTGAACAAGCGATAGATTAACATCCGTTGTTGGGACGAATCCATAAACTGTTTTCAAAAGTCTTGAGAAGAATCTGAACAAGTGATAGGTTAACATCCGTTACTGGAGAACCCGTGAACTTTTTTCAGAAGTCTTGAAGAGGAAGAGGAACCGGTGTAGGGCTTCCTGATGATGTGCTCGTATAAAACTGCATCTGGATGAATCTGGAATAAGTATCAGAATGTCGCCGTGTCCGGGTCACATCTGAACTATTTCTGGATGAATCTTGGGAGATGATCTTTGTCTGTCGACTGATCTTACCTGAAAAGTCAAAGGGTTAGTTGTATGCAATGTTATGATGCATGATGCAATGTATGTGACATCAATGTTTATGACATGAATGTGATGAATGCGCATGTAAGCTGAAGAGCTGTCTTGCGGAGGATAGATGAATTCGGGATGGCTGAAGATAAAAGAATCTTGACTGCTGTCGGGGAGAACAATTCCTTGGCTGCTGCTGTGGAGGGCAAGAATCTCTTGATTGTTTGAAAAATGAGAAGTCTTGGGACCACTGTTGGGGAAATCAGAAGCTTGGGTTGTATGCCAATCTACTGGGGAATTCCTGTCTTGAGGAGATCCTCAGTCTGCTTGGGGATTGATAGTTGGAAGTTTTAGCTTCGCTGGGGATAATGAAACTTGACTCTGAGGGGAGTTGGCTTCTGGAAGGTTCTCTGGCTGGGGATTGCGAGAGTCCTCTGATTGCTGCAGGTGAAGGCTCGGAATCTGAACAAGCGATAGATTAACATCCGTTACTGGAGAATCCGTAAACTGTTTTCAGAAGTCTGGAGAAGAATCTGAACAAGCGATAGGTTAACATCTGTTACTGGAGAACCCGTGAACTGTTTTCAGAGTGTTGAGAAGAATCTGAACAAGCGATAGGTTAACATCCGTTACTGGAGAACCCGTGAACTGTTTTCAGAAGTCTGGAGTCTGAACAAGCGATAGATTAACATCCGTTACTGGAGAATCCGTAAACTGTTTTCAGAGCATTGAAGAAGAATCTGAACAAGCGATGGGTTAACATCCGTTACTGGAGAACCCGTGAACTGTTTTCAGAAGTGTTGGAGTTGAGAAGGAACCGGTGTAGGGTTTCCTGATGATGAGTCTGTGTAAAACTATATCTTCCAACAGGTGATGAAGGAATCGTTGAACACTTTCGACATTCGAATGCCCCAAGTGATGGTGACGGAGACTTTCCCCAAGTTCACTGAAATTTTGAGAGATTTGTTGAAATCTTGACGGGACTGCCCCAGGTTAACCGAACTTTGAAAGATCTGTTGAAACCTTGACTGGACTGCCCCAGGTTAACCGAACTTTGAAAGATCTGTTGAAACCTTGACTGGACTGCCCCAGGCGTGTTGGATGGTGACATGTCAAGCCCCCTTGTTGATAGGAGATTTGTAATGGAAGTGTCGTCCTTTTGAAGTGATTTTGCTTACTGAGAGAGTTTTCGTTCCTCCGAACATTCGCTGTATGAATTTCTTCGCTGTCAAACAAATAGTCAAATGCAAACAGTGATATTCAAGCAATGCAAAGTTTATGTTTGTCTCAAAGTTTTGAAAAATGCGTTTTTTAGCAGAAAAAATTTTTTTTTTGTAAGACAAATTCGACACAAGATTTTAGAGCAAAGCCTTACAGGAGTCAGGATACCTTTTGTAACAGTATGCTTTCGAACTAACCCATGCTTCAATTAGGACTTTTGCAGGGTTGTAACGTGGCTTGGTTCACGGTTTAAGAAACAAAGGATAAAGGCTCAAAGTGTATTTGTACCCACCCGCTCTTCGTGATGTTCTTCAACCCTAAGCTCAGTTAACTGGGCGTCGCACTCTGTTTTGAGTTTGGAACGACTTTTTGGGCGATGGCTCACCAATTGAATTTGGAGAGACAATCATCATCTCTTTTTTCTTTTTCAACATTTTTCATGTTGTTGAGGATTTTGTAATGACCTCACTATTTTGATTTTGATTTGTTATCCCTAACTTTTGCCTGACTGTTCCCCTTTTCGAGATTACAGTCAGCGGGATGCCCCAGCTTTCTCGAGCTTCCTTTACAGGTTTTGATTCAGTGGGCTTTTCTCTTTTGAGAGATTGACTGTCTATGTGATAGGGAACCACCCTTGTCTTTTGATTCCAAAGGAATGCTTTTCTTTTTCTTTGACGTTGTTCGTTGTTTTATGAACCGAGAGTTTGCGACTTCAATGCGCGTTTTCCTTGAATTAATTAAGATACTACCCTGCCCCAGGTTTATATCAAAGGTTTTGGTTGTTTAGAACAGAAAACTCCTACTTCTTTGGCTCGAAGGGGTTGACTAGGGATTATTTTCCTTATAACTCCAGTGTTTGGGAATTGAAAGAAATGCCTGTACATCATCAGCAAGGTCTGTTCAAAAGCATACTGTATAAGATCATGGTATTGTTTCGTCATCCTCCCTCTAAAGGCTTGCAGCTTTTTATCAAGAGTCAAATATCATAAAGAAAAGCATAAGAGTAGTGAAACGCATGGATGAATTCAAGACAAACATATGCAATGCATTAATGAAAACAGAGTTTAACATCAACCGATAATTGTTTGACAGCAAAAGAAATTACAACTTTGAAAATTCAAAAAGAAGCAAAAGTCTTTCAGCTTGAGCTTCGTCAGTTCAGGTGGAGAACCCTTTAACGGAAGATTTTCATCTCACCGTCTGGCATGAATTCCAACACTCCAATGTCGATCAGATCTTGAATCTTGTTCTTCAGGGCCCAACAGTCGTTGGTGTCGTGTCCCGGGCTGTAGGAGTGGTAAACACAAAATGCGTCGGGACGATAGTTAGGAGAGGAGGTACTGAGCTTCTGAGGAGGATCCTTTAAGGTAAGCAGGTTGACCTCCAACAGGCGCTTCAGTATGAAGAATGATGGTATCTCAGTCTCCGTGAACTGTCTTCCTGACGTTTCTTGCTTACGCCGATTACCCCGTTGACGCTGGCGAGGTTGTTGATGGGCTTGTGACCCTGAAGCAAGCGAAGGAGCCTTCCCCTTGTCTTCTTGAGTGGATGGAGGCTGAGCGGTGACTTGTTCTTCAACCTCAGATGTTTGCCCCAGTTGGTTGTTTGGAAGCAGTTGGCGGACAAGAACTCTGAGTTCCTCTTGTCTTTGAGATAGGTCTTGGATGAGAGCCATCTGGCCCACCAACTGTCCCATCACTTGGGTCCTCAATGTTTTCAGATCAAACTACAGCTCCGCAAGCTGATCACTCCTGGCATTGTTGGAAATCTCCAAGCTCTTTGTGAGAAGAGCTTTCATCTCTTCTTGCCCCAGAGACAAGTTCAGGAAAATCTCCTGTAGCTGAGCAGTCTGGTCTTGGATGTCTTTGACAGGCCTTTCTAGAGCCATCTCTTACTGAAATAAACAACAGGAGAGTAAGGAAACCTGAAAAAGGAAAGATCGTCAAGATGCGATGCATGATATGTGGATGCATGCTTTCAAGGATCTCTTGGGGTAAACAAAAGAAAATGTTAGAGGTTGAACTTTGCTCTTGAATTGGAGAACTTTGCACCGGTGGATGTCTTTCCACGAGAATCAAGCTCACCATGTCAAGTGGGTCATAGCCACTGATTCAAGTTGTTGTACTTGATCTTTGACTGAAGAACTTTGTATCGGTGGATGTCTCTCCACGAGAATCAAGCTTACCATGTCGAGTGGGTCATAGCCACCGATTCAAGTTGTTGCACTTGAACTTTGGTTGGCATTGGTTAGAGGAGAAACATCTTGCCCCTTGGTATACGTTTGGTTCAACGTAACCCTGCATCAAAAGAACCCTCGAGATCCTTGAAATGGTTATTGAAAATGCTATGGCATGATGTTATGATGTTATGTACATGTATGCAAAAAAGCAAGTGAGTGTATATGCAGACAAACATATTCACACAAAGCAAACAAGTCCTTAGGTTTAGGCTTGCATGAGGCTTAGGTAAGTACCCTCTTGAAGTTAGTTGGCTTATCCTGTCCTAAAATAGAAATCGGGTTCTAAGGAGCTCAATATCATTGGATTGTTTTCTATGTTCATCGTTTCGGTTTAGCCACTTACTGGCGACCAAAATATTCCAAGAAAACAACCCTCAAATGAGTGTAGTATCGAGTATCTACCAACTTCGGATTTCACCAAAGTCGGTCATCTCACTACCCTTAAAAAGGCTAAGATGGTCAATTAAGGTTCTAAGAGTTCGTTAGTGCTTCACGACATCACTCAGCGGCCCCGTACTCTCCTTGACTACTCAAGGGTTACCGGTACTCACAAATATGTCACACTAACATAGCTTACTGCTTCAACCATGTAGGTATACCCCGCACAGTTCCCTCACAGTTTTTTTGCTATTTACCTAAGAAGGTGCCCCAAATCTGGGTGTAGGATTTACAACAAACCCAAACAAGAACCCAAAAGATAAAGCAATCAAGTCAATCAAAGCAAGAAAGTAAAGGTGATCTAAACCCTAAGGTAACCCCACTTTTAAGTCTATCCCCAGCAGAGTCGCCAGTTCTGTGATACGGTGGGAGAACTGACTGTGTGTTTTGCGTTTGTATTCGCACTTGTTCGGTTGAGCAAGAGTCGCCACCGACTATTTATTTTATCCTAAAGGAAAGGTTAAAAAAGCACAGCAAAAACCTTTTGAGATATTTCGTGGGTCCGGGGGGTAGATTATGAAAAGGGAAGGTATTAGCACCCTTTTCATCCATGGTTATCCATGGGCTCTTAGTTACTTGGTTTTTTAGATCACTTGCCTTGATTTTCGATTGCTTGAAAATGTGGTGTGTGTGAGTGTTTTTGAAAATGTTTTTGAAGAAGATGCCTTGTCTTAGGCTACCTTTGTAACAATTCTTTACTCGAATGTTTTACAAAGGTGTGTATCTTTTCAAAAAGATGTTTCAAATGTTTTTGAGAGTTTGTTTGAAAGTGTTGTGGATTGTGGTTTTTTGAAAAGAAGGCAAGCGTTTTTGCAAGTTGATCTCAAGTAACTAAGAGTTTTGTCTACCCCTATTGTACTCAAAGGTTTTCTCTATGTTTTCAACCCTTTTTAACAATTTTGTTCCACCATTGAAATTGATGGACAATCTTGCGTTTAGGATGTTTAACGGGACGGGCGCGGGTCATCGTATGGACCATGAATGCAATGGTGCCAAGTGTCTTTGGCAATTTTCTTTGAAGGGACTATGATCATTCCATTTAGGCAACTTTCGAAAGGGTCATCGAGAGACTTATGATCATTTGAATTTGTTTTTCCAAAGAAACTCGACGTGCAAGCATGGCCCATTTTGGAAGGCAACATGTGGGATTACCCTAGGGGGTGCAAGTGTGATTTGTATATTGATTTCATGTATTTGTCTTGTATTAGTTTATCTAGCGTTTGGTTTTATGTACATGCAAACCCTAGGTCTAACCATGGTATAATTGAAAGCGGTAAATTGCAAGAATTTAAAGTCTACGCTATTACAAAATAAGTATCCGGGAGTGGGGGTACAAATTTACGAATGGGGATGAGACTTAGGAATGTAGTGTCCAATAGATTACAACCAAATCGAATTGATCAAATGTAAATGTAACGAATATACAAAAATAAGCAAATGTATAATGTATCAAATGCAAGTATATTGTGTAAGTGTACGTGTATATGTGTATGTAATTATTTACAAGTGCGACAATGTGAATTTAAATGTGTATTATTTAAGTATTATTTAATCTAAATGAAAATAATTAAATGTTTATTTATTTAATCTTTTGTAATCTTGTATTTTCTTTGATATGTACAAAAAGAAAATTTTAATTAAATGAAAAGAAAAATGTTTTCAATTTTAATTATATTGTGTATAAAAGATGTATCTTTATATGTATGTACAAAGAATATTTTAATTAAATGTTAAGAATTTAAATTATGTACAAAAAATGTATTTTTAAGTATTTTATGTATTACTATACAAAGAAATGTATTTTACTTAAAAGAAAAAGGGTTTTACATTTTAATTGTGTATTTTTATATTAATGTAATAATATACAAAGTAACAAAATTTAAGTTAGAGGAAAAATATTGTAATTAAAAATGTAATTTTAAAGAAAGTCAATATTTGATGTAAATAAATAAAAAAAGGTTATATTAATTTATGTATAAAAAAAAGGAATATGATGGAAAAAAAATGGTTTGAAATAAGTTAGAAATGGGCTCAAAGGGGGGGGGGGGGGGGGTGTGAATTGGAATATGCTTTGGGCTTAGGCGTTTCAGAGGTGGGCAAGGCCCATGTTGACACAACACGTTTTAGGGTTTGAAGGTTTTGTGTTCAGTTGAAACGCGTTAAGGTTTGCAGCGCCGTTTGTCTCACTTTGTCTTCTCCGATCTCTCTTCATCTTCCTCAAAGCCATAGCCATCAGAATCCTGTCTTTCCTCGTCTAAGCCAAACAACGTTGCCGTCTGTTTCTCCTCCCTGGGTCATTCAGCGACATGACTTGAAGGTAACATTTTCTTGAGTTATTCGAGTGAGGGTTTCCGTTTTTATGTTTTACATGTTTCGTTTCTGCTTTTTACTTCTGACTTTAGTTTTGTGGTGGTTATGAAAAGGAAAGAAGGCTACCTTTTATTGGAGGAAGAGGCGGACGTGGCGGCGTCTGGGGGGCTTTGACGGCGAGGTGACGACGGTGATGACGAACAATGGGTGCTAGCTTTTATTCCTGGTTTGCGTTTCTTTAGCCCTTTGCTAGGTTTAGGGTTTGATGATGAATATGGCCTGAAAACCTTTTCTGATTTCACTTCTTTCTTCTTCTCTGTTGCCTTTAATGCTTCACCTGCTTATGTTGCCTTTAATGCTTGTTGCCTTGAGTTGCCTGACTATTATATGACTTGATTATTCCCCTTCCTTTCGTTGGCTTGTAGTATGCTTGGCCTTTGATGATTGCTGTATGGTTTTGAATTTGTTGGCCCAATGATGAAGAAATTCTGAGGGTCTTCGTTGCCTTTGAATGCTAGTTAGGGTTTAAGCTTATTTGGAGCCCTAGGCTTTGAAAAGCTTAGGGGCTTGTGTTTGACACTGAGTTGCCTGAGTATGCTTGGATATTTGAGTGTTTTATGAATGCCCCTATGATGAACTCCGTGAGTTCTGAGGGCTTGATGCTTAAAGCTAGGCTTGTACCATTTCTGATTCTTTGAAAGGTTGGACAGGGTAGGCGTTTTGGCTTGTTGATAGGTACAAGGTTTTTGGGCATATGCTGGTTTTTGATGGTTAGGCTTTATGTTACTTTGATATGGCTTTACAGGTTGGGTCTTGGTTGAGTTTTCTGTTTGGATGTATTTGGATTAGGCTTGAAGCTGGACAGGTTTGGATTTACTGGTTTGCTGGCTTTGTATATTGCAGTCTGAGCTTAACAGCAGGTTATGGTTTATGCAGGTATACTGGTTTAGGCTTTGAATGGTTATGGTTATCACAGGTTTTTAGGTTTGGCTTGACAAGTTTACTGGTTTTGGCGTTTGATGTAGCAGCTTATGCTTCAGTTTGTGGTCATATAAACTGTTTTTGAGGTTTGAATGTTATTGCTCCCTTTAAGCTTGCAGGTTTCAGCTTTTTAATGGTTAGCCTTCAGGAAGGTTTGAGGCTAGAAGGTTTTGACTTGGGATGGTACAGGTTTGGTGATGGTCTTAGAACTTACAAGTTTGTTTTGGCTTTAAGGCATCTGATGGTTTTTGTTTTGAGCTGGACAGGTTTTAGCAGGTTAATGGATTGGGAGGTATTTTTTGACAATTTGTCTCAAGGTTTTTTAGAGACTGGTGTAGTTTATGTTGGTTTTTTGATTTTCTGTGTATATGTTTGCCCTACTGTACTGTCTTCAGTTTTGTTTTATATATCTTTCTTTCCTAAAGCCTCAAAGCCAGTAAGCCTAAACATTTCTTCTCTCTTCTCTCCAGTACACTTTGCATTAAAATAATGTTTATGTTGTACTTTTCTGAAAGGGCCACTTGGGAAATGATGAAAATGAGATAGTTTGCTTGCATAACAATTTTCCTCTGCATATTTGTCCCTTCTTTTGACAGCTTCTTGTACTTTTGGATCTTTTGATATCTTGCCAAATCTTCTTTTTGATAGCTTGGGCAGCCTTGTACAGTTTGACAGCAAGTTTGAATTTTTCAGTTTGGACTTTGTAGTTTGATTTGCACTTGCTTTTGAACTATGCAGTTTGACAATTTTTGAATTGTGCAATTTTGACTTTTGTGCATTCATTTTTAGCAAATAAATATTCGTCCCTCTTTGTGAATCGGGAGAAATCCCGTGATTTGCAGAGAGGGTTAACTGATCCCAATCAGTGGCCCTTAATGATGAACTGTAATTTTATGTGCCTCTTTTATTTATTTATCTGCTATTGACTTTTCTTCTTTTCTTTTGTAGATGAATAATTAAAATGGAGCACTGGAGCAAGGGATAGCAGATGAAGAAATGAAGATTAGAAAAATGTTTAGGATAGTTCTTTTTTATTTAAGTTTAAATAAAATGTAAATCATTGTTGTAAACAACAAAACAATTGTACAATTAATTTAAAAATCAATAAAAGTTTCTTTATCCAATTAATTATTTTTCCTCCTATTGTTTATTTATTATTTATAATTCTTTAATTAAAATAATTGAAAATAAATTCCAATCATTTAATCTTAGAATGATAAATAATTTAAATAAACAATGCTTTAGTATTTGATCAGTTAAACCTGGCATTTCCAACGTCCAAAGCAAAGCAATAGTTAATCAAAACAACTGATCAGGCGCATTCCCTTTTCACTGATTTTTACCCAACACTGCAAACTCAAACTGAACGTATCCTTTCACTGATTTAATCACACAGACGTGAATTCAATCCAAATGCATTCTTTATATTGATTAAGCCAAACAATGCGAATTCAAACCAAATCCCGGAATAACTTGCAAAGCACCGTAGAATTAAATCTTTCTGAAGAACCGCGCATGTACAACCCTAATTCCTGATTAAATGCCAAAGAACGTTCGCCTGATCAAAGTTGAGCCAAAATCAACCAAAAACCCTAAGCCAACTGTTTGAAACATTCTAGAGCCCTGAAAATCAATAAAAAAACCCTAATTGTGTCTGACTGACGAGAAAAGTCTGTTTGACCGATTCTTGAGCCAATCTGAAAAATCAGGAAACGCCTGAAGCTGTGATTTCTTGTGGAAAAATGCGAGGGCAAATTTTGGGGTACAACAATAACTATGGATGGAAAGAGTGCTAACACATTCCCTTTCCATAATCTACCCCCCTTACTCAGAAAACTCTCGCAGAGGTCTTTTTCTGTTCTTTTCACCATTTCCTTAATTTGGATAAAAGAAAAGTCGGTGAAAACTCTTGCTTACTGTAACATTTGCGAACACAAACGTAAAACTAGTATTAACAATCAGTTTTAAAACCGTATTACAGAACTGATGACTCTGCTGGGGAAATTAAAAAGTGGGGTTACCTTAGAGTTAGTTCATCATTTTAAATTGTTTTCCTTGTATGCTTTGTTTGATTTATCTTAAAGTGTTTTGTTTGGGTTTACTTGTAAAGATCCTACACCCAGATCTGGGGCACCTTTTAGGTAAGTAGCAATAGATCGTGGGGTATACAGACATAGTTGAAACGATAGCTATGTTGATGTGACACATTTGTTGGTACTGATATCCCTTGAGTAGTCAAGGAGAATACGGTGCTGTTGTGTGGTGTCATGAAGCATCAACTGGCCTTAGAACCTTTAATTGAACCAACTTGGCCATTAGGAAGTAGTGAGATAGTCGACTTTGGTGCAGTCCGAAGTTGGTTGATACTCGATACTACACTTATTGAGATCTAACTTCTGGGATATTTTGGTCGCCAATAAAGAGGCTTGCACTGAAACAATGCTCGGTGAACAAAGATCAGTGATATTGAGATTCCCTAGAACCCGGTTACTATTACTAGGACAGGTTGAGCCAACTAAACTTCAAGAGGGTACTTACCTATGGAATCCATGCAAGCCTGAACTTAAGGCTACTTGTGTGACTTGTTTGCTTTCACTATCTAACAAACTTGAACTCATTGCAGGGCCTTGTTTGCACTCCCTACAGGATTTGTTTGTAGTCATTATCCAATAACTTGGACTTCCTGCAGGACATACTTGTCTTCATCACCTTACACTTTTACTTGGTGCATAGCATACACATCATAACATCATGCCATAGCATTTCCTTAATCATTTCAAGGATCTCTAGGGCCTTGGATGTAGGTTATGATAAACTAGGCGTCTAGCACGGGGCAAGGGGATTTATTTTCCTCTAGCCAATGCCTTCAAAAGACCAAAACACGACAAATTGGGTTAGAGGCTATGACCCACTCGACATGGTGAGCTTGATTCTTGCAGAAGGACGATCAACGATACGAAAGTTCTTCAATCAAAGCTACAATTGGATTCTAACATCTTCTTGTGTTTACCCTGCGAGATCCTTGAAAACATTTACACATTATGCATGTCATTACATAACAGGTCTTCCAGTACAGATTTCTCATGTTCTCGCTGTTTATGTCAGCAAAGGAAATGGCTCTCAAACAGAACAACAGAGATCTTTAAACTCAAGAGGCTCAGTTCATGGAAATGTTCCTCAACCTATCCAAGGGGCAGGAATAATTGAAAGCACTCCTCAATGGGAAATTGACCAAGAAACATCCTGACAACAACAAGAATGACCAGTTGGAACAACTGCAAGCTGAAATGGAAAGGATGAGAATCCAGATGAGTAATCAAATGGCTCTTATCCAAAGTTTAGCTCGGGGACAGGAAGAGTTGAGGATTCACATCAGTAAGCTTCATCAAGACGGATGCAACCGTATGAAACAAACAGTCGAGGTTAGGGATCAAGTCATTAATCAGCCCCTAATGAGACAAGAAGTTGTCTTGGTGGAGAGTAGACATTTCCAAATTTCTTCTATGTTACGAACCCAGCCTCCACCTCGCCAACGACGATGGTGTAATCAGCGTAAGCGAAATGCATTCACTAGGCAATATACCAAACTCAACATACCAATGTCGCAAGTCTTGTAACACATGTTGAAGTTGAATTTGGTCACCTTGAAGGATCCTCCTCGAAATCCTAATACTTCTGCTCCTACTTACCATCCCAATGAAAGGTGTGCATATCACTCTGATAGCCCGAGGCATGATACTGATAACTGTTAGAAGTTGAAATATAAAATTCAAGACCTAATCGATGAAGGAGCGTTGGAATTCACACAAGATGGTCAACTGGAATTCTTCTGCCATTCCTCAAAGCACACTATCTGAAGTTACAAGCCAAGACAAAGAGGCTTTTTTTTCATCTAGAATTTTCAATTTGTAATTTCTTTTGATTGTTCGAACATTTGTTTCATGTTAAACTTTGATATTTTATCAATGTATTTCATATGTTTGTCTGGAATCAATTCATTCGTATTCACTATATTTAAATTGTGTTTTTACTTCCTTTTTGTGATACTCAACTCTCGATTAAAAGCTCTGAGCCTTTAGACGGAGGATAACGAAAACGATACTACAATCTCTATAGTATGCTTTTGAACAGACCCCGCTAACGATGTACGGGCGTTGTTTAAAATCTTAAACAGTGGAGTTATAAGGAAGATAATCCCTAGTCAACCCCTTTGAGCCTAAGCAGTTGGAGTTTTTCTTTTCATACAAATTAAAACCCTTAATCATAACCTGGGACAAGGTAGCTTTCTCAGTTAATTCAGATGTGCATTCAGTCGCAAGCTCTACCTTCATACACGACAAATAGTGTAGAAGATGCACTCCTAAAAATGGTGATGGTTCCACATAATCGTCAAGACAGACAGTCATTATCTCTCAAAATAAAAGCCCGCTAAGTCAAAACCTATAAAGGAAACTTAAGAAAAACTGGGGCATCCCGCTGACTGTAATAAAAAAAGAAACAGTTCAGGAAAAAGTAGGTATAACAAAATAAAGAAAAAGAGGTCATTACAAATCCTCAACAAAAAAAGAAAAGGTTACAAAAATGACTGCCTTCTCAAACAAACGTTCAATTCCTGAACCATCACCAAGTATCAGAGCAAAGATCCCAGACTCAATTGGGATCTAAATGCACAATTAGCTGAGCATATGATTGAAGAACATCACGAAGAACAGGTTGGGTACAAATAAATTTTGAGCCTTTATCCTTTGTTTCTTTAACCGTGAACCAGGTTGCGTTACAACCCCTAAAAGTCCTAACTGAAGCATGGGTTAGTTTGAAAGTATACTGTTACAAAAGGTATCCTGACTCCTGTAAGGTTTGCTATTAAATCCTGAGTTGATATCACACTCTTACAAAATTTGGTTGTTTTACTAAAAAATGAATTTTCAAACTTCAAGACAGACATAAGCTTTGCATTTTTAAAATACCATTGTTTGCATATGACTATTTGTTCAACAGTAGAGAAATTCGCACAACAGATATTCGATGAACATAAATCCTCTCAATGGACAGAGTCACCTCAGATGGAAAGACATTCCAATAACAGGCCTTTCATAATCAAGGGGGCATAGCATTGTGTCCGGCTGATCTGGGGCAGTCAAGTCAAGGTTCAAGGAATCTCTCAAAAATTCCAAATAGCCAGGGACAGATCTCCATCTGAATCACTTAGGGCATTGGACATGAATTCCAGCAACGAATCATGTACGATCAAACAAACATCTTCTAGAAGTGTGGAAACACTTACTACTATGGACAGTGACAATTCTTTGTACCCGGTGAACATGGATATAGTTAAAAGATACTACGTATGAACAAAGATCCGCTAGGTTGACTGGCCTAGGAAAAAATAAGGGCATCTCGGTGAACCAAAGGAGTTCGGGCAAAAATTAGGGATAAATAAATAAAATTGTACACCCGGCAAGTCGAAAACCTGAAAAGGCGGCTTGGGCAAAAAATGGTATCTCAGTGGACTGAAAATCTAAAAGGACAGTCCAGGCAAAAGTTAGGGATTAAAGTGTACGATTATGTCTCGTTGTCTCGTTACTTGTCTATTAGTAGAAGGTTTATTACCCTGATCAGCATTCACCAAGGACTCCAAGAGTTGGGATAACTGTTAAACCATCTACAAAATCCCCGCAAATATTTTCTCCAGCAGGTACCGAGGCAAGGGCATTCTACTACAAGGTCACTGCCATATTCTTAGCATGCAGCCGAATGATGTCAGGTGTTCTCATACCCTCGGCGGAGCAAGAATCTACAACTACTGCTCCGACATCTAAGAAAAATTCCCTAGTGAAATCGCCAAGCTTCTCATGATTCCCCAACGAATTTCTTCTAAAAACAACAAAATGGGAATTTCCAACTGAAACATTCTAAATAAAGCGGACTTTCCTCTAGAAATGGTTCAGGTACAATCCAGAGACGGATGTCATCCTGATACTTATTCCAGATTCTCCTCTAGAAACGGTGCAGATACGTTCCGGAGACGGATGTCATTATGACACTTATTCCAGATTCTCCTATAGAAATGGTTCAGGTATGATCCAGAGACGAATATCATTCTGACACTTATTCAATGCATCTCCAGATACAATCATGACATGCATTCACTCTGATAATCTCCAAGTGGTTCATGGAGTTTCCTTCCCCAACAGAGTTTATTTCTCTAAAAATGGAAATCCGTCTCCCAGTATTTCAACTTCAAACAAAATCTGAAGACCTACATTCTTCATCTCCAGCTATAATCAGGGATTTATTTTCCCTAATTCTGCAACACTGCAATAGAACAACTGACATGTTCATACATTGAACTCATGCATAATTTTACAAACATCATATCATATGCAGCATAAATGCATATATCACAATCTCATTTATTTTGAGAGCATCATGTCATCGCATGAAATTGGTTTTACCTTTTCAGGTTAAATCAGCAGATAGACAAACACTATCAACTTATATAACAGGTCAACGATTAAATTCATGAAACCAGACGGGGAAACTATCTACACGACCAAGTGGTATGAACTCCCGAAGTGGTATGAACTCCCACGGATTAATTCCCGAAACCAGACGGGGGGAACTATCTATGTGACTAATGTTTCCAAGTACCATATTAATACCTGTAACAAGCCAGGAAAACTATCTGTGGACGACCGATTATAGATTAATACCTGTAACAAGCCAGGAAAACTATCTACATAAGCAGATTGAAGATTAATACCTGTAACAAGCCAGGAAAACTATCTTTCTTTCTGAGGTTATAGATTAATACATATAACCAGCCAGGACAACTATCTCAACGACCGACAATTTTCAAGTTCCAGATTAATACCTGTAGCAAGCTAGGAAAACTATCCGTGGAAGACTGATTGTAGATTAATACCTATAACAAACCAGGAAATTTATCTACATGAGGAGATTGAAGATTAATACCTGTAACAAGCCAGGAAAACTATCTTTTTGTCTTAGGTCAAAGATTAATACGTGAAACCAGCCAGGATAACTATCTCGACGACTGACAAAATTAAGTTCCAGATTAATACCTGTAACAAGCCAGGAAAACTATCTGTGGACGACTGATTGTATATTAATACCTGTAACAAGCCAGGAAAACTATCTACATGAGGAGATTGAAGATTAATACCTGTAACAAGCCAGGAAAACTATCTTTCTTTCTCAGGTCAGAGATTAATACCTAAAACCAGACAGGACAACTATCTCAATGACCGACAAAAACAAGTTCAAGATTAATACCTATAACAAGCCAGGAAACCTATATGTGGACGACTGATTGTAGATTAGTACTTGTAACAAGCCAAGTAAACTATCTACATGAGGAGATTGAAGATTAATACCTGTAACAAGCCAGGAAAACTATCTTTATTTCTCGGGTCAGAGATTAATACCTGAAACCAGCCATGACAACTATCTCAACGATCAACAAAAAAACAAGTTCCAGATTAATACCTGTAACAAGACAGGACAACTATCTATGAATAACTGATTTGTAGATTAACACCTGAAACCATACAGGAAAACTATCTACATGACCAGACGAAGCACTCTTACACGGGCTCTTCCTCATATATATCCGGATGCAGACTAACACGGGCTCATCCTGAAATAGCCCCACACAGGCTCTTTCTAATACATTTTCTGGTAACAATTAATTCCATTATCCCCAGCAAGTTACTGTGAAGCCTGGATTTCAACCAGAAAGCAACGAACTCTCTTCTCTCTAGTACAGAGATAACTCCTCAATAGAGCCTTGGACAACTGAAGCTCCTAGACTCTATTTCTTAGAGTTTTCCTCAAGCAAGAGAACAATAGAAACCCATATTCCCCAACGGAGTCCTCCTCAGACAGTAGGAGCAAGAGTTCCCTACAAAGGGACCATCTATGTAATCAGCATCTACTTTGGATGGGATCTTTAAGCCCATCTCTGACGACTCTCTATCATCTTCTTCAAATGGCATTTGTAAGCCCATTCCTGACATCATCAACCATCAGTGTTACTTCATATGAGTGCAAATTTATGGGCACTCTAGTGTTCAATCATCTTCCACCTTCAGATCACAAAAGGCAGACAAGCCAATCTAAATCCTTGGGTTTAAGAAGATTGAACAGGGGCAGCTGTTGTACCCCAAAATTTGCCCTCTCGTGTTTTCCAAGATCTCCTCTTACATGGGTGGTTACAAACACTTGCCTAAAGAAAATGGTTTTTTTTGAATGATGGTCAAGTGTCTTTTGATTGACATGTCAATAATGTCCTTTGATTGGCATGTCAACCAAATGTCTTTCGATTGGCATGTCAACAGTGTTCTTCGATTGGCATCTAAACAGTGTCCTTCGATTGGCATGTCAACCAAATGTCCTTCGATTGGAATGTCAACAGTGTCTTTCGATCAGCATTTGAATAGTGTCATTCGATTGGCATATCAGAGCAAAGTGTCCTTCGATGGGCATGTCAACAAGCTTCGATTGGGTGTTGGATCTTCTTCGACCAAGTTCAATTTACAAGGCTTCGACTGAGCATTGGTTGTTTCAGGCTTGTCTTAGATTCACAAGGTAAAAGCCCCTCAACTTTCCAATACACCAGGAAAAAGGCCCATTCGAAGGACATGTAAATGATCAATTAGAAGAAGCATTCAAAGGCCCATTCGAAGGACACTTAGTGTTGTCTGAAAAAAGGGTTTGGTCAAAGATGCTTGCTGGCACAAAATCCCACATACTCAAGCTTCTTGCACAAGCACATTCATGCCAATGGAAGCTTCGATTGGCCAGAAAAGAGCTTTCATTTGGGCTAGCTAAGTAGGGCTCAATCGAAGAAGCCCCAATGATGAGAATCAGAGCTATTCAAAAGAAGTAACTCAGAGTCAACTGAAGGGCAAGACTTGAGCCATTCAAAGGAAGTAACTCAAGGCCAATCGAAGAGTAAGGTTTGGAGCCGCTCAAAGGAAGTAACTCAGAGTCAACCGAAGGGCAAGACTTGAGGGTGTTCGAAGGTGAAACATGTCCAGGTTCATTCAACATTTCAAAATGGCATGGATAATCCAAAAAAGACAATCTTTTAATTTGTCTATTTTTTCTTTCAAATCCTGGTTAATGGATATCCCTTGCCATTTCCATGCACCCTCACATCCCTATAAATACAGGCCTAAGGCACATTGCAATGGGCGGAGAAAAAAAACCATACAAATATCAAGAAACACTCCTGCCACACATACACTACCTCACATGCACACGCTGCCTCAGAAGCCACGCCAAAGGTTATCAAAAATATCTTGAGTAATCCAAATCGAAGGAATCTTCAACAACACTCCATTTACTCCCTGAAGTTTACAGAGAGCGTGCCCAAGTGCTAGGCACCTCCAACACCACAAATTCATACACCATGGTTGGTAAAAAAAATGTAAGGAATCAAGTTCTATATTTTCTTTGCACGTCATAGTCATTCGATTTTCATCCATGATCGAAGGACCTAGGTGTGATACCCAGGTCCTTATTTGTTTCTTTTGTCTCTAACGCGTATGTTGCAGATCCAGCCTAAATAAGGCCAATGCGCACATAATCAAAGGACCTAGGTTTTGCATCCAGGTTATGCTTTTATTTTGGCTAACATATCTTTGCAGATTCAGTTCCCTCACAGGTGACCCATCAGGCATTTTCAACAATGCCCTCTGGATAGAAAGCCACATCCTTCACTGGATGGAAGGGTAACACCCTTCACAGGATCAAAGGAAAGCTTCCTTCATTAGATCGAAGGATGGCTACCCTCCTCTGAATCGAAAGCTCCTTGTCCTCTGGATCGAAAGACTTGTTATCTTGCATTTCTATTCTTTGTATTAATTACTCCTTTCTTAATTTCTTTTTTAAATTAACAATAAATAAAAACCACAAAAAAAAGCATTAGGTTAGTACTTTTTAATTAAATTAATTAACTAATTTAACCTTTTCTTTAAATTAAAATTAAATAGACTTAGACTTTGTTTTCTTTCATAAATAAAAACAAACAAAAAGATTTTTATTATTTAGGATTTTTAGACGTTACTTTCAATTTTGTGCGCGTTTATTGCTTCATCACTATTTTTTATATTATTGTACTTGCTCAGGGTGTGTAGTAGAAATTAACTAGGACCATTTACCGCTTTTCTTTATTTTTCCAAGTTTTGGACATGTAATTAATCCCCAAAGCCATGTAATAGCATAGGATTTACATTTCCGCACTTTTAATTCCTGTACATATACTAACTGCTTAGATGTATGATAATTTGATTGCATGACAAGAGCCTAATAATCAAACGTTAGAAAACCTAACTCAAGACTAAAATAACTGAACATAACACACCTTTCACATATACACCTCTAGGGTGCCCTACTTCGGTTGCCTTCGAAAAATAGTCACAACTCTGGAAACGTGAGAGGTTTTAGTGGCTACCCTCTGGTTCAAAAAGATCATAAGCCCCTCGATGACCCTCTCGATGTTTCCTCGGTAAAAATATGATCTTAGAATCCTAGGGTAACTATTAAAGCTTCTTTCCTAGTTGCCTTTGTAACTATAAAGAACGTCCCTTCGAATGTCCCTCATACATCCAACGATGGGGTTACCTACTTACTAATATTATGATAGCACTGTCTAGAGGATAGGAGGAAAGGAACTACTTTTTCGAGTACAAGTAGATAGTTGTTAGATGCTTGCTCAAAACGAACTTTTTACACTTACACATTTAAAAAAAACAACTTTCAAAAACATTTTCTTTGTTAACACTCTTGAGGACTGATACCAGAGTTATCATAAAGCGAATCCCCACACTAAGGCATTTTCAAATACTTTTTTCAAAACACAAGGCACAAGGTATTTAAAAAATGAGCTAAGCATCTAAGAGCCCGTAGATAACTACGGATGGAAAGGATGCTAACACCTTACCTTTCCATAATCTACCCCCCCCCCCCCCCCCCCCCTTATTCAGAAAACTCTCAAAAAGGTCTTTTTCTGTTCTTTTCACCCTTTTCTTAATTTGGATAAAATAAAAGTCTGTGGCGACTCTTGCTTACCACAACTTTTGCACACAAACGAAAAACCAGTATTAATAGTTGGTTATGCCACCGTATTACACTCTCCATTGCAAATCAACCTCAGAACCCTTTCTTGTGTGAACTCCGATTTGGTAAGTTTGTGAGTTTTAACTTTTAAGTTTTAGCATTATTTCAATTATTGTTAACATGCCAGTATAATTCATATGCATTATTAGGTTTGTTCTAACGTCTTACATGTGAGTTTGGATGCAGAAACAGAATCCTGTCATTGTTAGGGCACAAAGCTTTTGAAGTTTCAGATCTTACAATGCATGCATTTTTAGACCAAACTAACCATACCCCTGAAATTGCAGGGCCTCAATTAGTCAACTAGGGTTGTTTTAATTTTCGTTTTGATTGATTTCGCAGGTTTTTGGTTTTTTTTTCAATTGAAGAAGATAACCGGAAACCACCATCCAGGGTGGTTTGACCGGTGGCTGAGGCACGTGACAGAATGAGATAAAATGATTGGATCATGCAAAATATAGGGGACCCACTCAGGTGCGCGTTTTGAGTTGTCTGACTTTTGGGATTTGTTTTATATTATATATCAATTGATGCAATTATATAAACAGATGTATAGCCATCCCAGTGGTAGAAACGCGCGCGCTAAGTCACTCCTCTCTCAGGTCACGGGTTCGATCCCCGATTTTGCCATTTTTTTTTCATATTTCCATTATTTTTGCGGGTTTGTTACAAAACACATTGGACCTGTTACCTTGACAAAACCAGAGCATTGGCCTGGTGGTATACTTGATGCTAAAATTGCTTGAGGGTGTGGGTTCAACACCCACCCCTACTCTTTTTCCAATTCTAGGTTTCTCACTCTTTTTCTTCTTTTTCCTATTCTTTTACAAAACCTTTTTTAAAAACCATTGTTTTTTTAACCCTAATTTAATTCAACTTTAGGTTTTAATTAATTATAGGTTAAACTTAATTTTAGGTTTTAATTTAATTTTAGGTTTTAATTAATTCTAGGTTTTAATTAATTCTAGGTTTTAATTTAATTCTAGGTTTTAATTTAATTCTAGGTTTTATTTAATTAACCCTAGTTTGATTTTTTAGGTTTTCTCATTCAACTTAAAATCGATCTAGAATTTAGGGTTTTTGTTTAATTAACTAACTTCTTTTTTTTATCAATTAGATTTTAGATTAATCATCAAATTATTTTATCAAAATCACAAAACAATTTTCTTTTTTCCTTTATTTTAAAATCTTCGTGTACTTTTATTATTTTCGCACTATTTTTCCCAATTAAGTAACTGCTACGGTTTGTAATAGTTTTAATTAGGGTTTACTATTTTCCCCCAATTTTATGGTTTTGTACCCCACTCCCGAAGCCTTGTAATAGTTTAGGTTTAATTTTCGCACCTTTACTTTCCGTAATTTACTGCTTTCCTTATAACTGCTAGTAATTAGGCATGTATGGGAAGATCTAAAACTAATCATAGAAAACCCTAATCAAGATAAATAACTCAATTGAATCACTTGTCACACACTCACCTCTAGGGTAACCCCGCTTGTTGCCCTCAAATAAAACATGCATGTCCCTCGATTGTGGGGACGCTTTAGCAAAGTCCCTCTGATACAAAAGATCATAGTCCCTCGATGACCCTTATGATGCTGCCTTCGGTAAACAATCTAGTCCCTTACGATAAAATTGCTAAAGCGCCCTACAAGTTGCCTTTATGACTGTATGATGACCCACGTCTGTCCCTTCACATCCAACGATAGGGCTTCCTACTAACTAATGGTAGGATAACACTGTCTAAGGAAAGGAGGAAGATAACACGAAATACTTTTGAGTAGGTAGATAGTTCGTAATCGCTTGCTCACAAAAAATCTTTTTTACAAACACTTTCTCTGAAATATATTAAAAAAAAACATTTTATATGCATTCTTAACTCATACAAGAGTCATTACAAAGTTGTCGTACTTAGGCATTTTTCAAAATATTTTCAAACACACATACACAAAAGCATTTTCAAACAAAGTGAGCTAGTGATTAAGAGCCTGCAGATAACTATTGATTAAAAGGGTGCTAACACCTTCCCTTTTCATAACCTACCCCCCAAACTCAGAAAATTATCGAATGTATTTCTTGTTCTTTTCACCCTTTCCTTTATTAGATAAAAGAAAAGTCGGTGGTGACTCTTGTTATCTGAATATTTGCGATAAAACGCAAAACCAAGTCAGTTCTCCCACCATATTATATAACTGGAGACTCTGCTGGGGAGAACTAAAAGTGGGGTTACCTTAGAGTTAGATCACTTTTAAATGCTTTCCTTGTTTGATTTTTCTGCTTTATTTTAAAGGGTTTTTTGGGTTTTATTTCTTGCAAAGATCCTATACCCGGATTTGGGGAACATTTTAGTTAAGTAGCAATAGATCATGGAAACTATACGGCATATACCGATATGGTTAAAGTGATGGCTATGTTAGTGCAACACATTGGTTTGTATTGGTATCCCTCGAGTCAGTCAGGGAGCATACTAGGCTGCCGCGTGGTGTCACAAGCACTAACTGACCTTATAACCTTAATTGACCCAACTTAGCCTTTAGAAGGTAGTGAGATAGTCGGCTTTGGTGCAGTCCAAAGTTGGTTGATACTCCATACTACACTCATTGAGATTCGACTCTTGAGTTTTGTTTGGTGGCAAGTAAGTTTTCGTGCTAGATGAAACTTGTGGGGAAAATTAGTGATATTGAGATCCCTAGAACACGGTTATTTCTTTAGGACAGGTTGAGCCAACTAAAACTTCAAGAGGGTACTTACCTATAAACCCCATGCAAGCCTTAAACCTAAGGCCTTAGCGTGCTTTGCTTGTGTTTGATTATCTATTTGAACATGATATCATGACATCATAACATACTATCATGACTAACCATTTCAAGGATCTAGGGGATTTATCTTTTTTCTGTGTTGCAAGGTCATGGCCTCCAGTCGAGGAATACTATCTGAATCAAATTCGTAAGAATACCTTCCAAGCTCGAGGAATTAGTCTCAAGGGTTCCTAACAATTCTCAGTTCACCAAGAGACATGGTCACCTACTCAGTTTGGTTACTATTGGCTTTCAGGAATACATGATGAGCGTTCTTTTCCAGTTCTTTAATCCGAAGCATCACTGTTTTACTTTCCCGGATTATCAGTTGGTACCCATAATGGAAGAATTCTCTAAATTGCTCGAAGTTAATGTTCTTGATCAGATACCCTTCACCGGTCTAGAGCAAGCTCTGAAATCTGAAGACATTGTAGTAGCCTTACATCTAAAGCAACGGTACCTTGTATCTAAATGGGAAACAAGAAATGGAGTCAAGGGTTTCTCTCCTAAATTTCTGATAAAGAAGGCTTTGGGATTTCTACATGCCATGAACCTTCTTGATTTCGAGGATATGTTGGCTTTGCTGATTTATGGGTTGGTACTATTCCCTAATCCATACCAATTCATAGATGTGAAAGCCATCAAAATATTTCTCACTCATAATCAGGCACCTACTTTGCTCAGAGATGTCCTGCATTCCCTCCACACTCGTACTATGAAGAAGAGAGGAACTCTTATGTGTTGCATACCTCTACTGCACAAGTGGTTTATTTCGCACCTGCCCCGATCAGTGATAAATAACAAACAAGGATTGAGGTGGTATCAAAGGTTGATGTCACTCACTCACGCAGATATCCATTGGTGTTCTCGATCTCAGGAAGATGTCAATGTTATTGATTATCATGGGGAATTCCCTAATGTACCACACCTTGGTATAAGAGGGGCATCACTTATAATCCCTCTCTAGCTCTGTGCTAGTTTGGTTATGCTCGAAGGGACGGTCCTCATGATATGCTCATCCAGGGTATTATATTCGACTATAAGAATGATCCTCAAAATTACCATCAAAGGTTTATACGTATTTGGGGTGCAGTCAACAAGATTGATAGCAATACTTTGGGACACAAGAATTCCATTCCTCTAGAGCCTTACGTTAGATGGATGCGGTCTCGTGCTCAGAATCTTAAAATGCCATATCCTGCTATCCTACTAGTGATTGTAGAGCCTGTTGTTGAAAGGGATGTTCCTCATACCATTCTTCATCCCGATGTGCCTATTGACTTCTAAGAGCTACAGAAATCCTAGATTTAACTAAAGGAAGAAAGAGATACATTCGAAGCTCGGTTCTATGATAGTGAGAAGAAACTACTGGAGCTAACGAAATGACTCCACGAAGAACAAAGTCTTAACGCATATTTCAACACAAAGAGGAGGCGTCCATTGGAGACTTGAATTTATATTTTTGCTATTTTGTAACTCTTTTTTATTAAAAACAATTATAATTCGAGCTAGTTACTAAATTTCTCTTGTTTCCTTTTATTTAAACAAATTTAAATACCAGGACAATTCTTGAAAACATTGCATCTACATATCATGCATCATTATATAAAATGTTTTCCCATATAGGTTTTCTCATCTTCTTGTTGTTTATTTCAGTAAAAGATGGCTCTTG
Organism: Vicia faba; assembly: GCA_948472305.1. Taxonomy (NCBI): domain Eukaryota; kingdom Viridiplantae; phylum Streptophyta; class Magnoliopsida; order Fabales; family Fabaceae; genus Vicia; species Vicia faba. The sequence goes on from OX451738.1 coordinate 1,005,256,105, forward strand.
GATAGATTGTTAAGGAACTCCAAGCTCAGAATTCCCAATTCCAGAAGACCCTCCTGAATCTAGCCCGAGGACATAAAGATATGATGGCTCTCATCACCAAAAAGAAGAAGACTCAGAAGCCAATTGTTATCCTCAGCATGGGAAAAATATTCAAAGGTCCTGCCTGCTAAACCAGTTCAAACTGCTGATATCACCTCTGATGAAGGCGACAACCAAGAGGAGAATGGTAGAAGTGTCAGGGTTGAAGGTGGAAGCAACCTTGGTTCTGGTAAGATGCTTGAGGATGAAGACTATTCTGATGAATAGTATCCTCCTGCGGATGACAAATAAAAACAATTGGAAGATGACCTTAAGGCCAGGGAAATCCAGAAAGTGCCTGGATTGGATTTTGGAGAGCTAGGTCTTATTCCGGGGGTAGTTATTCCTCACAAGTTCAAAGTCCCTACTTTTTCTAAATATGATGGCGTGTCTTGTCCGAAACTTTATCTAAGGTCCTATGTTCGGAAGATCCAACCCCATACTGCTGATAGAAAGTTATGGGTTCACTTATTTTAGGAAAGTTTGTCTGATACACAACTCGAGTGGTTCTATCAGCTGGAGGGAATCAACATCCACACTTGGGAAGACTTGGCTGTTGCTTTTTACAAGAAGTATCAATATAATGTTGACCTTGCACCAACTCGCGTGCAATTACAAAACATGACTATGGGCTCGAATGAAGGGTTCAAAGAATATGCCTAGAAGTGGAGAGACTTAGCTGGAAGGGTGAAACCTCCCCTGTCTGACTGGGAGCTAGTTGATATATTCATGGGCACTCTAACAGGTCCATTATTTAATCATCTGATTGGGAGTTCTTCATCTAGTTTTACTGAGCTTATTCTAATTAGAGAACATGTCAAAAGTGGTATTAAGAGCAGAAGAACTCAAGTGGTTGCGTCTTCAAATGCTATGAAGAAGACATTCAGTGTTAAAAAGAAGACCAATGTTGTTTATGTCCAGAAGGGCTGCGGTAGAAATGACCGCAATCAGTCTGTAGGAGCGGTAATGATTTCTAATCTTGCGCCTATTCAACAACAATAACACGGCAATAGGCGTAGGTCAGACGCTTCAGGAAGGCAGTTTACCAAGATTAATATGCCATTGTCTCATGCGTTACAAAATTTACTAAAAGCAGAGCTGATTACACTGAGGGATCCTCCTCAGAAGCCTAACACCTATTATACTAAGTACAATACAAATGCGAGATGCGCCTACCATTCTAACAGTCATGGGCACGACAAAAACAACTGCTGGACCCTGAAAAACAAAATTCAGGATATGATTGAGAACAAGGAGATTGAGTTTGATCCTTCAGAGACTCCAAATGTGATTATTGCGCCTTTGCCGAAGCATGACAAAGGAATAAGTTTTATTGACGATGTTCTTTATGTATCTACTGTAAGTGAATTGGTTACTCCTCTACCAATAATCAAGAAAAATCTGCTGCAGGCCAGTTTATTTCTGGGTTGTATTGATAAATGTTACTCCTGCGCAGCCTAACCCAATGGTTGCAAATTACTGAAGGAAGGAATTCAACTCCTAATGGACAATTATATAATTCTGATCGAGAAGGTTCTGTTAAGAATCTGTGTCAAGACTTATCCATAATTTATGGCCCTCCTGTTAGGATCACCTCCAAAGGTCCTGTAAGGATTACTACCAATCTGAAAGTTGCTCCTCTAATCATCACTACACCTAGAACTATCCCATATTCTTTGGATAAAGCCATTCCTTGAAACTATGGATCCGACGTCTACTACCATGGCATCAAAAAAGAACTACCGACTGTTGAAGATGAAGTTACTGAAGTTGTTGATCTCGATATTGACAATATTGCTGGAACCAGTAAGGTTACTAGAAGCGGAAGGGTTTTCTCTCCGGAAATGTCTCTGAAGACTATTACTACATCTATTAGAGTTACAGCCACCGAGTTAACTGCTGAGGCATGGGGTAAAGAGAAAATTACAGAGCCTGTCCAGACAGAGGCACCTAAGGAAGCTACAGTTGAAGACACCTCTAGATAAGAGCTGGAAGAAGTATTGAAAATTATCCGCAAGTGATTATAAAATTGTAGAACAGCTGGGACAGACCCCATCCAAGATATCTATGTTATCCATGTTACTGTGTTCTGAAGCTCATGCACAAGCTTTAGTAAAATTCCTTAAGACTGCTCACGTTCCACAAGAGATATATGCCGATCAATTTGGAAGTTATGTTGCTAGTTTAATGAATAACAATGGTTTAGGTTTCTCTGATGCTGATCTGACTCCTGAGCGAAGAAACCACAATAAGGCCTTGTATGTCTCCATTGAATGCAGGGGCACTACTTTGGCTCATGTTTTAGTTGATACTGGTTCCTCATTAAATATTCTACCAAAAGGCGCTCTAGACAGACTTGAATGCGAAGGGGTCGTACTGAAACCCAATGACAATTTAGTTCGAGCCTTTAATGGGTCAAAAAGGATTATACACGGGGAAGTGGATCTTCCGATCAAAGTGGGTGCACAGATCTTTGAATCTACCTTTTATGTAATAGACATTCGGCCAACTTATTCCTGCTTATTGGGACCCCCTAGATCTATGGGGCAGGCGCTGTCACCTCAACCCTACATGAGAAGTTAAAGTATCCTATGAGCGGAAAGATTGTTATTGTCTATGGTGAAGAAGAGCATATGGTAAGCCACCTGAACTCATTCCAGTATGTAGAGATGGACGGAAAATTCATCGAGACTCTCTGTCAGACTTTTAAAGTCATCCCTCCTGCCTCAACTGAAGATGCCTCTGCCATTCCCAAAGTTATTAGGTTTCCGCCCAGGATGTCTTCATTGAAAGATGCTAAAGCCACTATAAAAAAAGTGGTTGTACTATTTGGGGTCAGCTTCCTGACATCCTCTATAAATCTGACAAGTTTTCTTTGGGTTTCACTGCAGAGTGTCAGAGGGTTGTTCATTTTGCTCGAGCTGGAAGGCCACCATTCCGCATCAGCAACAACGGAGTCAACTTAATAGAAGATGCTGGCAATGATTATGACCTTGACAGCTGGTTCTTTCCTACTATTGGCAACTGGCTCAACGACTAGAAGGCGGAATATGTTATCTATATCTCCTTTAGTCATGAGTAATAGCTACATTTCTATTTTTTATTGCTTTCAATTTTTGGATTTGTAATATTTTAACAATGAATTTAAGCCTTACATCTTACCTGTGACACAACGGTTCATTTGTTAAAGGTTGTCATTTCATGAACATATTTTCATTAAATAAAGCACAGGACGTTTTGCATTGAAATTTTGTGCTCTCTATCTTTCTATTTACTTTTATCACTTTCAAATAGCTATGTGTTCTTACACAAACTCACACAATACATTGCAGATCCACGTCCACTCTGGATCCCGTTGATAACGACTCTACTATTATCACTTATGATTTTGAAAGTACGATCTACCAAGCCGAGGACGAAGGTGAGGAAGATTGTGAGATATCGGGAGAACTTTCCAGACTATTAGTGCAACAAGAGAAGGCTATTCAACCACATGAAGAGCCAGTTGAAGTTGTAAATCTGGGTACTGAGATAGATAGGAAAGAAGTCAAGATAGGCGTTGTGATACGGTGACCAGAACCGGGACTGTTTCCTTTTTTAGGAATTTACTGGTTTGCATTTTGCGTTTGTGTTTGCAAAATGTCGCGGTAAGCAAGAGTCGCCACCGACTTTTATTTTATCCAACAAGGAAAGTAAAAAAGCACAGAAAAATTCCTTTTTTGAGATATTTCTGAGTACGGGGGGTAGATTATAGAAAGGGAAGGTATTAGCACCCTTTCTATCCGTAGTTATCTATGGGCTCTTAGGTACTTGCTCATCATTTTCAAAATTGTTTTCTTTGTGTTTGTGTGATTTGAAAAGTTTTTGTTTGGACATCGATTTAACTCTTGCTTCTTTCTTCAAGAGTGTAATGAAGTGTGTTGTACCCCAAAATTTGCCCTCCCATATTCTTCAAGATTTGCAAAGAGCATGCTTCAAAATCTCCCCAAGGGTTGCACAGTTCAAGGGCCTCCTAACAGTCAAAAACTAGGGTTTTGGTTCTGGCAAAGAAATTGAAGTTTTCAAGGGTCCAATCAAATCCCACATGCCTATAAACATGGTCAAGCATCCTCATGCCAGGTTTCAAGACTTACAGCACAAAATTGCACAGTCAAAAACCCTAATTACTCAACAGTCAACTGCAGGGGCAAAATGGTCATTTGACAGTCAAAAGTCCAAATTTTTGGTCAACATCTTATTTTGAAGCCACAGACATCATTTGATCAATGCTTGATCATGATTTTCAAGGTATGGCTCAAAAAGTCTCAAGATGCAAAAGTTTCCATATTTGGACAGTTAAAAAAGTCAACTGTAACTTGACCAAGGCATAACTTCCACATGGTTCATTAGAAAAATTCCATCTAAAGCTCATTTTGAAGAGAAAGACATTTCCTACAACTCCTCTTCACACTTCAAGTCCAAGAAATGCTCTCACAAAAAGTTATCAATTTCAACATTATAGGTCATTTTCAAAAGTCAACAAAAAGGGACTTTAAGTAAAAGACCATAACTTGATATTGGTAAATCAAAATGACATGCGACCAAAGGCATTGGTTAGAGGACTTCAAGACCTTTCCAAAATGTCCAAGAACATGATCAAAGCTTAAAAATTGAGCAAGATATGCCTTGTGGAAGTTGGGAAATTTTTGGGAATTTTGAAAAGTCAACTTTACTTCAAATGCCTCAAAATTGCTAATGGGCCACATTTTCTTCCAAGATTCATCATCCAAAGGCTATGCACGACCATTTGGCCCAAAGGGGATTTATTTCATCATTTTTTATTATTTATTTGAATTTTTAATCACCATTAATTCATTTAATAAAATAAAATATGAAAAAAATACTAAAAAAATGTATTTGAATCTTTTTTATGCAGCATATGCTCTCATTGGTTACTCAAGATTCGTGCACATCAAAAAAGGGAAGATTTGGTGCAGATTGGCATGTTATTCATGGAAAAGATTTGAAAAAATATTCATGGAAAATCAAATATTTCATACATCAATGCAAGGATCTCTTGACTCAAATTTCAACCCTAATCTATTGGCATACATATACAGATGCAAAACCTAATGCCCAAAACCTGGAAGCTGCGCCTCATATCAAAAACAAAGTTTGCATTTTTGTCCAAAATTTCAAAAACTGAAAACTGCATTCTAGCACAATTCAAAGAAAGTCTTGATTCCAATAGCTTGCCAAGGCCTCAGGGAATGTTTCTGGATCAAAACCACTGCTTCTAACGCAAGGAATTGGTAACACGATGCCATCCTGTTCTTGAATTTTCCCATATTCGTGTTTCAATTTATACGCATCCTCATTGCATTTTTCTTGTTGATTTATACTAATTGATTCATTCTGAAGCTAACCATGCCATTCAATTGAATTTTTGTGCCTTATATGGGAATCCACCATTGGAGCCTTCTAGGTTTTCAGAGGTCACAAATTAGGGGTTTCCTCTTCAGGAAAAATTGAGACACAAGACCCACTCCATTGAAACCAGAAGCTCATGACTAATCGATTCCATACCTCGCGATCAATTTATGATCAACAGGGTTCTATTCGCTATTTTTGTATGCATCATTTAGTGGGGGTTTAAAACCCCCGCTATCCAGTTTGTTTTTTTCAGGCAAAATAAAGAACAGAGGAAGAAGACGCTTATGTGTCATGACGTGAAAGGGCAGTTCAAAGTTGGCGCGCGTTTTATTGATTCAGACCACTAACACTTGTTTTTTCTTATCATAATTGCATTCCATTAATGTTACAAAGAAAGCGCTTGGCACAGTTGGTTGATGGGTTGTCCTCTGAACATTGGGACCTGGGTACGATTCCCAGGTCCCCTCACTTTCTTAATATATTTTGTTTCAACGTGATTCCATGCAGTTTCAACCCTAGGGCCTACCATGCGTCTTCATGCATGTGTTTGCCACGCGCCCACTGAGATCAATCCAAAAGCCAATGCATGAGTTCCATGGTGCACCACAGTCCAGGAGTCCACACGTGACCACCAAAAGTCAACCAGGCCTCCAATAAATGGGCCAGATTGCTGGATAATACCTCCAAATTGGGGTCAACACCCCCCAAATGTTTGTATTTCTTTTCTTTTCTATTTTTTTTATTATTTGTTTTAATTTAATTATTTCCTTTTAATTCATAAATTAATATTTTCATAACATAAAAATACCCAAAAAAATTCAGAAACTATAAAATAAAAAATATGTTTTTATGTTTAATTCACTAATATTTTTGTAAATAAATTTTATTAGTTAATTTAGTTTTAATTCTAGGTTTAATTCTAATATTTTTCTTAATAAATTAAAAAATGTAGAATTAGGGTTCTAAATATTTATATTCTTTTTCTTTTCTTTTATCATTATTAAATATTAATTATTTTTGTAAATAAAATTTGCCATGTAAATAATTAATTTAAATTAGGTCAAACTAAAAATACTTCTTAATAAATTAAAAACAATTTAGAATTAGGGTTAATTAACTTTTCTTTTTAATTTCATTTAATTTTCTTATTAAACTCCATAAATACCAAAAACTCAAAAAATAACTTCCTTTCTCATTAAATTTAATTAATTTCATAACTGTAATTTAATTTCCTTAAAAGGGTCCAACGCCCTCGCATTCCCGACTTTACCTATTCTCACATTTTACTTTTATTTCTTTTTTATAAATTTCATGTAATTCTCCCGAAGCTATGTAATAGATCAATTAGGGTATTTATTTTCCGCATTTTGTTTTATTTCAAATCGGGTCTTGGACTAATTTGGCGATGTAGACCCGCGCCTTTGTAATAGCGTAAGACTTTTTAATTCCGCATCCTTTAACTGTTAATAATTTGCATGAAAGAATGAATGTCAAAATAAAAGCAATGCGTAAATCACCAATGTATGAACAAGATAAACATAAATGAACATGACACACAAATCACACACCACCCCTAGGGTACGCCTCATTGTTGCCTTGCCCCTCGAAAGGTGGTCGTCGAGTAGAGGATGTTTTAGTAAGTCCTCATGTCCATGAACATGGAATGAGGGTAGCTTCTAAGGTGTCTTCCTATTGCTCCGGTGATCACCATGTCCCGAACCCTCGAATTGACCCGAACACCTCCAACGGTGGTGCTACCTACCTCTCAATGGTGGGATGGCACTACTTTAAGGATATTTACACAGACGAATTCCTTAGGGTAGGTAGACGACTCTAGATACTTGCTCTAATTTCAAAACAAATCAAAAAATACTTTTCACACCGACACCTTTTCAAAAAGCTTTTGAAAGCAATTTTTCAAACACTCTTGAGGACCGATACAAGAGTCGAACTGAAATTTTCAAAGAACTTTTTAAACCCACAGTTGAAAAGCAAACAAACCATTTTGAAAACACAAATGAGCAAGTATCTAAGAGCCCATGGATAAAAAGGGTGCTAACACCTTCCCTTTCTATAATCTACCTCCCGAACCGAGAGCAATCTCTATAAGGAATTTTTCTGTGCTTTTGTCCTTTCCATTTGGAGAAAATAAAAGACGGTGGCGACTCTTGCTTCCGCGACATTTCGCGAACCAGCGTTAAACAGTTTGTTCCAGATCCACCGATCACAGAACTGGCGACTCTACTGGGGACTCCTTTAAAGTGAGGTGTACCTTAGGATTAGATCATACTTATGTTTTCAATTGCTTGCTTTGATTGCTTTAATTTTGTGGGCTTGCATGGGAGTTACATAGATCCTAACCCGGATCTGGGGATACCCTGTTTAGGTAGCATAAGCTGTGAGGGACCTGTCCGGCGTAGACCGACACGGGTGAAGCAGTGGCTACGTTGGTGTGGCACCTTGGTCTGTACCGATATCCCTTGTGTCGCAACGAGGAGAATATGGGTCTTCCAAGGAGTCGTTAAACACCAACAGACCTTAGAACCTTAAATGACACAACTTGGCCATTAGAACAGTAGCAGTATGCTACGCCCATTGAGGCTAAACTCTCGTGATGGTTCTGGCCGCAAGAAAAGATTGCGATGCTGGAGTTATGACCAATTGAGGGTAGTCAATGATATTGGGATCCTCTAAGAACCCGGTTACTTTTTATAGGACAGGTATGAACCAACAAACTGAAAGAGGGTAACACCCAGACCCCATGTTGGCCTGAACTCTAAGGGTTTCTCTTGTGTGACTTGTGTGCCTTTCAACTTGACTACTTGCATGCTTGTTATCTGACACTTGAATTCCTTGCAGGTTTTGTTTATAGTCCTTAATTGGGACTCATAATAGGATTTACTGAATTTCTTGCAGGTTTTGTTTATAGTCCTTAATTGGGACTCATAACAGAGTTTACTGAGTGTCTTGCAGGTTTTGTTTACAGTCCTTAATTGGGACTCACAACAGGGTTACTTACATTACCCCATGTATAGCATACCATCATACCATTGCATACATCCTGCATAAGGACTAATCCATTTCAAGGATCCCAAGGGTTTGTGATGCAGGTCATGATGAAATATCAAACTGTCCAGCAAGGGGCAAAGGGGATTTATTTTCCTCTAGCCAAGGTTGTCAGGGGCTATGACCCACTGGATATGGTGAGCCTTTGACCCTTGAAGAAGGACTCTCAACAACAAGAAGTTCCTTCAATCAAGCTACGAAATTCAAATACTAACAATTTTCTTGTTTACCCTGCGAGGTCCTTGAAAACATTATATGCATGTCATACACATCATTGCATAACAGGTATCCTTGTTGCAGGTCACTTACCTTTCTCGCTATTTATTTCAGCAATGGCTTCCCAACAAGATAACCAGGACCTTCTTGCTCAAGAGACTCGGTTTGAGGAAATCCTCCTGAATCTATCCAAGGGACAGGAGGAGCTGGGAACACTTCTCATGGGGACTTTGGTCAGGAACAGCGCTGAGGACGAACGGCTAAAACGTCTGCAAGCTGAGATGGATGCGATGAAAGCCCAGATGCTGGGGAAGGTGACTGCCATTCAAGGTTTAGCTCAAAGACAAGAAGAGCTCGGAGTTCTCATCAACCAACTGCTTCAGGGTAACCAACTGGGGCAAATGTCTAAGGGTAAAGAGCCAGTCATCGTTCATCCACCTTTGAAACAAGGAGATAAGGGGAGAGCTCCTCAAATGGCTTCAGGGTCACAAACTCAGCAGCAACTTCACCATCTTCAGGCAGACAAACCCAGGAGGCAATTCACCCAGCTCAACATGTCGCTGTTTCAAGCTTTACAACGCCTGTTGAGATTGAATCTGATCACATTAAAGGCTCATCCCCGGAACCCCAACACAGCATCTCCTACCTATCATCCCAATAAAAGGTGTGCCTATCACTCTGCCAGTCCAGGACATGATACAAATGAGTGTTGGGCTCTGAAGAACAAGATCCAGGACCTGATTGATGAAGGAGCATTGGAGTTCACACAAGATGGTCAGGCTGAGTTTTTCTACCATCCCTCCAAGACTCACCATTTGAAGTAACAAGCCCTGAAGATGAAAAGACTTTTGTTCATTAGGATTCTCAAGTTGTAATCTTCTTTTGTTCAAACATTTACTCATGTTAAACGTTGTTATTCCATTAATGCATCGCATACGTCTGTTTTGAAGCAATATATTCATATTGACTATATGCAAATTATTTTCATATTTTTTCTGATGATCAACTCTAAATTAATAATTCTAGGCCTCTTGAGGGAGGATGACGAAAACGATACCACAATCTACAGTATGCTTTTGAACAGACCCCGCTGATGAGGTACAGGCATTGTTTCAATTCCTAAACACTGGAGTTATAAGGAAGATAATCCCTCGTCAACCCCTTTGAGCCAAAGAAGTAGGAGTTTTTCTTTTCGAAAATTAAAACCCTTAATCATAACCTGGGGCAGGGTAGTTCTCTCAGTTGATCCAAGTGCATAACGAATGGCACCAAAGAGGTACTTACAAAACAAAGAAAGACAATGGTGGTTCCGAATAATCAATAAAGAAAGGCAGTCATTATATCTCAAAAATAAAAACCCATTAAGTCAAAACCCATGAAGGAGACTTACAAAACTGGGGCATCCCGCTAACTGTAATCAGAAAAGAAACAGTTCAGGAAAAAAATAGGGATAATAAAATCGAAAAGAAAGAGGTCATACAAACCCTCAACAAAAATAAAAAATGACTGCCTATTCAAAATAAATCATCAATATTTGAACCATCATTGGAAATTCAGGACAAAGACTCAAACAAGGTCTAACGCACAATCAACTGAGCTTAGGTTTGGAGAACATCACGAAGAATGGGTAGGTACAAATAATTTGAGCCTTTATCCTTTGTTTCTTAAACCGTGAACCAGGCCACGTTATAACCCTTAAAAGTCCTAGCTGAAGCATGGGTTAGTTCGAAAGCATACTGTTACGAAAGGTATCCTGACTCCTTAAGGCCTACGGTAAAATACGGAGTTGACATCACGTTTTACAAACAATCACTTGTTTTATGGAAAAAATGCATTTTCAAAATCTTTAAGACAGACATCAGCTTTGCATTTTTGATATAACATTGTTTGCATATGACTATTTGTTTGAACAGCAGGGAAATCCGCACGATGAATACCTAGTGAACAAAAGCACTTCCAATCAAGGGGCAGACATGACCATGGTCTATTATCTGGGGAAGCCCAATCAAGATTCGGAGAATCTCTCAAAGGCCAAATAGCCTGGGGAAAATCTCTGCCTGAATCACTTGGGGCATTCCAACCACGAATCTTGTCTGATCAAACACCTTCTGGTGGCATGACAAAACACTTCTAACAGGGGCAACTCCCTACATTCTGAGAGTGTGGACATAGTCGAAAAAATACTACACACAATCAAAGACCCGCTAGGTTGACACACCTAGGCAAAAATAAGGGCTTCCCGGCGAACCAAAAGGGTTCGGGCAAAAATAAGGGATGAAATGAAAAAATCTATACACCCGGCAAGTCGAAAACCTGAAAAGGCGGCTTAGGCAAAAATGGGTATCCCGGTGGACTGAAAACCTGAAAGGGCGGTCCAGGCAAAAATTAGGGATCAAAGCGTACGACTATGTCTTGGTATCTCGTCACTTGCCTACCAGAAGAAGGTTTGTCCATCAACAACTATCAGCACCCCACAGGTGCCTTCTCCCATAGAAACAGGGGCAATAATGAGTGGTCTAAGCGATCTAATTGTTCTGTCCACCAAGGTACCAAGGTAAGTTCGGCTGAAGAACATAACCAATACACCTTAACTCCCCAGAGAGTGAGCCAGCAGGTCAATGCACTCTCCCCAAGCAAAGTTATACAATCAGTCTTAAGGAAGTTGGGTATCCCCACAGATCTCAACATTCCCCAGCACGATATACAGATATTCTTAAACAAGCATCCTCGGCGGTCTTGACCTAAAGATTGTTCCCCGACAGTATATCAAACATTCAATGGAGTCACTTCCCCAATATAATTCAAAATTTCTCCAGGAGAGTCCAATCCAATTTCCCCAGGAAAGTTGGAATCCATCTCCCAGCAGGAAGCTTATCCCCAGTAGATGCTGGAAGCTTCTCCCCGCAGAGCCCGAACGCGTCCCCCAGCTTTATTCAAAGGTTATTTCCCTACCAGGATATAACTGGGTTATCCTCAGCCAGAAGCCACGGAAGATCGTCTTCGGCAAAGTCTTCTTATCCCCAGCGAAGTCTATTAACACTTCCAACATATCAATGGTATCCCCAGTGAAGTTACCACCAACATCTCAACAACGTGTCTCTCTTCCCACAGAGTTTTGTTCCCCAGCAAGATCGCTAGAATAATTTTCCCCCCGCAGAGTAATCCATTCGCCAAGTTTATTCCCCAACGGAGTTATCTTCTCCTACCAGTATTCTTACAACTATCATCCCCAGCAGAAGCAAATATCTATTCTTCAACATCAGCCCAGGAGTGACTTCCCGGCACCCGTCAAGAATTTACTTCCCTAGATAAAAAAGATACATTCATAAACATCACATTTTCATACATTATAGCATGCATATACGCATCATATCTTACAAATCTCATTTATGTTGAGAACATCATCGCTTGATTCATATCATGCCTTGCATATGACTGACCTTTACCTTTCAGGAAAGATCCAGTTAAGTTCTCAGCTATATTCCAAGACTTTGTCCGGTTCAGTTAAATCGACCCTAAGATTTTCCTGATTCTTATCCAGTCAAAGGCCTTCTCTGGTTCAGTCAGATCGACTCTAAGATCTCCCTGTTTCTTATCAAGTTGAAGATATTCCAAGACCTTGTCCGGTTCAGTTAAATCGACCCTAGGATTTTCCTGATTCTTATCCAGTCAAAGGCGTTCTCTAGTTCAGTCAGATCGACCCTAAGATCTCCCTGTTTCTTATCCAGTTGAAGATATTCCAAGACCTTGCTTGGTTCAGTTAAATCAACCCTAAGATTTTTCTGATTCTTATCCAGTCAAAGGCCTTCTCTGGTTCAGTCAGATCGACCCTAAGATCTCCCTGATTCTTATCCAGTTGAAGATATTTCAAGACCTTGTCCGGTTCAGTTAAATCGACCCTAAGATTTTTCTGATTCTTATCCAGTCAAAGGCCTTCTCTGGTTCAGTCAGATCGACCCTAAGATCTCCCTGATTCTTATCCAGTTGAAGATATTTCAAGACCTTGTCCGGTTCAGTTAAATCGACCCTAAGATTTTTCTGATTCTTATCCAGTCAAAGGCCTTCTCTGGTTCAGTCAGATCGACCCTAAGATCTCCCTGATTCTTATCCAGTTGAAGATTCCAAGACCTAGACCGGTTCAGTTAAATCGACCCTAAGATTTTCCTGTTTCTTATCCAGTCAAAGGCCTTCTCTGGTTCAGTCAGATCGACCCTAAGATCTCCCTGTTTCTTATCCAGTTGAAGATTCCAAGACCTAGACCGGTTCAGTTAAATCGACCCTAAGATTTTCCTGTTTCTTATGCAGTCAAAGGCCTTCTCTAGTCCAGTTAAATCGATCCCTAAAAGATTTTCCTGATGAAGACACAGTAGAAGACATCCAAGATTCTCTCAGCGTTATTGTTGAGGTTGAAGTCGCCCAAGATTCTCTCAGCGTTATTGTTGAGGTTGAAGTCGCCCATGATTCTCTCAGCGTTACTGTTGAGGTTGAAGTCGCCTATGATTCTCTCAGCGTTACTGTTGAGGTTGAAGTCGCCTATGATTCTCTCAGCGTTACTGTTGAGGTTGAAGTCGTCCAGATTCTCTCATCGTTCCTGTTGAGGTAGTAATCGTCCAAGGTTCTCTCACCGTCCCGTTGAGGTAGTAACCATCCCTGGCTCATTCATCACCTTGTGAAGCTCCAGATTCAACTCCTGTAACCAGTCAGGGCGCATCTACAAAGAGTTTGAAGATCAGCTCCTGTAACAAGCCAGGTAATCATTTTCTTTTGCAGGTACGCAAGTTCTCGCTAAGGAATCTCTTACGCGATCAACACCCAGATGGCATCTATAAGCCCATCCACCTATCCATCATCTCTTAGCATGGCATCTATAAGCCCATCTTCCTATCCATCAATCTCCAAATGGAATCTATAAGCCCATTCCCCACATCACACTACTATGTGAGCGCAAATTTCTGGGCACTCTAGTGTTCAATCATCTTCCACCTTCGGATTACGAAAGGCACATCAGCCAATCTGCATCCTCAGGTCTAAGAAGATTGAACAGGGGCAACTGTTGTACCCCAATATTTTCCCTCCCATATTCTTCAAGATTTGCAAAGAGCATGCTTCAAAATCTCCCCAAGGGTTGCACAGTTCAAGGGCCTCCTAACAGTCAAAAACTAGGGTTTTGGTTCTGGCAAAGAAATTGAAGTTTTCAAGGGTCCAATCAAATCCCACATGCCTATAAACATGGTCAAGCATCCTCATGCCAGGTTTCAAGACTTACAGCACAAAATTGCACAGTCAAAAACCCTAATTGCTCAACAGTCAACTACAGGGGCAAAATGGTCATTTGACAGTCAAAAGTCCAAATTTTTGGTCAACATCTTATTTTGAAGCCACAAACATCATTTGATCAATGCTTGATCATGATTTTCAAGGTATGGCTCAAAAAGTCTCAAGATGCAAAAGTTTCCATATTTGGACAGTTGAAAAAGTCAACTGTAACTTGACCAAGGCATAACTTCCACATGGTTCATCAGAAAAATTCCATCCAAAGCTCATTTTGAAGAGAAAGACATTTCCTACAACTCCTCTTCCCACTTCAAGTCCAAGAAATGCTCTCACAAAAAGTTATCAATTTCAACATTATAGGTCATTTTCAAAAGTCAACAAAAAGGGACTTTAAGTAAAAGACCATAACTTGAGATTGGTAAATCAAAATGACATGGGACAAAAGGCATTGGTTAGAGGACTTCAAGACCTTTCCAAAATGTCCAAGAACATGATCAAAGCTTAAAAATTGAGCAAGATATGCCTTGTGGAAGTTAGGAAATTTTTGGGAATTTTAAAAGTCAACTTTACTTCAAATGCCTCAAAATTGCTAATGGGCCACATTTTCTTCCAAGATTCATCATCCAAAGGCTATGCTCGAACATTTGGCCCAAAGGGGATTTATTTCATCATTTTTTATTATTTATTTGAACTTTTAATCACCATTAATTCATTTAATAAAATAAAATATGAAAAAAATACTAAACAAATGTATTTGAATCTTTTTTATGCAGCATATGCTCTCATTGGTTACTCAAGATTCGTGCACATCAAAAAAGGGAAGATTTGGTGCAAATTGGCATGTTATTCATGGAAAAGATTTGAAAAAATATTCATGGAAAATCAAATATTTCATACATCAATGCAAGGATCTCTTGACTCAAATTTCCACCCTAATCTATTGGCATACATATACAGATGCAAAACCTAATGCCCAAAACCTGGAAGCTGCACCTCATATCAAAAACAAAGTTTGCATTTTTGTCCAAAATTTCAAAAGCTGAAAACTGCATTCTAGCGCAATTCAAAGAAAAGTCTTGATTCCAATAGCTTGCCAAGGCCTCAGGGAACGTTTCTGGATCAAAACCACTGCTTCTAACGCAAGGAATTGGTAACACGATGCCATCCTGTTCTTGAATTTTCCCATATTCGTGTTTCAATTTATACGCATCCTCATTACATTTTTCCTGTTGATTTATACTAATTGATTCATTCTGAAGCTAACCATGCCATTCAATTGAATTTTTGTGCCTTATATGGGAATCCACCATTGGAGCCTTCTAGGTTTTCAGAGGTCACAAATTAGGGGTTTCCTCTTCAGGAAAAATTGAGACACAAGACCCACGCCATTGAAACCAGAAGCTCGTGACTAATCGATTCCATACCTCGCGATCAATTTATGATCAACAGGGTTCTATTCGCTATTTTTGTATGCATCATTTAGTGGGGGTTAAAAACCCCCGCTATCCAGTTTGTTTTTTTCAGGCAAAATAAAGAACAGAGGAAGAAGACGCTTATGTGTCATGACGTGAAAGGGCAGTTCATAGTTGGCGCGCGTTTTATTGATTCAGACCACTAACTCTTGTTTTTTCTTATAATAATTGCATTCCATTAATGTTACAAAGAAAGCGCTTGGCACAGTTGGTTGATGCGTTGTCCTCTGAACATTGGGACCTGGGTTCGATTCCCAGGTCCCCTCACTTTCTTAATATATTTTGTTTCAACGTGATTCCATGCAGTTTCAACCCCAGGGCCTACCATGCGTCTTCATGCCTGTGTTTGCCACGCGCCCACTGAGATCAATCCAAAAGCCAATGCATGAGGTCCATGGTGCACCTCAGTCCAGGAGTCCACACATGACCACCAAAAGTCAACCAGGCCTCCAATAAATGGGCCAGATTGCTGGATAATACCTCCAAATTGGGGTCAACACCCCCCAAATGTTTGTATTTCTTTTCTTTTCTATTTTTTTTATTATTTGTTTTAATTTAATTATTTCCTTTTAATTCATAAATTAATATTTTCATAACATAAAAATACCCAAAAAAAATCAGAAACTATAAAATAAAAAATATGTTTTTATGTTTAATTCACTAATATTTTTGTAAATAAATTTTATTAGTTAATTTAGTTTTAATTCTAGGTTTAATTCTAATATTTTTCTTAATAAATTAAAAAATGTAGAATTAGGGTTCTAAATATTTATATTCTTTTTCTTTTCTTTTATCATTATTAAATATTAATTATTTTTGTAAATAAAATTTGCCATGTAAATAATTAATTTAAATTAGGTCAAACTAAAAATACTTCTTAATAAATTAAAAACAATTTAGAATTAGGGTTAATTAACTTTTCTTTTTAATTTCATTTAATTTTCTTATTAAACTCCATAAATACCAGAAACTCAAAAAATAACTTCCTTTCTCATTAAATTTAATTAATTTCATAACTGTAATTTAATTTCTTTAAAAGGGTCCAACGCCCTCGCATTCCCGACTTTACCTATTCTCGCATTTTACTTTTATTTCTTTTTTATAAATTTCATGTAATTCTCCCGAAGCTATGTAATAGATCAATTAGAGTATTTATTTTCCGCATTTTGTTTTATTTCAAATCGGGTCTTGGACTAATTTGGCGATGTAGACCCGCGCCTTTATAATAGCGTAGGACTTTTTAATTTCGCATCCTTTAACTGTTAATAATTTGCATGAAAGAATGAATGTCAAAATAAAAGCAACGCGTAAATCACCAATGTATGAACAAGATAAACATAAATGAACATGACACACAAATCACACACCACCCCTAGGGTACGCCTCATTGTTGCCTTGCCCCTCGAAAGGTGGTCGTCGAGTAGAGGATGTTTTAGTAAGTCCTCATGTCCATGAACATGGCATGAGGGTAGCTTCTAAGGTGTCTTCCTATTGCTCCGGTGATCACCATGTCCCGAACCCTCAAATTGACCCGAACACCTCCAACGGTGGTGCTACCTACCTCTCAATGGTGGGATGGCACTACTTTAAGGACATTTACACAGACAAATTCCTTAGGGTAGGTAGACGACTCTAGATACTTGCTCTAATTTCAAAACAAATCAAAAAATACTTTTCACACCGACGCCTTTTCAAAAAGCTTTCGAAAGCAATTTTTCAAACACTCTTGAGGACCGATACAAGAGTCGAATTGAAATTTTCAAAGAACTTTTTAAACCCACAGTTGAAAAGCAAACAAACCATTTTGAAAACACAAATGAGAAAGTATCTAAGAGCCCATGGATAACCATAGATAGAAAGGGTGCTAACACCTTCCCTTTCTATAATCTACCTCCCGAACCGAGAGCAATCTCTATAAGGAATTTTTATGTGCTTTTGTCCTTTCCATTTGGAGAAAATAAAAGACGGTGGCGACTCTTGCTTCCGCGACATTTCGCGAACCAGCGTTAAACAGTCAGTTCCAGATCCACCGATCACAAAGTGTTTTTGAAATCTTTGTTTGTAAATGAGTGTAAGTGTGAAAAAGTTTGTTTTATTTGAGCAAGTACTTAAGAGCTAATCTACCTACTCGAAAAAAGAATTGTTTTATGTTCGTTTCCTTTAGACAGCGCTATCCCACTATTAGTGAGTAGGTAGCACCGTCGTTGGAGTTTTGAGGGTCAATTCGAAAGGGACGTACGGTCACTAAAGCAATGTTAGGACGTCTTAAAAATAACCCTAATGTCTTAGATCAATTATTCGAGGCAACAATTCCGAGGAAACCATTCCGAGGCAACCATTCCGAACGGGACTTTGATCTTTGTTTAGACAAAAGGGAGACCCCTAAAGCATCCTATACTTAATGACCGTTTACCGAAGGCAACCAAGTGGGAGTGTATCCTAGGAGTGCGCATGTGCGAGTGATTCAATTTCAGATTATTTATCTTTGCACATTTAGGGTTATCTAACTGTTTTAAAGTTTATCATACATTCTTGTCATGCAAACCCTAATTATTCATACATCTAACAGTTAATGTTTTGCGGAATTAAAAATGCGGAAATTAAACTACGCTATTACAAGGCTTCGGGTATTTACATAGCCAAAAACAAACCCTTTGAAAATAAAGCGATAAATGAAAAATAAAAGTCATAATTAACTATTATAACTTGTGAGCAGTTACAATAATAGGGTAAAAATAACAATAAAACGCGCACGAGGAAAATTAGATCGGGAGAGAACTAGGGTTTTGACCCTTCTAACCTAATTAAAAGAAAAAAAATGTTTTTTGTTGTTTTCAATTATTTTAAGAAAAGAATTAAGTTTTAAATTAAATACTAAATTAATTAGTTAATTAAATTAATTAATGAAAATAAATAAAATGACCTATTTTGTGGTTTTTGGTTATTTTTAAGAAAAGAAAATATAATTAAATTTAGGCAAAAACCTAATTTTCTAATTATTTTTTAATTATTTGGAAAAAGAAATTAAAGTTATCTAATATTAACAACCTAATTTAATTAATTAATTTTTTTGATAAAAAATGAAATCTAAACCTAATTTGTGAAAAGTATTATTTTTGTGATTTTTTGATAAAAAGAAAATAATTAATTTGTTAGTAAATAAAATAAATAAAGTAATGAAATAAATATAAAAAGAAAAGAAATAAGAAAATGGGCCTGAAAATAGCAATTTGGGGGGTGCAAAAATCAGATTTCTGGGCCCAAAAGAGAAGCCTTACGTTGACTCCTTGTAATCCCATGCCATGCGTTTGACTAGGCATTTGGTGCTCCCTCATGGATGGCCTTTGGATTTGGCCATCTGGCCACTTGGCAGACTGGATCTTGAGGGAGTATGGTAGGCCTTGGACTTGTAAGCGTGTTGGATTACCTGAAAGGAAAAAATATGAAGAAATTTGGAGGACCTGGGATTTGAACCCAGGTCCTGATGCATTATCCAACCACTTCACTACCACTGCGCCACTTGCTTTTGTTTGTATATACAATAAACAATAATGATAATATATGAAAAGCAAAAACACTGAATTCAAAATGCGCGAAAATTCAAATACGCGAATGGTTGGCCGCCACGTCTTCATCTTCTCCAAGGATCTGTTGTTTTAGACAACAGACCTATACCAACGGACATTCTCCGTAGCTAAAACCCTGGCCATATCAAAAATCATGTACAATCACAATAAATCAATGGTGATGGTACCAATCCATTCGTCTCAGTCTCACGAACTTCATGGTACCCTAATCGTGGCCCAATTTCACCTGTACACCAAGATCCCAATTTGAAGCTACAAACCCTAACAATGGTGAAATCCAATATAGGCCATGTAAATGCAATTCAACAATACAGAAAGCTTGCATATGTCTTAAGGATCAAGAATATACCATTAATTCATGCTATCAATGCCTAAATCATGGAAACTGATTTAAAAAATACATGGATATCGTGGATGACTTACAACACGACATTGGGCCTGGAAATGCTTGCTTTTGATTGCTTTTGCTTGCTAGGGATCCCAGAAAGCGATTGGAATGGTCCAAGGGTCTTGAGTTGTCCTGTAACTAAGAATTCGTGTTTGCACTTTTTCTTGTTTTTTTCAAGTTTTGTTTCTGGTTCATACGCCTCTCTCCCTCCTAGTTTTTGGTCTGCATTCCTTCTATATGTGTTAAGGAGTGAATTAGGGTTGAAAGAATGTACTTAATCTTCCTCCATCAATGAATTTGATTTTGATTTGATACACCTTGAATATCTTTCCAAAAATGGCCTAATTCAATCTTTTTGTGCACCTCATGCCTTTACACGAATTTGATTTGATGCTAGCTGGACATTAAGACCTGAATCATGTAAAAAATCTTGAGTTTTCAATATTCTGGATTTTCTATGATTTGTTTTGATTTAAAATGATTTAATTCAAATAAAAATCAAAATAAATAATAAATAATAAAAATAAGATAATGACAAGTGGAAAAGGCTAGAGCTCGTGGACTATGTTTCCAACTCAAAACAAGTGAAAAAGATTGGGCCCATTTGGCAAAAATTGCATTTCTAGGCATAGTTGACTTTTGGCAATTTTGCAAAGAGGGTCAACTTCACTGATGCATAACTTCCTCAATTTTGACTCTTTGAAGGTGTTCTTGGACTTTTTAGAAATATTGAGATGTCCTCTAAGCAACCCTTTTTGCCCCATCTCAATTTGGTATTCCATGCTCATGTATGAAGCTATGACAAAAAAGGTGTTTTTGTTGACTTTTCAAAATGACCTATAATGTCCAAATTCATAACTTCTTGTGAGTGCATATTTTGAACTTAGTAGATGAAGATGGATTGTAGGGCATGGAATACTATTCAAAATGAGCTTTGGATGGGTCATTTCTCATAAAGTATGAGAAAGTTATGCCTGGTCAAAGTTGAGTTGACTTTTCCTACAAAACCCTAATTTAGCAACTTTTGGTTCTTGATGAATTATGAGAAATCCTTGATGAATCATGATAAAACCTTGATAAAATGATGAAATATACTTCAAAATGAGGATGTTGACCAAAAATCTTGAAGTTTGACTGTATGTAGGCCACAATTGACTTTTGCCCTAGCACAGTCAATTTGCAGGCCTTTGAGCAATTGACTGAGCAAATTTTCTCTGCAAGGCTTGAAACTTGACATGGATGGTCTTGAGAACATATTAGGATAATTTTCATAATTTGGGGTCCCTTGGACTCAATTAACTTGATGCAATATGAAACCCTAATTTGAGGTAGACTGCCTTAGGAGAGAGCTTGTCTGGTCAACCCTTGGACTTCCTTGAGCAACTAGGGAATCTTTCTTGAAATGTTTTGAGAAATATGGGAGGGAAAATTTTGGGGTACAACAGTTTCCCATGTTCAATCTTCTTAAATCTGATGATGTAGATTGGCTTGCTGGCCTTTCGTGATCCGAAGGTGGAAGATGATTGAACACTAGAGTGCCCAGAAATTTGCACTCGCATGAAGTGGTGTCTGTCTTACGATGTCGGGAATGGGATTACATATGCCATTTTGAAATTGCTGACGGGAGATGGGCTTACAGATGCCATCCGAAGGAGTGTCGATCGCATGGGAGATTCCTTAGCGAGAACTCGTATACCTGTTGTTGAGGAAGATTCCGCTGAGGAATGTTGATCTCTGTCTTGAGAGAAATAGAATTTTAGGAGCTTCAGTCGTACGTTATTCTATTGGGGTATCATCTCTGTTTTGAGAAAGTTTGAATTTTAGGAACTTCGATCGTCCGTTATTCTTGTTGAGGAAACATCTCTGTTGAATTTTAGGAACTTCGGTTGTCCATTATTCTACTGAGGAATCATCTCTGTTGAATTTTAGGAACTTCGGTCGTCCGTTATTCTACTAAGGAATCATCTCTGTTGAATTTTAGGAACTTCGATCATCCGTTATTCTACTGAGGAATCATCTCTGTTGAATTTTAGGAACTTCGATCGTCTGTTATTCTACTGAGGAATCATCTCTGTTGAATTTTAGGAACTTCGGTCATCCGTTATTCTACCGAGGAATCATCTCTGTTGAATTTTAGGAACTTCGGTCGTCCGTTATTCTACTGAGGAATCATCTCTGTTGAATTTTAGGAACTTCGGTCGTCCGTTATTCTACCGAGGAATCATCTCTGTTGAATTTTAGGAACTTCGGTCGTCTGTTATTCTACTGAGGAATCATATCTGTTGAATTTTAGGAACTTCAGTCGTCCGTTATTCTACTGAGGAATCATCTTGGGAAGATGAGATTAAACTTTCTATCCGGTCGTAATCCAGGCTTCGCAATTTCTCGATTCCTATCTGGTCACAATCCAGGCTTCAGAAGGAACTAAGTTGTTATCCGGTAGCATCCGGGCTTCACGGCTTGTTGGGGATTAAACTATTATCCGGTCGAATCCGGGCTTCATAGCTTGCTTCTAAGAGATACCACTATCTGGTCGTAACCCAGGCTTCGCGGTAGTCTGATACTATTATTCGGTCGTTCTCCGGGCTTCACAATATGCTGTAGGAATCGAGATACTATCCGGCCGCACCCGGGCTTCATAACTTGGACTTTGTGAGAATTTAATTGTATCTTTCCTGAAAGGTAAAGGTTAATCGTATGTAATGCATGATATGTATCAAGCAATGATGTTCTCAAAATAAATGAAATTGTGTTGTATGATGCGTATGCATATGTCATGATGTATAGACATGTAATGTTTTTATGACAATCTCTAGCTGGGGAACATAAATCTCGGGTTGCTGTTGGAGAAAAGAGTTGAATTCTTCGTTTCCGCTGGGGATAGTGAATGAAGATGATTGTGACCATAATCCTATAGGAGAGAATAACTCCACTGGGGAATAAACTGACGAGGAAATGACTCTGTGGGGAAGAGAGATACTCTGTTAGAAGATATGTTGATTTGGAGGAACGACCTCGGCTGGGGATGAATTACCATTGCAGGCGATGATGCACTCTGTTGGGAATTGAGTTTCTGTTTGTGAAATGGATAAACTCCGCTGGGGATGATTTTCCAGTGGCGACTTCACTGGGGATAATCTTTTAGACTCTACTAGGGGAAATCCTCCAAACTCTACTGGGGATGATTTTCCAGTGCTGGTGATAGATAAACTCTGCTTGGGGAGAATATCGCCTGATTCATTCGCGGTTGCGAGCCTCGGTTGGGGAGAGTGGTGCTAACATCATTGTCTTTATCTTACTCTGCAGGGAGTGAATGTACCTTCAATCGTTTTCTCCAACTAGGTCTATCCCTATACCTGGTGGATAGAGCAACTGTACGGTTTGGACATTTCTTATTTTTCCCCTGTTTTTGATATTACGAGTAATCGTCTTTTGTTTCGCATGTAAATATTTATGAGCAGCAATTATTGTCAAATGCATATATCAAAAATGAACATTGGACGTTCTTGCAAAACAAAACAGAAAAAGAAAACAATTTGGAATTTCTTTGTGAAAATGAATCGTATTGATTTTGAAGTTTTTGGCCTGTAAATAGGCGTTTTTTGTACAAGAGACGGACGTCCTAGTAAGAGAACACCGCCGAAATGATAGAGTTTATACAATTTGTGAAAAATAAAGAAAAACAGCTATGTGAACAATTCCACTGGGTTCCAACTATGCTATTGCCCTTATATCCTCGAGTATCTCATCACTTTGCTACTTGGTTGAAGGCAGATCAGGTTGATTAGTGTCGTCTGAGCTTTATAGTCGATACCGAAGTCTGATTACAAGGTGATCCAATGAGACATAGTGTTACGCTTTGATCCCTAATTTTTGCCTGGACCGCCCTTTCGGGTTTTCAGTCCACCGGGATACCCTTTTTTGCCCAAGCCGCCTTTTCAGGTTTTCGACTTGCTGAGTGTACAGATTTTTTTCATTTTCATCCCTTATTTTTTCCCGAACCCTTTTGGTTCGCCGGGAAGCCCTTATTTTTGCCTAGGCCAGTCAACCTAGCGGGTCTTTGATTATGCGTAGTATTTTTTTACTATGTCTGCATTGACGGGGTGAGGAAGGTCGTCACCATCCATGGTGGTTAGAATCATAGCTCCTCCTGAGAAAATGTTCTTAACTACAAATGGCCCTTCGTACGTAGGGGTCCATTTGCCCCTGGGATCACCTTGAGGTAATATGATGCGTTTGATCACCAGATCCCCAACTTGATACTCCTGTCGTTTGACTTTTTTGTTAAATGCCTTATCATTCGCTTTTGATACGTCTGACCATGACAAATAGCAGTAAGTCTCTTTTCATCGATTAAGTTCAGCTGATCAAGTCGGGTCTGGATCCAGTCGTCATCGTTCAAACCTGCATCCTTCATAATCCAAAGAGAGGGTATATGGACCTCAATGGGTAAGACTACTTCCCTGCCATACACCAAAGAGTAGGGCGTTGCCTCTGTTGAAGTCTGTACTGAGGTTCGGTACCCATGAATAGCGAATGGTAACATCTCGTGCCAACCTTTGTAGGTCACCGTCATTTTTTGCACAATATTCTTGATGTTCTTATTAGCCGCTTCAACAGCCCCATTCATCTTCGGCCGGTAAGGAGAAGAGTTGTGATGATGTATCTTGAACTGCTTGTAGAGCTCGGTGATCATCGTATTGTTAAAATTTGTACCACTGTCCGTAATGATCCTCTCGGGTACACCATATCGACAGATCAAATTGTGCTGAATAAACTGTGCCACAACATTATTGGATACTAGAATGAAACAATGCCCGTTGGATGCCGTAGGTATGATCTCACCAATCATACCGATGCCCCACATTGCAAAAGGCCACAGAGCTGTCAAGACGTTCAGAGGAACTGGAGGTACGTGCACCTTATCAACATAGACTTGGCACTTATGACAAGTCCGAGAATGTTGATAACAATCGGCTTCCATGGTGGACCAATAATATCCAGCCCGAAGGATTTTATTTTCCATAGTATGCCCACTGGAATGAGTTCTGAAAGTGCCTTCATGTAACTCTGCCATAATCCTTTCTGCCTCGTTCTTATCCACACATCGCAGTAAGGTTGAATCATGGTTACGCTTGTAAAGGATACCATTGCTGATGAAGAACTTTGCTGCGAACCTCCTCAGAAACTTCTTATCATTAACAGATGCACCCTCGGGGTACTCTTGAGCCTCAAGATACCTCTTAACTTCGTGAAACTAGGGCTTATCTATTACCTCTTTAGTCTCAATGTCACAATAATGTGCGGGCTCGTCCAACCTCTCAATGGTAATCTGGGGAGCTTCATTGTCCCACCTGACCTTGACCATAGAAGACATGGTAGCTAGCGCGTCCGCTAACTGGTTCTCCTCTCTGGGAAAGTGTTCAAAGGTAATCTCCTCAAAGTGTGGAAGCAACGTCAATACATACTCTTTGTAAGGAATAAGATTTTGGTGCTTCGTATCCCACTCGCCTTTGATCTGACTGATCACGAGAGAGGAATCTCCGAATACACTGAGAACTTTATCCTTAGTTCAATAGCTGCTCGCAGGCCTATAATGCACGCTTCGTACTCCGCCATATTGTTGGTGCAATTAAAACATAATCGAGCGGTGAGCGGAGTATGACAACCTTCAGGAGATATGATCACGGCGCCAATGCCATTACCCAAAGAGTTTGAAGCTCCATCAAAATACATAGACCATCGGGATCCCTCCTCAAGTCCTTCATCTGGTCCAGGTTTTTCACAGTCAGTTACCAACATGATGCTCTCATCCGGAAACTCGAAATTCATAGACTGGTAATCATCCACGGCCTTATATGCTAAACGATCTGCCAATACACTCCCCTTGATTGCCTTTTAGGTCGTGTATTGGATGTCATACTCAGTCAAGACCATCTTCCATCTCGCTATTCTTCCGGATAAGGCAAGCTTCTCGAAGATATACTTGATAGGGTCCATCTTTGATATCAATAGGGTAGTGTGAGTCAGCATATACTGTCTCAGCCGGCGAGCAGCCCATGCCAAAGCGCAACAAGTTTTCTCAAGCAGTGAGTATCGGGTCTCACAGTCGGTAAACTTTTTGCTAAGGTAGTAAATAGCATGCTCTTTTCGGCCAGACTCGTCATGCTGCCCCAGCACACACCCCATTGAATTGTCGAGTACTGTCGAGTATAAGATCAAAGGTCTCCCTTCAACTGGAGGCATTAGAATAGGTGGCTCTTGGAGATATTCCTTGATCCTTTCGAAAGCGGCCTGACACTCATCATTCCATCTTACCACTTGATCTTTCTTCAACAACTTGAAGATTGGCTCACAAGTAGCAGTCAGGTGCGAAATGAACCGGGCAATGTAATTCAGACATCCCAGAAAGCCTCTGACTTCTTTTTCTGTTCGGGGAGCGGGCATCTCCTATATAGCTTTCACTTTTGCAGGATCCACTTGAATACCTTTATCACTAACGACGAAACCCAGCAGCTTACCAGACCTCACCCCGAAGGTGCACTTGTTTGGATTTAACCTCCACTTGTACAACTTCAACCTGTCAAATAGCTTCTCGAGGTGGTCAAGATGTTCCTCTTCAGTCTGGGACCTTGCAATCATGTCGTCAGTGTATACTTCAATCTCATGATGAATCATGTCGTGGAACAAGGCGACCATGGCGCGCTGATACGTTGCCCCAACATTCTTCAATCTGAATGGCATGACCTTGTAGAAAAAGGTACCCCACTGTGTAACAAAGGTTGTCTTCTCCATGTCTTTGGGATCCATCTTAATCTGATTGTAACCAGAAAAACCATCCATAAAGGAGAAGATCTTATGCTGTGCGGTGTTGTCGACCAGAACATCGATATGCGGCAGAGGGAAATCGTCTTTGGGGCTTGCCCTGTTCAGATCCCTATAGTCAACACACATTCGAACTTTACCATCTTTCTTCGGTACCAGAACCACGTTGGCAACCCACTTCGGGTAAGAAGTAACTACGAGAAAACCGGCATCAAACTGTTTCATGACCTCAGCTTTGATTTTCTCAGACATCTCTGGGCGCATACGGCGAACCTTCTGTTTCACTGGAGGACAGTCTTCTTTAGTTGGAAAGCGGTGAACCACAATATCGGTATCCAACCCAGGCATGTATTCATAAGACCAGGCAAAGATCTCAACATAGTCACGCATCATTTGTATCAACCGTTGCTTGACACTAGACTCCAAATTTGCACCAATCTTAACCTCTTTCTTGTCTTCTTCTGTACCCAGATTTATTGTTTCCACTGGCTCTTCATGCGGCTGTATGGCCCTCTCTTCCTGTAGTAACAGTCTAGCAAGTTCCCCAGGCACTTCAAAATCATCCTCACCTTCGTCCTCGGCTTGGTTGATCGGACTTTCGAAGTCATAACTGGCAGTAGCAGAGTCGTTATCAGTGGGATGCAGAGTGGATGTGGACCTGTATTATGATATGTGAGTGTGTGTAAGACAGTAGCTGTTTTGCAAGATAGAAAAGAAAAACAAGGAGCGCAAAATTTGTAATGCAAGAAAACTTCCAATGCTTTACTGATGACATATGGAAATGACAAATGTTAAGCCCTCACAAACAAAGCCACGGTGTCTCGGGTAAGGCACCGGGCCGTAAAGTTCAAATTGTCTGTTACAAATTTCAAAACAAAAGTCTTATTACTGTGTAATAAAAGAAATGGGCACGAAGTCCTTCATCGTTCAATTGCTTAATCCACCATTGGTAGTCGGGTAAATCCAGATGTCAAACTCAGACTCTTCATCATCATCTTCAATTGCATTCACTTCCGGGTTACTGATACGCAGGGGAGGTCTTCCAATCCACACACGTCGAATAGCCCTTTGAGCTTCTGCAGTAAAACCCAAACCAAACTTGTTAGTCTTGTGTGCAAAGTCAGGGAGTTAGCCCCAATTTGCACTCCCACCTTTTTCAATAACAGCTCGGGCATCTTTGAGCGAAGCCATCTTCATTGTAGGCCCTTCAGCAACAGTCCCAGTCGATGCCAGAGTCTGGGGGACTTCTTCAAAGTTCTGACATGGGGTTTCAATGAACTCCCCATCCATCTCCACATACCGAAAAGAGTTAAGGTGGCTCACCATGTACTCCTCTTTTCCTCGTACCATAACAATCTTCCCTTTCACCGGATATTTTAACGTCTGATGGAGCGTAGAAGTTACTGCCCCAGCTTTATGAATCCACGGGAGACCCAACAAGCAAGAATAAGATGGTCGGATGTCTATCACATAGAACATGGATGCAAAAGTTTGGTAACCAACCTTAACAGGGACATCCACCACTCCATGCACCATCCTTTTGGACCCGTCAAAGGCCCTAACCACAATATTACTTGGCTTCAGAACATACCCTTCACAGTCCAACAGATCTAACGCTTTCTTGGGTAAAACATTCAACAAAGACCCAGTATCCACCAGCACGTGGGCCAGAGTTGTGCCCCAGCACTCAATTTAAACATGCAGAGCATCATTGTGATTCTTTCCTTTGGCAGTCAGATATGCGTCAGAAAAACCCAACCCGTTGTCATTGGTCAAACTAGCCACACAGTCTTTGAATTGATCAGCAGATGTTTCCTGCGGCACATGCGCAGTTTTAAGGAAAGCAATTAAAGCCTTTGCATGGGCTTCTGAGCATAGCAATAAGGATAGCATGGAGATCTTAGACGAGGTCTTCCCCAACTGTTCGACTACGTTGTAGTCACTTTTCTTGATGATCTTCAGAATTTCCTCTATCTCTTGTCTAGAGGTCTCTACCACAATCTTCTTAGGTGCCTCCATCTGGGCAGGCTCATTTGTGATCTCTTTGCCCCGAGCGTCAGATGACTCGGCGACAGGGGTAATGATTGGAATGTGACTCGGGGTAGTAGCTGGTGTACTGGTAGATGGAATAGCAACAGGCTTTTGAACAGTCGACGGGGAAATCTTAGGAGAGAAGAGTCTCCCGTTTCAGGTGACCTTTCTAGACCCGACAATATTGCTGACATCAGTATCAGCCTCTTCAACCTTCAAGTCTTGTTTGATCCCATGATAATATACATCAGCCCCATAGTGCCATGAAACGGTCTTATCTGAAGTATATGGGATAGGACCAGGAATAGTAATGATCAATGGAGTAATCCTCGGAACAGATGTAATCCTAACAGTCTTTCTCGAGGAAGCCTTGGGAGGATTGGCGGAAATGGTAATGATTTAAATATATTCAATAAGAATAAATGGAATCAAAGTTTTCTCGAACAAGATCTCTTTGTTGTCCATCAGGCGTTGAATACCTGATTTTAACAAATGGCAACCAGCAGGCAGGATTGAACATAGGTGGCAACCCTCGCCACAGCCCAAAAATAAACCGGCTAATAACAGATTCTTCTTCACAATCATCAACGGAGTAGAAATTTCTTCCACAAAGGTTGAAGAAGTGAAAAACACAAGAAGGGGGGGTTGAATTGTAAAACTGAAAATCAATGCAATGAACACGATATTTTTATCCTGGTTCGTTTGATCTCAAACTACTCCAGTCCACCCGTCAAGGTGATTTCGCCTCTCTCCAACGAGGTCTTAATTCACTATATTCAACTGAATATTATAATCTGCTTTAACAACTGCTAAAGCCTTCTTGATGCAAACCACAAACCGGTTTGTCAAGGAATCACTTTCTTACAAAGAATTGAGATCTAGGTGTGTGAATGTTTTCTACAAAACTGTTTATCACAACTGTGATATTACACAACTTAAGCTTATGGAAACTAGATTGCTAAAATAATTGAGTAAGGAATGATGGAGCTTTTAGCAAACTGAGAATGAGAAGATGATGAATAGATTTTAGGCGTGTAAATTGATGTAGAGCATTAGCCAATTCAATCTTCATTGTCTTGTTTATATAGCACTGAAATTGTTGAACGTTGGAGCAATAATCTTGATTCAATGCCAATAACAAACTTTCCTTATTAAGCAGATCTTGTCTGGAATGATGCCGTTGGTAATAATTCGCTTTGAATGCACAGTATCGTTGCTACTTAAAGCGTGTTCTGGCTTTGGCTCATTCTGACTCTGCTTAAGTGCTGATGAACTGTTGTTGTCTTTATCAGAGTGTTGAGTGCAGTTCTATTCATCAAGCTTCAGCATAAGCGTGAGTTGTTCTTCTGATTCTGGTATTCTGATATAGCATCTTCTGATGCTGATGTCCAATATTTTGATGCTGATTATGATGTACTATTGCTGATACCTATCAGAGTTTCTGCAAAACAGAAGGTAATATTTTAGGTAGCGAATAGTTCTTACATGAATCACATAATTAATATATCTTTTCATTTTGTTATCATCAAAACTTAAACTTAGGGTAGTAGATTCAAACTTTGTTCTAACAATCTCCCCCTTTTTGATGATGACAAAAACTAGATATTTTTAATTGAAAATAACGTGAAAAAGTATCAGAGATAACTAAATGATAAGATGTATCAGAGTAAGAAGTTATCAAAGATAAGAGATAAAGAGATATGAGAGTTGGGATCGGAGATACTCCCCCTGAATTTATAACTTCCCTTTTTAATTCCAAGAGATCTTCAGGATCAGATCTTTATTGACTTTCTTTGAACATCAGAATATCAGAGCTTTGACTATCAGAAGCTTTAGATCAGAATATCAGAGCAGAGCTTCAGATCAGAATATCAGAGCTTTGCTTTGGATCAGAGTATCAGAGCTTTGGTCTTCAGTGAATCAGAGAGCATTCTTGTACCTGTAGACTTAAGCAAAAAAGAAAACATTCAAAAATATCAGAGTTAGAATGTTTGAGACTTTTTGTCTCAGTAATCCGTTATGAAAAATATCATTCTTGTTCTCCCCCTTTTTGTCAGCAATCAAAAAGTGTAAGTGATGTGCTAAAACGATAAGAGCAGAAAAACTTGTTATATTAAAATATTCAGATCCAGACAAAACAGTACAGAAGATATGCAAAGAAAACATGAAAATAGCATGAATGAAAATCTAAGGTTGGGGAGGAAGGCGTGTGAACAGAGTCTCCAGCATTGCCTTAATCTGATCAGTAGTCTCAGTCTGCTTGTGCACCATGCTGACTACTATATCTATCTTTCTATCCTGCGCATCCATCATTTCCTTCATCTTCTGATCATTTTCGTCCATCCTTTGCTGTAGACGAATATCATTCAGCTTCAGTTCTTCTAGAGTCTGCCTGTCCAAGGCAGCTTGAGAAACATCAGAAGCAGGGATCTTCTGAGAGCTTTCTGCAACATCTTCAGCTTGTCTGACTTCAACTTGAATTGTCTGATCTTCTTCTGGCTGCACTTTTGAAGCTGGACACTTCTCAGACCATGGCTCACAATCCAGAAGGAGCACGTCTTCCTGTGGCAGCTGACTTTCAACTTCCTTCAGCAGCTTGCTGAAGTTCTGTTGTGCCTGCTCATAGTTGATATCCTGCAACTTGAGGGCTTTAGCATGTACCCAAATTCTGAAACGTGACCAGAGCTGGTCTGAGGCAGCAGGGTCAATCATTCCAGGACAGACTTCCTTCAGAGAATCAATCCATTGCTGCAAACCTGTTTCAAAATTCACAATGCCAGAGCCAACATCTGGCTGTTTTGGTTTTGGAATGGCTATTTTATTTTTGAGATCAGCAAGACGGTCAAGGATTGTTAAATCGATGAAGGTCCTGCTGGGGTCATCTGTGGTTTGATTGGGAGATGTTTGTTTGGGAGATGGAGTGGGAGAGTCAGAAATAATAATTGGACAGTGTGGGGTTTTGGGAGTGTTTGGAGGAGTGGTTTCTGGCGAGGATGGCAGCTGGGCCATGGTTATAGTTGTTCCACATGGCAGCTGTATTGCCAGAGGTTGTGGCTCAGAGGATTGAGGAGAATGAGGTTCAGGAGATGGAGGAGATGGAGTTTCAGAATGATGAAACTCAGGTTGAGGAGGTGATGGTTGAGGTGATGGTGGATGAATTTCTGGTTGAGGAGAGGGAGGAGGAATTGCTGGTTGTGGAGAAGGAGGAGGAATTTCTGCTTTTTCAGGAATTTGAGGTTCTTCTGGTATGGGTGAGAGAGGTTGTTCTGGTTGGGGAGAGTGGACAATTTCTAGTTCAGAGTTTGGATTATTGGAGAGGTGATCAGAAACACGTTGATCAATGTCAGACAGAACTTTGTCAAGTGCTGATGTTGTTGAAGTTGTTGGTTTGGGATGTTTGGTGCGGGGTCTTCTGAGTGTTAGTGCCTCAGAAGGGTCATCTTCTGGTTCGGTTTCATCTATTGTTGGTATGGGGATTAGGATTTCATGAGAAGCTGGAGTTGGGATAGATGTTGGAATAGCAGAAGAATTTAAAACAGAAGCAGCAGATAAATTACCTCTTTTCTTGGGAGTCTGCTGGGATGTTCCTTCTGAAGTGGCCTTCCTTTTCTTCGTCTTCTTCAGTGTAACTTCTGGTTGAGGTTGGTGCAGATCTTTGATATTCAGCTTGGGATCTGTACCATCAGCCTTGCACGCGTCCAAGTATCTGAGAACCACCACTGGTTTAGATTCTATCTCAGAAAATAATGGAAAGTCGCTCAGTGGGACTCTTCTGCTGGTTATGTCAGCAATAGGAGTAACGTTGGGTTCCTTTCTGATATTTTCTATTAACTTCATTTTCTTCAGATTCTTCGCGTTCAGAGGCTTGCCAATAGTTGGTTCAATAGTGCTTAACTCCTGAGCTTCTATCAGGTGCTCTATCAGCCTATTCTCAGTCAGAATATCTGATATTAACCTTCCAAAGGGTATCCAATCCCTCTTTGTTCTTTCTTCTTCCCTGGTTTCCTTGACGCTAGTTCTGAGGTGATTAAACAGAAGATGAGCCAAGTTGATTTTTACCTTCTGATTAATAAAGTAGATCAGAAACTGCTGATCTATATTTATATAATCAGGGGAGCTAGTTGGCTTCCTGTGATTAAAACACCCCAGAATGATCTTCGCCCAAACCCTGTGGTGATCCTTTAGGTCTCTGATCTTGCTGCTGGGCACCCCATGGGTGAAAATCTGTTATGCTATGACACCAACGTCAGAGCATCTTTCAGCCATATCAATACAGCGGACGCCACCACCACTATAACCAATCAGTTTTGCTATATGATCCTCAGTGATCACAATCTTCTTTCCCATTATGTAGGAGGTGACTTGATGCGTTGAAGCGGACGCATGAATCTAGAACTCCTTGACTAACATTGGGAATGTTGGTCCAACCAACCTGTCAAAATATCTCTCCCATTTTTGTGCCCTAACTTCTTCTGTCAAGTCAAACCCATTCTCTTTCAGACTGCCAAAATCAATAATCAGTTCAGACAACACTTCTAGATTCTTCACTGGTGTAAGGAGTGTTCTGAATGGAACTTGGTACTGTTCAGAGGAAGCTTTCTTCTGAGAATCTGCAGAAGCACTGCTGGAGGTTGCCATGTTCACACTTAGGGTTTATTCTGAGAAAAATTGAGAAAATGGGTTTAAGTTTGAAAGAGATGAATACAGAGAAAATGCAGAAAATATTTGAGAGATAATGAGAAACTGTAAAAGATTAATGTGAGAAGTTAACGTGCTTAAATAGATTTCAGAATATTTTGAAAGTGTAAATAGTTTCAAGAAAGAAATAAAATCATGATTACGTTTTTAAAACATGATTACTTTCATTTAATGCTTGCTGATTTTGGGGGATTTGAGAAAGATACTTGCAACGGTTACCAGACATGTGTCTCAATGCACCCAATTAGCGTTTTGCCTTCTCAGAAGCGTGCACGCATTCTGCTTCAGATATTTGCTGATGATTGGATGACACTTGTTTGATTTAGTGATCAGCACGTCTATCCTTGAGCTGAAACGCTCAGATCTTTAAGACTAGCATCTGATACAATATGCATGTTCTTTCTTTCTGAAAAGAGATTGATCAGAAGTTCACAGTAAAACAAATACATTCTGATAGATAATATATGGAATTAAAACATTTTCACTCTGGGCAGATTTTCATGCTGAGATGTTTCAGAATGAAATTGAACCTATCTTCAGAAAGGGGTTTAGTGAAGATATCAGCCCATTGATGGTCTATATCAATAAATTTTAAATTCAAAATTCCTTTCTGAATATAGTCCCTAATGAAATGATGTTTTATTTCTATATGCTTAGCTCTAGAATGTAAAATAGGATTCTTACTTAAGCAAATAGCAGAAGTATTGTCACAGAGTATAGGGATGTTACTCTCAAAAATCTGGAAGTCTTCAAGCTGACTTTTCATCCAGAGCATTTGTGTGCTACATCCTGCTGCTGCTATGTACTCAGCTTCTGCTGTTGATAGCGCAATTGTGGATTGCCTTTTGTTGGACCAAGAGATCAGATTGTCTCCCAGAAACTGGCAGTTTCCAGAAGTACTTTTACGCTCTACTCTGTCTCCAGCAAAGTCAGCATCGCAATAGCCTACTAAGCTGTAATCACTAGATTTTCTATAAAATAAACCCAGATTAGTAGTACCTTTCAGATACTTGAAAATTCGCTTAACAGCTGTTAAGTGAGATTCTCTAGGATCTGATTGGAATCTAGTACAAATACATACGCTGAATAAGATATCAGGTCTTGAAGCAGTCAGATAAAGGAGAGAACCAATCATACCTCTGTAGACCTTTTGTTCTACCTTTTTGCTTACCTCTTCTCTTTCCAGAATGCACGTGGGATGCATTGGAATCTTTGATGGCTTACATTCTGAGAGATCAAATTTCTTCATAAGATCTCTGATGTATTTGCTCTGATGAATGTAAGTTCCCTCTGGAGTTTGATTGATCTGAATTCCTAGAAAGAATTCCAGTTCCCCCATGAGGCTCATCTCAAATTCTGCCTGCATACACTTAGAAAATTTTCTTCCAAGAGAAGTATTAGTAGATCCAAAAATAATATCATCAACATAAATTTGACAGACTAAGATGTCATTCTTAACTGACTTACAGAATAAGGTAGTGTCCACCTTCCCTCTGGTGAATTCATTTTCTAACAGAAAGTTACTTAGTCTTTCATACCAAGCTCTGGGAGCTTGCTTCAGACCATATAGTGACTTCTTTAGTTTGAAAACATGTTCTGGATGTTTTGTATTTTCAAAACCAGGGGGTTGGTGCACATAAACCTCTTCTTCTATATAACCATTTAAGAATGCACTTTTGACATCCATCTGATACAGAGTGATGCCTCTATTAACAGCAAATGAAATTAAAAGTTTGATAGATTCTAACCTGGCGACTGGAGCAAAGGTTTTTGTATAGTCTATCCCATCTTGCTGACTATAACCTTGTGCTACCAGTCGTGCTTTGTTTCTGATGACTTTACCTTGTTCATTTAGCTTGTTTCTGAACACCCATCTTGTTCCAATGACGTTGAATCCTTTTGGTCTGGGAACAAGATCCCATACGTCATTTCTGGTGAATTGATTCAGCTCTTCTTGCATTGCTAGAATCCAGTCGTTTTCCAGAAGTGCTTCATCAATAGAAGAAGGTTCAATCAGAGACACAAGTCCCATGAGGGTTTCTTTAGAGTTTCTGAAGCTTGCTCTTGTTCTGATTGGATCTTCCTTTCTTCCTAAGATAGTTTCTTCTGGGTGATCCAAGCTTCTTATGGGTAATCTCTTCTGAGGTTGATCAGCAGCTGTTGTAGGATTGCTAGCAGTGCTTCTTTCAGACGTTGAAGGAGTTTCTGTGTTGAGAGCTTCTGATGACTTGTCTTCAAAACCTGTAAATTCAATTTCCATATCTGCAAAAACTTCATTCTGCTTTGACTTTTCAGAGTCAAGTTTATCATCAAAACGAACACTGATTGATTCTTCCACAATCTGTGTTTATGTATTGTATACTCTGTACCCTCTTGAGCGTTCAGAGTATCCTAACATAATACACTTCTGTGCTTTAGAGTCAAACTTGTTCAAATAATTCTTTGTATTTAACATAAAACAAGTACATCCAAATGGATGAAAATATGAAATATTGGGCTTTCTGTTCTTCCACAATTCATATGGAGTCTTTTCCAGAATAGGTCTTATTGAGATTCTATTCTGAATGTAGCACGCTGTGTTTATTGCTTCTGCCCAGAAGATCTTAGCAACGTTTGTCTCGTTGATCATGGTTCTGGCCATTTCTTGCAATGTTCTGTTCTTTCGTTCTACAAATCCATTTTGTTGGGGAGTTCTAGGACAAGAGAAATCATGCAGAATGCCTCTGTCATTAAAGAATGACTCAAAATCTTTGTTTTCAAACTCTCCACCATGATCACTTCTGACTTTAACGATTCTAAGATCCTTTTCATTCTGAACTTGGTTACAGAAGGTAACAAACACAGAGTGTGACTCGTCCTTGTGTCTTAAGAACTTTACCCATGTCCATCTGCTATAGTCATCTACGATTACTAGCCCATACTTCTTGACACTGACTGAAGCAGTTTTAACTGGTCCAAATAAGTCAATGTGCAGAAGTTCTAATGGCTTAGAGGTAGAAACAACATTTTTAGATTTAAAAGAAGGTTTTGCAAACTTGCCTTTCTGACATGCTTCACACAGAGCATCTGAATTGAACTTCAAATTAGGAAGTCCTCTGACCAGATTGAGTTTGTTAATCTGAGATATTCTTCTCATACTAACATGCCCCAATCTTCTGTGCCAGATCCACTGCTTGTTGTTAACAGACAGAAGACACTTTACATTCTGACTTTTCAGTTCAGAAAGTTTTCTTTTGTAAATGTTGTTTTTCCTCTTTCCATTAAACAGGATAGTCCCATCTTTCTGACTAACAGCCTTACATGATTTTTGATTAAAGATTATATCATAACCGTTATCACTTAATTGACTTATCGATAACAGATTATGCATTAATCCATCTACTAGCAGAACATTATTAATAGAGGGAAGATTTCCATTACCTACAGTTCCAGAGCCAATGATCTTTCCCCTCTGATTGCCTCCAAAGCCAACGTGGCCTCCAGGCTTAAGTTCCAGGCTTTGGAACATATGCCTTCTTCCCGTCATGTGTCGCGAGCAGCCAGAGTCCATGTACCATGACTGGTGTTTCTGATTTGCTGCTAAAGATATCTGCAACATGTATTATTTTATCCTTAGGTACCCAGATTTTCTTGGGTCCTGATTTGTTAGATTTACCAAAACTCTGGTTGAATTTTGGTTTCACAGAGTACTTACTGCTAGTGTATTTAATATCATGTGTGTGACCATACACAAAATGTGAATTTAGAGGAGTGTGTTTAATGGTTAAATCCATGACATTCTTTGGTGTAGGAACCTTACCTTGGTATCCTATTCCCTTCCTGCCGTTTCTGCTAACTCCATAGATCATTGAAGCCATTTTGCTTCTATCTATGCTTTTAGCAAGGAACTTCTGGAAACTGTGATCATACTCCTTGATGATCTCATCAGCGTTGCTGGGAGTTTCAGAAATTGGTTCCTTCTGAGAGTTTTGTAAAGTATTTTCTAATTTTGAAATTTTATTTCTCAGCTCAGAATTCTCAAATTTAAGACTCTCAGTCTTATCAGAGTCATATTCAAGATTCCTTTTCAGGTTTCTGAATTTAACTCTAATCTGCTGATACCTTTCCAGAATCTCATTAAGGCTTTCAGCAAGTTCAGCCTTGGTAAAATTAACAGCAAAGTCAGGAAATACCTCTTCAGTATCTGATTCTGAGTTTGATTCAGAAGCTTCACTATCTTCTGAAATGTTGGCCATGAGAGCTATGTTTGCTCTCTCATCATCTGATTCTGAGTCAGCTTCAGACGAGTCAGAGTCATCCCATGTAGCCATGATACTTTTCTTCTTTTCTCTTCCAAACTTCTTTTTGGGCTTTTCCCTCTGAAGCTTTGGGCAGTCACTCTTGTAGTGTCCTTGCTCATTGCACTCATATCAGATGATGTCCTTGGTGTTTGGATTTCTGCTACCTGAGGAGCCTTCAGATCTTCTGTATCCAGAGGAAGAATCTGTCCTTCTGTATCTGGAAGAAGACTCGTTCTGATCAGATCTTCTGGGATTCCTGAACTTCCTTTGCCTCTGCTTCCACAGTTGATTCACTCTTCTGGAGAGGAGGGAGAGTTCGTCTTCTTCTGATGAGGATCCATCAGATGTTTCTTCAACTGCCTGCAAAACTTTAGACTCAGATTTTTTGTTAGATTTTAATGCTAAAGGCTTACCTTGCTTCTGGGGTTCATCAGCTTCTAGCTCTATCTCATGACTTCTGAGGGAGCTGATAAGTTCCTCCAGAGAAATTTTGTTGAGATCTTTTGCTAGCTTCAGAGCTGTAACCATTGGCCTCCACTGCTTGGGTAAGCTTCTGATGATTTTCTTGACGTGATCAGCAGTAGAGTAACCTTTGTCCAGAACCTTGAGACCAGCTACCAGAATCTGGAATCTTGAGAACATTGTTTCAATGGATTCACTTTCTTCCATTTTGAATGCCTCATACTTCTGAATGAGCGCCAGAGCTTTAGTTTCTTTGACTTGAACGTTGCCCTCATGCGTCATTCTGAGTGAGTCAAACATGTTCTTTGTTGTGTCTCTGTTGGAGATCTTTTCATATTCAGCATACGAGATCGCGCTGAGAAGGATGGTTATGGCCTTGTGGTGATTCTTGAAGTCACGCTTTTGTTGGTCAGACATTGTTTTCCTATCAATCTTCTGACCGCTTGCATTCACGGGGTGCGTGTATCCATCTGTCACCATGTCCCACAGATCAGCATCATGTGCCAGAAAGAAGCTTTCAATTCTGTCTTTCCAGTAATCAAAATTTTCTCCATCAAAGACTGGAGGTTTGCCGCTGAATCTGTCTCTGTCCTCATGGTTGTCATTGCTGGTGTGTGAATAAGTTCCTGCCATTGTGTTTTTCTGACGCTGGATCTTGTACTAACACGGTTAGGTGTTTTAGCTCAGAACCAGGCGCTCTGATGCCAATCGAAGAAGTGAAAAACACAAGAAGGGGGGGTTGAATTGTAAAACTGAAAATCAATGCAATAAAGACGATATTTTTATCCTGGTTCGTTTGATCTCAAACTACTCCAGTCCACCCGTCAAGGTGATTTCGCCTCTCTCCAACGAGGTCTTAATTCACTATATTCAACTGAATATTACAATCTGCTTTAACAACTGCTAAAGCCTTCTTGATGCAAACCACAAACCGGTTTGTCAAGGAATCACTTTCTTACAAAGAATTGAGATCTAGGTGTGTGAATGTTTTCTACAAAACTGTTTATCACAACTGTGATATTACACAACTTAAGCTTATGGAAACTAGATTGCTAAAATAATTGAGTAAGGAATGATGGAGCTTTTAGAAAACTGAGAATGAGAAGATGATGAATAACTTTTAGGCGTGTAAATTGATGTAGAGCATTAGCCAATTCAATCTTCATTGTCTTGTTTATATAGCACTGAAATTGTTGAACGTTGGAGCAATAATCTTGATTCAATGCCAATAACAAACTTTCCTTATTAAGCAGATCTTGTCTGGAATGATGCCGTTGGTAATAATTCGCTTTGAATGCACAGTACCGTTGCTACTTAAAGCGTGTTATGGCTTTGACTCATTCTGACTCTGCTTAAGTGCTGATGAACTGTTGTTGTCTTTATCAGAGTGTTGAACGCAGTTCTGTTCATCAAGCTTCAGCATAAGCGTGAGTTGTTCTTCTGATTCTGGTATTCTGATATAGCATCTTCTGATGCTGATGTCCAATATTCTGATGCTGATTATGATGTACTATTGCTGATACCTATCAGAGTTTCTGCAAAACAGAAGGTAATATTTTAGGTAGCGAATAGTTCTTACATGAATCACATAATTAATATATCTTTTCATTTTGTTATCATCAAAACTTAAACTTAGGGTAGTAGATTCAAACTTTGTTCTAACAAAGGTGATTTGGTACTGGGATTCTTCGGAGCTTCCCTCAGAGTCACCAAGTTGGTTTTCAACAATTGCGGCATAATTTGAGATAGAGTCATAATGAGCCGAGTCTACTGCCTTTACGGTCTATCTACTCTTTGCTGATTGTTATGTTGTGGGGCAACAGTGGGTTTTGATATTACTACCACATTGACTGCTTGGCGGCGTTCAGGTCGGTTTTGGCTCCTTAAGCTGTAAACTGCACTAGATTCCTTCTTGAAAGGCTTCTTCTCTGTACTTGACGAAGCACCTTTCTGTATCTTGCCACTTTTAATACTAACTTCCACTCTCTCCCCAGTCAAAATCAATTTAGTGAACCCAGATGATGAACTACCGATCAAATGGTTGAAATATGGACCAGACAAAGTCCCAAGAAACATATCCACCAACTCCCTATCAGACAGAGGGGGCTGTACTCTTCCGGCCAGATCTCTCCACTTCTGAGCGTAGTCTTTAAAACCTTCGCTCGCACCCATAGACATACCCTAAATTTGAGTACGCGTGGGAGCAAGGTCGGTGTTGTACTTGTATTGCTTATAAAAGGCAGCAACAAGGTCCTCCCAGTTGCGGACATTAGCTCCTTCCAGTTGATAGAACCATTCAAGCTGAGTCCTTGACAGACTATCTTGAAAGAAATGAACCCACAGGTTCCTATCGGCAGTATATGGTTGAATCTTTCTGACGTACGAGCGGAGGTGTAGCTTCGGGCAGGATACCCCATCGTACTTAGCAAAGACAGGAGCTTTAAACTTGTACGAGATCACCACCCCAGATGCCAAACCCAAATCTCCGAAGTCCAACCCAGGTATCTTCTGGATCTCCATTGCACTCAACCGGTCTTCAAGTTGCTTATATCTATCCTCGGCAGGAGGATACTGGTCTTCATCAAAATCTGTGTCATTATCAGAGACCACAGGACTAGGCCCCTTTCTTTCCTCTTGATTCTCTCCCCCTCTCGATGAATGGGACAAATCAGTTTCTTGCTGCAAATTGTTCCCGAATCTGCGACCCATATTCAGGAGGACCACTTTCTTCTTCTTCTTCTTCTTCTTCTTCTTCTATTTCAAGATGAGAGCCTTTAGATCTTGTTTCCCTTTGGCCAAGTTTAGGAACAACTCCTGAAATTGAGCATTCTGAGCTTGAAGAGCCTTGATGGCTTGATTAGTAGGTGTTTCAAAAGACATGATTGCTTAAATAAATAGCGAAGAAGATGAGAAACCTGTAATGGTACCTGTAATGAGGTGCATAGGAATGAAATGCGTATGAAATGATTTCAAAGACTTTGGGAGATTCAAATTTGTAAACCAAAATAAAAGACACTTTATTAGATTCAAACTTGTAAAATGTTTAACAATGCCTTTAAGGCGTTACAAAAGAAATACTGAAAAGCAAATCTAAACTAGAAACAAGCAGAAATCATAAATCCCATGGTCTCCTTCCATTCGTGCTGACATAGTCGTTGATCGTCCTTTCATTCTCAAGCTTCCTTGTAAGCCTCAAGATCTTCTTCTCCTGCTCATGATACTTATCCATGTAGGTATCCCTTTCTTCCTTTAGCTGGATCCAAGATCTCTTCAATGCCCCAAGATCAGTAGGCATGTATGGATGGAGGACCGTATAAGGAACACCTTCTTCATTAGTATGCTCTACAATCACAGGCAAAACAGCTTCATGAGGCATCCCCAGCTTTTGAGCACGGGCTCAAATCCACTGGAGATATGGTTGCATTGGGAGAGAAGTCTTCAGTCCTAGCTCATGTGGGTCAGCCCTGTTCACCATGCCCCAGGCTCGTATAAACCTGCGGCGATGTCCCTCAACATCCCCCTTGTAGTCAAAGATAATGTCTGTAAGCAGCAGCTCATGGGGACCATCTCTCCTAGCTCGTCCAAACTGTCATAAAGCCAAACAAGGATTGTAGGTTATACCCCCCCGAATTCCAAGCAACGTAACATTAGGGTATTCCCCACATCGATCAATGACAGCTACTCTTTCCATATCTTTGGAACTCCAAAGGATGTCCGTATGAGCAAGGGACATGATTCTGTAAGCCCAACCTACACCTTCCTCATTCTTCAATACAGACTTGGGGAGGTGCGAAATAAACCACCTCGCCAGCAGAGGTGTACAACACATGAGGGTTCCCCTTCTCCGAACAGTACGGGTATAAAGAGCATGCAGAATATCACCTAGAAGAGTAGGCACCAGGTTACGAGACATGAAGATCTTGATTGCGTTCACATCGACAAAAGAATCTGGATTCGGGAACAGAACCAAGCCGTAGATGAGGAGAGCCAGGATGTCTTCAAATGCTTGAAAGTCCAAACTATCCCAGAACTGTTGAGCTTGATCAATCAAAAACTTAGCCAAGAAACCTTTAACCCCACTCCAAATCTCCTAGTTAGATACTACATCAACCATTTTTAGATGTAGGGCTGAAGCAATATCCTCTGGACTAGGAGCTATCTCCAAACCTGTAAAGGGTGTCTGCTCTAGAATAGATATGCCCAGTAAATCAGAAAACTCCTCCAAAGTAGGGACCAACTGATAGTCCGGGAAGGTGAAACAGTGATGCAACGGGTCAAAGAACTGGAACAACACACTCATCATTTGCTCATCCAAATTTGAAGTGACCATGCTAAGGAGATGACCATGTCTTCTAACAAAGGAGGAAGTATCAGGAGCTTTTGAAACCAACTCTCTAAGCTGAGCAGGTATCTGCACGAAGTTGACTCGAATGGTATTTCTGCGCATAGAAGCCATGATCTGTAAAACAGAACAAAGATGAATCCCCTCGGTCTTTGAAATGGTTAGTCTAATGAAATATGCATGCTATGTCATGATGCATGATGTCATGATAAAAACACACAACATGTATCACAGATAGAAAACATGGTAAGGGCAAACAAGTCACACAATAGCCCTTAAATTTCAGGCTGGCATGGAGTCTAGGTACTACCCTCTTGCAGTTTAGTTGGTTCAACCTGTCCTAATAATATTAACCGGGTTCTAGAGGTTCTCGATATCACTGACCATCCTTCATCGGTCATAGTTCCAGCTCACGCAATCTTTTCTTGCGGCCGAAATCATCGCGAGAGTATGGTCTCAATGAGTGTAGCATTCTGCTACTTTCTATGGC
The DNA here is from genome assembly GCA_948472305.1 of Vicia faba. Lineage (NCBI taxonomy): Eukaryota > Viridiplantae > Streptophyta > Magnoliopsida > Fabales > Fabaceae > Vicia > Vicia faba. The sequence continues at coordinate 1,005,298,726 of OX451738.1, forward strand.
CAAATTGGTCAATTATAGGTTCTAAGGTCAGTTGATGCTTAATGACCCATATAGTAGCCCCATACTCTCCTTGTTCCTCCACAAGGGATATCGGTACCAACTAATGTGTCGCACCAACATAGCTACTGCTTCAACCGTATCGGTCTACGTTGTACAGTTCCCTCACAATCTATTGCTACTTACCTAAAAGGTGTCCCCCAGATCGGGTTAGGATCTACAGTAACTCCGATACAAAGCCCACAAAGATAAATCAAACAAATCACACAATTGAAAATAATATGATGAACTAATCCTAAGGTACATCCCACTTAATTTGTCCCCAGCAGAGTCGCCAGTTCTGTGATACGGTGACCAGAACCGGGACTGTTTCCTTTTTTATGAATTTGTTGGTTTACGTTTTGCGTTTGTGTTTGCAAAATGTCGCGGTAAGCAAGAGTCACCACCGACTTTTATTTTATCCAACAAGGAAAGGTAAAAAGCACAGAAAAATTCCTTTTTCGAGATATTTCTGAGTACGGAGGGTAGATTATAGAAAGGGAAGGTATTAGCATCCTTTCTATCCATAGTTATCTATGGGCTCTTAGGTACTTGCTCATCATTTTCAAAATTGTTTTCTTTGTGTTTGTGTGATTTGAAAAGTTTTTGTTTGGACTTCGATTTAACTTTTGCTTCTGTCTTCAAGAGTGTAATGAAGTGTTTTTGAAAGCTTTGTTTGTAAACGAGTGTAAGTGTGAAAAAAGTTCGTTTTATTTGAGCAAGTACTTAAGAGCTAATCTACCTACTCGAAAAAAGAATTGTTCTATGTTGGTTTCCTTTAGACATCATTATCCCACTATTAGTGAGTAGGTAGCACCGTCGTTGGAGTTTTGAGGGTCTATTCGAACGGGACATACGGTCACTAAAGCAATGTTAGGACGTCTTAGTAATAACCCTAATGTCTTAGATCAATTATTCGAGGCAACAATTCCGAGGCAACCATTCCGAGGCAAATTTTCCGAGGCAACCATTCCGAACGGGACTTTGATCTTTGTTTAGACAAAAGGGAGACCACTAAAGCATCCTATACTTAATGACCGTTTACCGAAGGCAACCAAGTGGGAGTGTACCCTAGGAGTGCGCATGTGCGAGTGATTCAGTTTCAGATCATTTATCTTTGCACATTTAGGGTTATCTAACTGTTTTAAAGTTTATCATACATTCTTGTCATGCAAACCCTAATTATTCATACATCTAACAGTTAATATTTTGCGGAATTAAAAATGCGGAAATTAAACTACGCTATTACAAGGCTTCGGGTATTTACATAGCCAAAAACAAACCCTTTGAAAATAAAGCGATAAATGAAAAATAAAAGTCCTAATTAACTATTACAACTTGTGAGCAGTTACAATAATAGGGTAAAAATAACAATAAAACGCGCGCGAGGAAAATTAGATCGGGAGAGAACTAGGGTTTTGACCCTTCTAACCTAATTAAAAGAAGAAGAAATGTTTTTTGTTGTTTTCAATTATTTTAAGAAAATAGTTAAGTTTTAAATTAAATACTAAATTAATTAGTTAATTAAATTAATTAATGAAAATAAATAAAATGACCTATTTTGTGGTTTTTGGTTATTTTTAAGAAAAGAAAATATAATTAAATTTAGGCAAAAACCTAATTTTCTAATTATTTTTTAATTATTTGGAAAAAGAAATCAAAGTTATCTAATATTAACAACCTAATTTAATTAATTAATTTTTTTGATAAAAAATGAAATCTAAACCTAATTTGTGAAAAGTATTATTTTTGTGATTTTTTGATAAAAAGAAAATAATTAATTTGTTAGTAAATAAAATAAATAAAGTAATGAAATAAATATAAAAAGAAAAGGAATAAGAAAATGGGCCTGAAAATAGCAATTTAGGGGGTGCAAAAATCAGATTTCTGGGCCCAAAAGAGAAGCCCTGCGTTGACTCCTTGTAATCCCATGCCATGCGTTTGACTAGGCATTTGGTGCTCCCTCATGGATGGCCTTTGGATTTGGCCATCTGGCCACTTGGCAGACTGGATCTTGAGGGAGTATGGTAGGCCTTGGACTTGTAAGCGTGCTGGATTACCTGAAAGGAAAAAATATGAAGAAATTTGGGGGACCTGGGATTTGAACCCAGGTCCTGATGCACTATCCAACCACTCCACTACCACTGCGCCACTTGCTTCTGTTTGTATATACAATAAACAATAATGATAATATATGAAAAGTAAAAACACTGAATTCAAAACGCGCAAAAATTCAAATACGCGAATGGTTGGCCGCCACGTCTTCATCTTCTCCAAGGATCTGTTGTTTTAGACAACAGACCTATACCAACGGACATTCTCCGTAGCTAAAACCCTGGCCATATCAAAAATCATGTACAAGCACAATAAATTAATGGTGATGGTACCAATCCATTCGTCTCAGTCTCACGAACTTCATGGTACCCTAATCGTGGCCCAATTTCACCTGTACACCAAGATCCCAATTTGAAGCTACAAACCCTAACAATGGTGAAATCCAATATAGGCCATGTAAATGCAATTCAACAATACAGAAAGCTTGCATATGTCTTAAGGATTAAGAATATACCATTAATTCATGCTATCGATGCCTAAATCATGGAAACCGATTTCAAAAATACATGGATGTCGTGGATGACTTACAGCGCGATATGGGGCCTGGAAATGCTTGCTTTTGATTGCTTTTGCTTGCTAGGGATCCCAGGAAGCGATTGGAATGGTCCAAGGGTCTTGAATTGGCCTGTAAATAAGAATTCGTGTTTGCATATTTTCTTGTTTTTTTCAAGTTTTGTTTCTGGTTCATACGCCTCTCTCCCTCCTAGTTTTTGGTCTGCATTCCTTCTATATGTATTGAGGAGTGAATTAGGGTTGAAAGAATGTACTCAATCTTCCTCCATCAATGAATTTGATTTTGATTTTATACACCTTGAATATCTTTCCAAAAATGGCCTAATTCAATCTTTTTGTGCACCTCATGGCTTTACACTAATTTGATCTGATGCTAGCTGGACATTAAGACCTTAATCATGTAAAAAATCTTGAGTTTTCAATATTTTGGATTTTCTATGATTTGTTTTGATTTAAAATGATTTAATTTAAATAAAAATAAAAATAAATAATAAAAATAAGATAATTATAAGTGGAAAAGGATAGAGCTCGTGGACTACGTTTCCAACTCAAAGCAAGTGAAAAAGATTGGGCCCATTTGGCAAAAATGGCATTTTTAGGCATAGTTGACTTTTGGCAATTTCGCAAAAAGGGTCAACTTCACCAATGCATAACTTCCTCAATTTTGACTCTTTGAAGGTGTTCTTTGACTTTTTAGAAAGCTTGATATGTCCTATAAACAACCCTTTTGGCCCCATATCAAGTTTGTATTCCATGCTCATGTATGAAGCTTTGACAAAAAAAGGTGTTTTTGTTGACTTTTCAAAATGACCTATAATGTCCAAATTCATAACTTCTTGTGAGTGCATATTTTGAACTTGGGAGCTGAAGATGAATTGTATGGAATGGAATTCTATTCAAAATGAGCTTTGGATGGGTCATTTCTCATCAAGTATGAGAAAGTTATGCCTGGTCAAAGTTGAGTTGACTTTTCCTACAAAACCCTAATTTAGCAACTTTTGGTTCTTGATGAAATATGAGCAATCCTTGATGAATCATGATCAACCCATGATCAAATGATGAAATATACTTCAAAATGAGGATGTTGACCAAAAATCTTGAAGTTTGACTGTATGTAGGCCACAATTGACTTTTGCCCTAGCACAATCGATTTTCAGGCCTTTGAGCAATTGACTGAGCAAATTTTCTCTGCAAGGCTTGAAACTTGACATGGATGATCTTGAGAACATATTAGGATAATTTTGAGCATTTGGGGTCCCTTGGACTCAAGTAACTTGATGCAATATGAAACCCTAATTTGAGGTAGACTGCCTTAGGAGAGAGCTTGTCTGGTCAACCCTTGGACTTCCTTGAGCAACTTGGGAATCTTTCTTTAAATGTTTTGAGAAATATGGGAGGGAAAATTTTGGGGTACAACAGGCGCCAACTTAGAGGATAGTGTCAAGAACAAGTTAATACAGATGTTGCATGAATATATTGAGATCTTTGCTTGGTCATACAAATACATCACAGGGCTTGATACCGATATTGTGGTTCACCATCTGCCGATGAAAGAGGGTTGTACTCCGATAAAGCAAAAGGTTTGCCGCATGCGTCCTAAGATGTCAGAGAAGATCAAAGTTGAGGTAATGAAACAATTTAATGCGGATTTCTTAGCAGTAACATCATACCCTTAATGGGTTGCAAATGTTGTTCCGGTACCGAAGAAAGACGACAAGGTACGTATGTGTGTAGACTACATGGATTTGAACAGGGCGAGCCCTAAAAATGACTTCCTGCTTCCAGATATTGATGTTTTGGTCGACGACACCGCTCAGCACAAGGTATTCTCCTTTATGGATGGTTTCTCAGGGTATAATCAGATCAAGATGGCACCTGAAGATATGGAAAATACTACTTTTGTTACACAGTGGGGCACTTTCTGCTACAATGTTATTCCTTTTGGGTTAAAGAATACCGGTGCAACATATTTGCGTGCTATGGTAGCCTTATTCCATGACATGATTCATCAAGAGATAGAGGTCTATGTCAAAAATATGATAGCCAGATCACAGACTGAAGAAGAGCATTTGGACCATTTACATAAGTCTTTTGAGAGGCTGAAAAAGTACAAGCTGAGATTGAATCCGAACAAGTACATCTTTTGGGCGAGGTCCAGTAAACTCCTGTGTTTTATTGTCATCGGTAAAGGAATTGAGGTTGATCTTACTAAAGTCAAATCTATTCAAGAAATTCCTCCTCCCCGCACTGAGAAGGAAGTCAGGGGTTTCTTGGGACGACTGAATTATATTGCCTAATTCATTTCTCATTTGACTGCTACTTGTGAGCCGATCTTCAAGTTGTTGAAGAAAGATCATGTAGTAAGATGGAACGACGATTATCAGATAGCCTTTGACAAAATAAAGGAGTACCTACAGGAACCTCCAATTCGGACGCCGCCAGTTGAAGGAAGACCATTGATCATGCATTTAACAACGTTAGATAACTCAATGGGGTGTGTACTGGGGCAGCATGACGAGTCTGGTCGAAAAGATCATGCAATATACTACCTTAGAAAAAAGATTACTGACTGTGAAACAAGATATTCACTGGTCGAGAAAACTTGTTACGCTTTGGCATGGGCTTCTTGCCGACTAAGACAATATATGTTGACTCATAATACCTTGTTGATCTCTAAAATGGATCCCATAAAATATATATTTGATAAACCACCTCTATCCGAAAGAATAGCCAGATGGCAAATGGTCTTGACAGAATACGACATTCAGTACACTACTTAGAAAGCAATCAAAGGAAGTGTAATGGTAGATCATTTGGCTCATTAAGCCGTAGAGGACTACCAATCTATGAACTTTGAATTCCTAGATAAGAACATTATGCTATTTACAAATTGTAAAGAACCTAGACCGTATGAAGGACCTGAGCCAGGATCCTGATGGACTATGGTTTTCGACAGAGCTTCTAATGCACTTGGAAACGGAAAAAGTGTTGTAATTATATCTCCTCAGGGTTTCCATACGCCATTCACTTCCAGATTATGTTTTGATTGTACCAATAATATGTCTAAATACGAAGCGTGCATCATGGGTATTAAAGTTGTTATTGACCTGAGAATCAAGTTCTTGAGGAAATCACTTTTGAGCACATCCCACGAGAAGAGAATCAATAGGAAGAGGAATTAGCAACCATGTATTATATGTTTAAAGTCATATGGGACAATGAGGCTCCCAGAATTACCACTAAGAGGCTAGACGAACCTGCACACTGCTATGAAGTTGACACTGACGAAGTAGAAGAGAAGCCTTGGTTTTATGAAGTAAAGAGATATATTGAGGCTCAAGAGTACCCTGAGGGAGCATTCATCAATGATAATAAATTCCTATGGAAGTTATCAGCTAAGTTCTTTCTGAGCAACAAAATTTTGTACAGGCGCAACCATGATTCAACTCTGCTTTGTTGTGTGGACAAGAAAGAGGCGGAGAAGATTATGGAAGATATTCATGAAGGTAACTTTGGTACTCATTCCAGTGAACATACTATGGCTAAGAAATTTCTGATAGTAGGTTACTATTGGTCGACTATGGAAATTGATTTCCATCACCACTCAAGAACTTGTCACAAGTGTTAGATCTATGCTAACAAGGTCCACGTTCCTCCAATTCCTTTGAACGTCATGACTTCTCCTTGGCCATTTGCAATGTGGGGCGTTGACATGATCTTATAAATCAAAACTACTGCCTCTAATGGACACATTTTCATTCTTGTCTCCATTGACTACTTTACCAAGTGGATTGAAGAAGCTTCATTTGCCTCAGTTACAAAAAACAGCGTGGCTCGGTTCATCAAGCATAACCTCATCTGCTGGTATGGTATCCATGATAGAATCATCATTGACAATGGAACCAACCTTAACAATGCCATGATCATTGAACTTTACATGCAGTTCAAGATCAAGCATCATAACTCTTCTCCATACAGACCTAAGATAAATGGCACAGTGGAAGCTGCCAACGAGAATATAAAGAATATTGTGCAAAAGATGGTTGTGACCTATAAAGACTGACATGAAATTCTACCATTTGCTCTTCATGGATACCATACTTCGGCATGAACATTAACTAGGGCAACCCCTTTCTCTTTGGTTAATGGCATGGAAGTTGTTCTTCCTGTCGAAGTTCAGATTCCTTCTCTAAGGATTATGAAAGAAGAAGACTTAGATGAAGATGAATGGATTCAGACAAGGTTAGATCAGTTGAATTTGCTTGACGAAAAGAGGCTGGCTATTGTTTGTCATGGTCAGATGAACCAGAAACACATGATTAAAGCTTTCAACAAGAAGATCAAGCATCTGGTAAACCAGGCTGGTAACTTGGTAATAAAGTGCATCATTCTGCCACAAGGCGATCCCAGGGGAAAATGGACTCCGACCTATGAAGGGCCATTTGTTATTAAGAAGGTATTCTCAGGCGGCACTATGATGCTCACCACTATGGATGGCGAAGATTTCCCGCACCCTGTGAATACGGACATAGTCAAAACATTTACACAAAAGAACGACCCGCTAGGCTGACATGCCTAGGATAAAATAAGGGCATCCCGGCGAACCAAAAGGGTTCGGGAAAAATTTAGGGATAAATACAAAAGATTGTACACCAGGTAAGTCGAAGACCTGAAAGGGCGACTTGGGCGAAAAAGAGTATCCTGGTGGACTGAGAACCTGAAAGGGCGGTCTAGAAAAAATTAGGGATTAAAAGCGTACGACTATGTCCTGTTGGATCACTTACATGCAAGCTTTATTACCAAGATCAAAAGTTCAAATGGTACAAGATCAGTGCAATCAACGTCTTCTGACAGCATAGGACGAGATGTTCGAAGACATATGGGCAATAGCAGAGTTGGAACCCAATGAGATTATATTTCACATGACTATATATATATATATATATATATATATATATATATATATATATATATATATATATATATATATATATATATATATATATATATATATATATATATATATATATATATATATATATATATATATATATATATATATATATATATATATATATATATATATATATATATATATATGTGTGTGTGTGTGTGTGTGTGTGTGTGTGTGTGTGTGTGTGTATGTGTGTGTGTATATATATTTGTTTTCACTTTGTACTCTTTCATTTCACGACGACTTCCTCTTACATGGATTTTTGTCTCTTTGTACAAACTCGCCTGTTTATAGGCAAATATCAATACAAATATACTTTAAAGTCCAATTTTTTTTTTATGTTTTGCTTGCAAAAACGTCCAATGACTAAAATTGAATGAGCATATGCGTATGACCATGATTAACAGTTAACAAATAAATTCATAAGAACGGGAATAAGCATTTACCCAAAACTCTAGGAGTTGGGATGACACTCAAGCTGTCCAAAAATACCCACAAAATCCCTTTCATAAGGATATCAGAGCCACTTCTATGAGATTATCTCCCATAGAGTAATATTCACAAATGAGGTTATATTCCTCGCAATCTCCCTGGCACTAAAGAAATATTAATCTCTTTCCCAGAAATATCACCAACCTACGGAGTCCCAATCAATATAATTCATGGAAATTTTCTTCCCCAGCTGAATTTGTTCCTCCAAAACTTAAGAAAGAGACCATGCAGAGTTTCTTCTCTTTAGCAAATTCAATTTCCCCAAGAGAGTTAATTTCCTCGACATAGAACTTCTCCATTAACAAGGGTTTATTTCCCCAACAGACTACAAATTCCCCAGTTCAAGTCTATTCCTTAGATCACTACAAATCACTAACAAAAAAATTCTCCCCAGTAAAGTCATCACTATCCCCAGAAAGTTGCTCCAAAGCCTGGAATCCGACCAGATGTCAGTTAACTTTATCCTCCCCAGACGATGCGGAAGATTATCCATCTCTTTTATCCCCAGTCAAGATATATGAGAAATAAATTCCCTAGTAGAGCAACAGACGACCAATGTTCCTAGAACTCTAATCTCTAAACAGAAATCAATACATCCTCTGAAGATTTTCCTCAAACAAGTAACCAGGAATCCCCATCGGAAGAATTCTAGACAAGATTGAAGATACACATACTCTTCATCCCCAATAATAATCAGGGATTTAATTTCCCAGACAAAGATACACTTCAATAGCATTTCACATCATAGCATATGCATACAAAACACATATATCATGACATTGCATACATCATGACATTGCATACATCATGACATTGCATACAGCTACCTCTTTACCTTTTCAAGAAAGATCAATCAACAGACCTATATCATCAAAATAGATTATAGATCAAGACTAGGCAAAAACCTGCATGATGAACACTCAGTAGACCTTTTTCTGGATTCGATTAAATCAACCAAAGATTTATTCTGATACTTCTCTCAGTTAAATATTTAAAGACATTTGTTGGCTCAGATTAAATCGACCAAAGATTTATTCTGATACTTCTCTCAGTAGACCTTTTTCTGGCTTAGATTAAATCAACCAAAGATTTATTCTGATACTTCTCTCAGTTAAAGATTTAAAGACATCTGCTGGCTCAGATTAAATCGACCAAAGATTTATTCTGATACTTCTCTCAGTAGACCTTTTTTTGGCTTAGATTAAATCGACCAAATATTTATTATGATACTTCTCTCAATTAAAGATTTAAAGACATCTGTTGGCTCAGATAAAATTGACCACAGATTTATTCTGATACTTCTCTCAGTAAACCTTTTTCTGGCTTAGATTAAATTGACCAAAGATTTATTCTGATACTTCTCTCAGTTAAAGATTTAAATACATTTGCTGGCTCAGATTAAATCGACCAAAGATTTATTCTAATACTTCTCTCAGTACACCTTTTTTTGGCTTAGATTAAATCGACCAAAGATTTATTCTGATACTTCTCACAATTAAAGATTTAAAGACATCTGCTGGTTCAGATTAAATCGACCAAAGATTTATTCTGATACTTCTCTAAGACCTTTTTCTGGCTCATATTAAATCGACCAAAGATTTATTTTGATACTTCTCTTAGTTAAATTTGAGTGTAGACTTAGTCTAATTTCTCTATCGACAGATACTTTGGATGGCATCTATAAGCCCATCTCTGACAACTTTCTACCACCTCTCCAAATGGCATCTCTAAGCCCATTCACGATATAATCAACAAACATATTTACTTTGTGCACAACCGAGTGAAAATTACTGGGCACTTAAGTGTTCAATCATCTTCTACCCTCAAGTCACGAATGGAGAACAAGCCAATCTAACTCTTCAGGTTTAAGAAGATTGAACAGGGGCAGCTGTTGTACCCCAAAATTTGCTCTCTCTTTACTCAAGACATTTCTCACCAAAGATCTCAAATGCTCAGGGGTTCTCAAGGGTTTGACATGACAAGCTCACCTCTTAAGCACTGAGCCTCCAAATTAGGGTTTTGGTTTTCTCAAGGACAATTGGAATTTTGATTCCTCAAATGACTTTCATGGATCATTATAGGCCTTCAATATTGTTCATACCAAGTTTCAAGCCTTGCATCACAAATTTGCTCAGTCAATTGCTCAGATGACTGAAAATCAATTATATTGGGTAAAAAGTTAAATGTGGTCAACATACAGTCAAACATCATTATTTTTGGCCAACATCAACATTTTGAAGTCATATTTATCAATTTATCAAGGTTTTATCACAATGTCTCGAGAAAAGCACTAAAATCACCAAAAGGGCAAAATTGTCAAAATTAGGGTTTTGACTAAGAATGACTGATCAGTGATTTTTGACCTAGTACATGACCTAAAACTTTGAAGAAAATCTCAAGGACTCAAACACAACATGTTAACCTAATTTCATGGCTCAAATCATTTCTCAAGATCAATGGATTGATAGTTGAAATTTGATCAACTGATGAAAAGTCAACTGATACACAAAAAGTCAAACTTTGACTTTTTGGTCAACATTAAATTTCAAAGATCAAAATTCATCAAAACATTCAAAAATATCAAACTTGATCATCAAGAATCAAGAAAATCAAGAAAGTAAAGTCAAAGTTTTCAATACTTAGAAAATTTCTAAGTATTTTAAACCTTGATAATTTCAATACTTCATGACAATTTTTCACCAAGATGCAAGATGATTCAAGGAAAACTTTCAACATGAAAGTTCTATATCTTGATGAATTCTACAACTTTGTCCCTCGGGGTGGATGTCCAAAAAATGCTTAGATTTGAATATATAAGCTCATAAAGTCATGACATTTTTCATAAAACACTTAGTGAAAATTTTGACAAATTTGGTCAGATTTTTGTCCCAACTTAGTTCCAAGGTTATTTAGCCAAAGTGGTCAACATGAAGGTTGTAAAAAATGTTTCAAGCTTTCCAAAAGGTCCAAGAACTTGAAGAGATAATTCTTGAGCTAAGAGAACCGAAGAGAAGAAGTTAGGCATCCATTCTTGAATTACAAATCATTTTCATGATAAACACTTGATCCAATCTCAAGCCATGTTGTATAAATCTTTCTTTACAGGCTTCTAACTTGCAAATATATCGATAATCATATGTTTACACAACTGTTGGAGCTATGATCCAAGCATTTGAGTCATTGTCCAAGAGATTCATCCATTTTTGGCATAAAGTAACATTGCCATTCTTCTAAAGCAACTTTAATCACAAAGTCAACTTGTCTTGAGACTCTAGCTTGTTTGTTCTGAACACACTCAACATACAAGATCAGATAAGCATGTTTAAAGCCTCTAACTACTCTAGATTGAGTGTACTATGCATTGGAACAATGTATTTCAAGCTTGCTTCAAAAACAAGTCAAAAAAACATAACATGTGATCTTGTGATTCTGATCATTCCAAGCCCTCAAATCTTTCCCTATAAATAGAGGCACTATTTTGCAAGCCATACACGAATGCACAAGCCTTGGAACTCCCTCAAACACTCTCAAACTCATAATTTCTCTCAAACTCCATTTTTGTGGCATTTCTGACTTTGAACATCCAACTCATAATTCAATCGTGCGTTTTCACTCTAAATCAATCACAAAGATTCCATACATCATTTAGAACATATCCAAGACCCTGATACACAACTGTAACACCTCCATCACCATCCTCCATTTCCAAAAACAGAGTTATGCACATTGACTTCTACAGGAATATTCATCCACTCTCAATCCAAACTAAGCATTGCATTAGCTTCCTAGGAGTCCAGTGAAGCTGTTCATATCATCACAACATCTCCAGGAGTGCTCAAACTTCAAACACGATTTCCAGTTTTGGGGTAAGTTTTCTCAACTTTGAACTTCTCATACAAGCATAATTAATAGTTATTTTGTAAAGATAAAATGTAGACATCATTTCCATGAAGCTAACCATGCCCTTAGTTTTCATTTATCTTGTCTGAGTGATGTGAATTTTAAAGTTGAAGTTACAAAAAAATTAGTTCAGAATTTGGCACCAACAGAAATTCGTGTTCATCATTAAGTGCTAACTTAAATTATTTATATGGTTGAAATCGTGATGAAATTTCTAACAAGTTTGGTGTTTACACTTTCTGAAATGGTTGAGAAATGAGCAAGTTTGAAATTTAAAAAATGGCTGGCGTGAGGAAGAAGATGAAGTACAGTCAAAAGAAAGTTTATTTTATATTTAATAGTTGTTGCATAAACTAATGGATGTATGACCACCCTAGTGGTTAAAGCACGCACCTTTCACCCCTGTGACCTGGGTTCAAGCCCCAGCGGTCCTTTTGTCTTTTTTTTCATAATTGTTCTGTGTTGTTAGCGCGCGTGGGCCTCCCTTGTTGGGCCTTTTTCTTTATTTTTCTTCTTTTTTTTGCTATCTCCCCACCCCCCCTCTTTTACTTACCGCGCAAGCCCATTTCATATTTTCATTTTTATTTTCTGATTTAACACAAAAATATGCTTGGGCCTAAACCAAAAAAAATACTTTTCCACCTCCCTTTTACTCTTTAAATGAAACACTAAAAATATTTTTCTTAACTAATTAATCTCTTTTTTTAGAATTAAAAATAATTAGACTTAGGTTTTATTTTTTATTTTTTATTTTTTAATTATATTAGATTTTAGGTTTTGTTAAATAATTAATTAACCTCCTTTATAAGTTAATTAGTTTAATTAGGTTAATTAAAACCTTTCTATCAAAAGCCATAGAAACAATTTTCTTTTCTTTTCTTCATCTTTACATTTTTTGTACATTTTATTATCTCGGATTACAATTTATGTAACTGTCAAAGCCTTGTAATAGTAACTAGGATTTAGTTTACTTGTCATCCCCATTTGTAAATTCGTACACCCCATCCCTAAAGCATTGTAATAGCGTAGGACCTTTAATTTTCGCAATTTATCGCTTTATGTATTATTGCTAGTAATTAGGGTTTGCATGACAAGACTAAAATCAACCCTAGCAAAACCCTAATATAAATATAATATACTTAAAAACAAACACTTTGCACACATGCACCTCTAGGGTAACCCACGCTTGTTGCCTCGGATTAAAACAGTCATGTCCCTCAAATATGGGATGTTTTAGCAAAGACCCTCGATTAAAAGATTGTAGTCCCTCGATGACTCTTCGATGTTGCCTTTGATAAACGATCTTAGTCCCTTATGAAAATTGCTAAAACATCTCACAAGTTAACTTCTATGACTGTATGACAACCCATGTTCGTCCCTCACATCCAATGATATATCTCCCTACCAATCAATGGTGAAGTAGCACTATCTCAAGGAGGAGAAAAAGAACAAAGACTTTTTGAGTAAGTAGATTGCTTGTAATTGCTTGCTGAAAAACAAAACAATCTCCACACCTCACACTTTTAAAACACTTTTCAAACAAACATTTTGTATACATTCTCAACGATACGAGAGTCATTATAAAATTTCCTTACATTGGCATATTTTAAACATCTTTCCAAACATTCCCTTTTCAACAAATATTTTCAAAACCAACACTCTGTATACATTCTCAACGATACGAGAATCATTGCAACATTTGCCAAACTTAGGCATTTTCAAAATATTTTCAAACTTACACAAACACAAAGTATTTTAAAGTGATCAAGCAATTAAGAGCCCGTAGATAACTACGGATGAAAAGGGTGCTAACACCTTCCCTTTTCATAACCTACCCCCCGAACTCAAGAAAATTCTTAAAAGGTCTTTCTAGTTCTTTTCACCCTTTACTTATTGGATAAAAGAAAAGTCGGTGGTGGCTCTTGCTATCTGCAACATTTGCGATAAAACACAAAACACCCAAGTCAGTTCTCCCACTGTATCACACATGAAAACACTTGGTATATGGACCAAAGTGGTTGATTCGGGTTATGATTAATCAAGGACAAAACTTGATTAATCTCGTGAGAATGGTCATGCCCAAACTCAACTATGAGACCCTTTAAGAAAATGTTTGGTATGTGGACCAAGAGGAGAGAAGAGAGTTGCTTCAATGCATAAGATAAAAATAAAGAGCCCATAAAAGGTGGCTATATGCATGCTCCTGGAAAATGGGACTAGCATGTCACTAGTATTCTAAACGACCAATTGGAACAACCGATCGAATAGTTATTGTTGTAGAAAAGCCCAGGACCAAACTATGAATGTGTGCAAGTGTGCATTTGTAGGTGGATACCTTTTCATTGATGATGAGCCCAAGAGGAGGCCGTGTGTTTTATTTGAACAAAATATGCATAATGGCAATATTTAAACATATAATGAAATAACAAATAAATAAAAATTATAAGCTATTACAAACCATATGGGAATGGGGGTACAAGTTTACGAATGAGGATGAGTCGAATCGACAATACGATTAAAAGTATAAATAAACAATCAATATAACCCAATCGAATTTAATAAATAATTAATTAAACTAAAACAATCTATTTAATAAAATCAATTAGCAAAATAATTAATAATACAAAAATAATATTTTTTAGTTTAATTATTTATTTAGGATAAGAAAATATATTTTTTATTTTTATAATTTTTATTTGATAAAAATTAAAATAAATAACAAAAAAATATAAAAATATAAAGAAAGTAAACAAAATGCGTGTGGCTTCTAGAGAGGTCCATCATGCATGTTCGCTTCCGGAGCGTTGATGTTGTATGATGAAAATCTGATGATGATCGGACGATAAAGAGGCAGGGTTCCATGGCAGCTATGGTGAGACACCTGCACAAAATCGGTAAGTGACCTCATGGGAGGTGACAAGTGTCACTGCCAGATTAATGTTTTAATTACAATTTAATTAACATAATTAAAGGAGGAGGTTGTAACAAACAGAGATTAGCAATCTCTTCCTCTCATTTTCAGCTCTCTCGGTTCTCTCTTCTTGGAGCTCGCCTTAGAAGGCGACCCTCCACGCCGGAAATTGCCTCACGGCGGTGTAAGCGGAGGAGATGTGTGATCTTGTTACGATCTTCACTTTTCCTTACATCTTTCGCTTTGTCTTTATCTCCTCTTCTCTAATATGACGCTTGATTTTGGAGAGGATCAAGGATTGAGTGTAGATCTGGAAGGGGTTTCGGAAACCCTAGGACTCAGATGTGATTCCCCTTGAGATTTCTGGTGAGATCTTTCTGAGATCCTTGCGTTTGTAGTTACGAAATACTTTTCCTTTTCTTCTTTGTGATTAAGAACTTATGATTTCTTTACATTTTCTGAAGGGTTTTTGACATTAGGAAAGTGATGATAACGATAGGGTTTCTGTGTTTGATATCTCGATGAGAACGATAATCTATGTTTTCTTTTCTCTCTTTACCAATTCTGAAGGGTTTTGGAGTTTAGGGAGATGATAATGAATTTTTGCGTTAGGGTTTGTGCTTTGTTGCGCAGCTTTGCTGAGTTTGTGAATAGTGGATCCCCCTTATTTCAGTGCACTCAATGCCTTTATAGTGAAATGGATTAGGGTTAATGTTGTGTTGCTCTGAACTTTGATAAGAGGCCTGGAACGGATTTTTATTTGGGCTTAGCAAATTGATATTTCTGTTATGATATGTGAACTTATTTCTGATATTTTGTTGTCTGTGAAAGCTAGAAACTGAACACGTTGGGCTTGGAAAATGCGATTCTGACTTGTGATTTTTAGTGTTACTTTTGATGTCTGATATGCCCTTTTTTAATATCTGATTGTTGTAACTGGGCTAGTCTTTTACTTAGTTTGCACTTTTGATTTGTGATGCTTCTTGTTGGGCTTGAAAGTTATTCTGACTTGTTGCTTTAGGCTGGAATTGTGATATCCCTGCGTTTTGTTACTGCAATGAACTGTTTTTGTCTTTACTATAAACCAAAAATTTGTGTTTTTGTGATTTGTAGTAAATATTATGGGCATGTGATTGAAAATTGAGATTCTAATTTGTATGAGATCAACATGTTTGTGAGGCTTATGTTGTCGGGCTTTATGATTTCTGCCTTGTTATGATTCAGAAATGTCAACTTTTGCTATGATAATTTGTTTTCTTATTGGGCTCTGAATATGACTTATGACTTACTGCTTTACTACATGAACCCGTGATGCTATGCAACTGTGATGAAATTCTAAGTTTATTTGTCTTTTTACACCTCCCTTTGTGAACTAAAACTAACCTTTTGTGATTTGCAATAGGAGAATAGGCCCGTGATTAAATTATTGTAATTCTGATTTGTTGAAATAAAGTATGAGGCCTTGGTTAATTGCCTATAAACCAAATGATTGAACTGAAAACCCTTTATTCTGATTCCTATCACGAAACCCTAATGATGAATTTGAAGAGAAAATTATTTTAAAATTCTTGTTATATGTTCAATGATTATGTTTATGTTTGATTATTACTAACCATTCTCTTTTTCTTGTTTCATGAACACAAATGATGGAGAAGCTTGAGAGAACAAATGAAGAATGCTTAAAGAAGAAGAAGTCTTGGAGGAATTCGAAGAAGTGAGGATTTGAATATTTGGAAAATATAAATTTTATGTAATAATCTAGAATGAGTTTAAAAAAACTCCCTTTGATTTGTTGATGTATTTAAATTGGAATTCGCCTCAATGTAAATCTTGTAAGCTTAGCAAACTATGGATGGAATTTGTAAAGAAAACTTTTTTGTCAAATTGTTTGTAAAACAAACTAAATCTTGAATGGAATCCAAAAAAGATTTCTTAAACTTTTTCTTTTGTATTTGTGATACGGTGGCAGAACCGACCGTTAATACTGATTTGCATTTTGTATTCGCAAATGTTGCGGTAAGCAAGAGTCGCCACCGACTTTTATTTTATCCAATCAGGAAAAGTAAAAAGAATAGAAAAAACCTTTTTCGAGATGTTTTTGAGTACGGGGGGTAGATTATAGAAAGGGAAGGTGTTAACACCCTTTCTATCTGTGGTTTTCCACGGGCTCTTGGGTATTTGCTCATTTTGAAAACTTCTTGTGTGTGCTTTGTTTTGAAAAGTTTTGTTTTACTTTGTTTTAACCCTTGATTCTATCCTCAAGAGTGTTACGAAGTTGTTTTTGAAAACTTTGTTTGAAAAGTGTTTGTGTGAAAAAGTTTGTTTGTTTGAGCAAGTACTTAAGAACTAATCTACCTACTCGAAAAAAGTCTTTTTGTTTTCCTTTTAGACAGTGCTATCCCATTATTCAAAAATAGGTAGCATTGTCATCGGAGTTTTAAAGGGACGTTCGAAGGGACTAAATGGTCTCTGAAGGCAACAAGTAAGGATACCTTAGCATTTCGAAGGGACTATCGTCATAAAATCAATTCGTAGGTGTGATACGGTGGGAGAACTGACTTGAGTTTTGCGTTTGTTTTCGCAAATGTTTCGGTAGAGCAAGAGTCGCCACCGACTTTTTATTTTATCCTAAGGAAAGGTTAAAAAGCACAGCAAAAACCTTTGAGATGTTTTCTTGGGTTCGGGGAGTATATTATAGAAAGGGAAGGTATTAGCACCCTTTCTATCCATGGTTATCCATGGGCTCTTAGTTACTTGCTTAGATCAACTTGACTTGATTTTCAATTGTTTTAAATGGTGCTTTGTGTATGTGGTTTTTGAAAATGTTTTGAAAAAGATGCCTTGTCTAGGCAACCCTTGTAACAATTCTTTACTCGAATGTTTTACAAGAGGTGTTTGTCTTTTTGAAAAGATGTTTCAAGGTTTTGAAAGTTGTTTTGAAAATTGGTGTTTGTGATGTGTGTTTTGAAAAATAGGCAAGTGTTTTTGTTTTGCAAGTTGGCAAGTAATCAAGAGCTATCTACCCTAAGTTTCTCAAAGATCTTTGCTATGCTTTAACCCTTTTAACAATTTTGTTCCACCATTGTATTTGGTGGACAATCTTGTGTTAGGATGTAAACGGGACGGGCGCGGGTCATCGTTTAGACCATGATTGCAATGGTGCCAAGTATCTTTGGAAACTTTTCCTTTAAGGGACTTGATCATGTTTTAGGAAACTTTTGAAAGCGTCATCGAGGGACTATGATCATTTGATTGTTTTGTTTTTTTCCTGTAAGTGTTTAGTTATTGGCATGTATTTTTGGTAAAACCAGGTGTGTGAATGTCATGACTGATGTCATAACATTCTGGTTTATTAGGTACTTTATGCAGAAAAATTATGGCATACAGTAGCTACTGTGTATGAGTGTGTATCTGAGCATTTTGCAAAAGATCACATTTATTGCCTTCTACCAAAATCAGTAAACAGGAATTATGATGTCATAACAAATGTTAAGACATCCTGTTCTGATCTAACAGTTATGCAGTTTGGTTAATTCTGAGATTTTTCAGGAAGATGACTCATTCTTTCCATAATAGAATCTCACGTGGACTTTGGGTTAACCTAGCTCAACCCTAACCTGGTTGATAAAGTCTTGTGACCAAGTCTTAAGGTCAAACGGAATTAACCCTAGATTTTTGTGGAAACCCTAACTGAAGAAACAACTGCTATATATTCAACAGGACTGCTGTTTGGAATTGATCCCTTTGACAGAAGATCAATTAGGAGTTGTATAGTTTTAATTGCTGTAATCCAAGCAAGTATCACTGTGATAAGTGACTTGGAATAGGTTTTAATTGTAAGGGTTTTGTATCACTCAAAGCTTTGAAGAAAGAGTGTTTTGTGTCTCTTGACTAAAGCTTTGAAGCAAAGTCAAGTTAGGTTTATGTATCACTCAAAGCTGTGAAGCAAGAGTGTTTGTGTTGCTTGATTAAAAAGCTTTGAAGCATAATCAAGTGTATGTTCTGAAGAGTGTCTTCATTAATTCATTAGTCAATTGTTTTAAGTATCACTGCTGTGATTGAGGGGGAGTGAGTAGGAACTCAGGTTTAAGTTGAACTTAGATTGAAGTTGCATTGGGTAGGTCTTAAGTGAAGGAGATAAACTGGTTGGTTTATTCCTGAATTAATATCTCTTATAGTGGATTTCCTCCCTGGCTTGGTAGCCCCCAGAGTAGGTGTTGTTTCACACTGAACTGGGTAAACAATTGACTGTGTTCTTTACTGTTTTTGTATTTACTGTTTTTGTATTTACTGTCTTATAGAAAGTCAGATACGGTGTCATAACATTGACTGTGACATTAAGTATCTGAAGCCAGAATTTCAATTGGCATCAGAGAAGGCACCCTGCCTGTATTACTGGGTGAGATCTAGGGATATCACTTTCTGGCACTATGGACAAAGAAGGAGTTTTTGGAAACAGACCGCCCATTCTGGATGGATCAAATTATGACTACTGGAAACCTCGTATGATTGCCTTCTTAAAATCACTGGAATAAAAGGCCTGGAGAGCTGCTGACAAAGGATGGAACCATCCCACCATAACTGAGAAAGATGGGACAATCAGTCTGAAGCCTGAGGAAGAATGGAGTAAAGAAGAAGATGAGTTAGCCCTGGGTAATTCCAAAGCTTTAAATGCCTTGTTCAATGGAATTGATAGAAACATATTCAGACTAGTACATCAATATGAACTGGCCAAGGAAGTTTGGGACACTCTCAAAACTACCCATGAGGGCACTTCCAAAGTAAAAATGTCAAGGCTTCAGATGCTGACTACCAAGTTTGAGAATCTAAAAATGATGGAAGATGAAACCATTCATGAGTTTCACATGAAAATCTTGGAGATTGCCAACACCTCAGGAGCATTGGGAGAAAAGATGTCAGAAGAAAAACTGGTGAGAAAGATTCTCAGATCCTTGCCTAAAAGATTTGCAATGAAGGTAACTGCTATAGAGGAAGCCCGGGATATCAGCAAGTTGAAAGTGGATGAACTCATTGGGTCTCTTCAGACTTTTGAGATGGGGATCACTGAAAATGTTGACAAGAAGAACAAGAGCATAGCACTTGTATCCAACACTGAAGATGAAAACAAGGAGGATGAAGAAGAAAATATTTCAGAAGCTATAGCCATGCTTGGAAGACAATTCAACAAACTCATCAAAAGAATAGATCCAAAGTCAAGGTCTAATGTTCATAACATCCCCTCTGACATTGACAGTTCCAGCAGAAGACCAAGGTCAGAAGAGAAGGGAAATCAAGGCAGAGGAATTCAATGCCATGGTTGTGAAGGATATGGACATATTCGAGCTGAATGTCCTACCTTTCTTAAGAAACAAAAGAAAGGAATGACTGTTACCTGGTCTGACTGTGATTCAGAAAGTAATTCTGAAGAAGAATCTTCCAAACTAGTTACTGTACTAACTAGTGTTTGTACCTCTGAAAGTGACACTAGTGATGAGGAAGTGACATTTGAAGAACTGGCTGATACTTACAAGAAATTGTGTATCAGAAGTACTGAAGTCTATGTGCAGAATGAGAAACAAACAAAACTCATCATAAAGTTGGAGGCTGAAAAAAGGGCAGACCTTGAAACTATAAGTCATCTAGAAGGGGAAGTTCAAATGCTGAACTCAAAACTGAACCAGATGACAAAATCTATCAAGATGCTGACAAATGGAACTGACAAATTGGAAGAAATCCTTCAGGTTGGACAAAATGTGGGAAACAAGTCTGGTCTAGGATTTGTGGCAGCAAAGAAATCTGGTGCAGACAAGAAGATCAGGTCTGATAAACGAATGTCAAAGCAGATGTCTCAACATAACTCTCAACATCAGAAACAGAAATATATGAAGAAAAGATACCAAAGATGGAGATGTCATCATTGTGGGAGGTATGGCCACATAAAGCCTTTCTGCTTCAGATTGTATGGATACCCTAATCAGAACCCAGGTGTCAAACCTAAGTCTAAAAGGGTACCACATACTCCTCAATGGAAGAAAAAGGCTACTGCCCTGATAGCCCATACTTCTCTGAGAGTCTCTGCAAAGGAAGATTGGTACTTTGACAGTGGGTGTTCTAAGCACATGACTGGAATCAAGAACCTTCTCAATAATGTTAAACCTCACACCACTAGTTATGTGACCTTTGGAGATGGTGCTAGAGGTGAAATCAAAGGAGTTGGTAATTTGGACTGCCCTGGAGTTCCAAATCTGAATGAAGTGCTATTGGTAAAAGGCCTGACTGCAAATATCATTAGTATCAGTCAATTGTGTGATCATGGAGTCAAGGTCAATTTCTCAAAATCTGAATGTCTTATAATTAATGAAAAACAAGAAGTTGTAATGAAAGGAGTCATATCTAAAGACAACTGCTACTTGTGGGAGCCTGAAAACACTAATTTCTCCACTGTGTGTTCTATTGCCAAAGAAGAAAAAGAGGTGAAACTGTGGCACCAAAAACTTGGCCATCTTCGTCTAAGAGGAATGAAAAGGATTATCTCCATGGAGGCAGTCAGAGGGATTCCAAGACTACAAATTGATGAAGGGAGAGTTTATCATGTTGTTAAGAAGACTAGGATGTCACATCCAATGTCAAGACATCTGACCACCTCTAAGGTTCTAGAACTTCTTCATATGGATCTGATGGGACCAATGCAGGTGGAAAGCCTTGGTGGAAAGGGATATGCCTATGTTATTATGGATGACTATTCCAGATTCACCTGGACTATCTTCTTTAGGGAAAAATCTGAGGTGTTTGAAGTTTTTAAAGAACTGTGCAAAAGAATTCAAAGAGAAAAAGAAGGTTGTATTGTCAGAATCAGAAGTGATCATGACAAGTAATTTGAAAATAGCAAGTTTAATGAGCTCTGTTCCTCAGAAGGAATTGTCATGAATTCTCTTCTCCTATAATTCCTCAACAAAATAGAGTTGAAAAGAAGAAAAATAGGACCATACAGGAATCTGCCAGAGCTATGATCCATGTCAAAAGACTTCCTTTTCATTTTTGTGCTGAAGCTGAATACATTGCAGATAGTAGTAGCTGTTCTCAAATTATCTGGAAGACACAGATGCTCACTGAGTATAATGTCACACAAGATGTTATGACATTGCACTGTGACAATCTGAGTATAATCAACATTTTCAAGAACACTATTCAGCATAGCAGGACCAAGCACACTGGCATTAGTCATCACTTAATCAGAGATCTTGTAGAAGAGAAAACAATTAATCTGGAACATGTTGCCACTAAGCTTCAACTGGCTGACATTTTGACCAAGGCTCTTGATGCAAATCAATTTGAAAACTTGAGGGGCAAGTTGGGTATTTGCCAACATGAGAAATTGTAGCAATTAATTTTGCTTAAAACAAGGGTTGAAGGAGTTATTTTTGTTAAGTCTATTTTGAGTGGGTTAATCATATGTTTTCCCAATTCTTTCAAAATTATTAAGAAGTTGAATAGACTCTCATTTGCCTCCTTCCTCTCTCGATTTTGCAACAAATTCCTTTCTCTCAATCAAAGTTTTCTCTCAAATTGCTACTGGTGCTCTAAGTCAATCAAAATGTCTCAAACATCATCTTCAGCCAAGGAGACCGCTTCATCTTCATCATTTGATCAATATTCTCGGGAAATCACCACATGCATAGATTCTGAAGTCCTGGAGATTACTCCTCTTAGAGAAATGGCAACTAACCCCTCCAAGGTCAAAAAGCTGAGAACAAGGCATGCAGGAAGGTCTCAAGCTACTGCTTCCGGTAATCCCTCTCATCCTTCATCTTCTGTACCAAATAGGGAAGGATCAGCTCATGTACATCAAGCAATTGCTAGGCTTGTTACAAGAATACTGAGTGAGAACCACTTTGTACCGGGGATTTCTGTTCCATTAAATCAAGAATCAGCAAGCCCAAATGTTGAAGCAAATCCAGATGTCTCTGAGAATGTTGAGACACCAAATGACAACATTCAGAATTCATCTGAAAACCTTGATGATATTCAGAACCCTTCAGAGAAGACTGTTGATCCACCTGTTATTGATGTGGATGAGGAATACTCAGACAATGAACTAATTGCCAATATAAACCCTAGCATAGCTAGGAGAATGATGAACAGAAAGGGTAATCAGAATGCTGCAAAATGTCTGACCAAAGAGAAACCTGCTGACAAGAAAACCAGGACTGAAGGCAAGACTGGTGTAGAATCTGTGAAGACTGGTCTGTCCAAAGGGAAGGTGAAAGCCCAAGTGCATACTGGGAGTCTCTCAAAACCTGCTAGACAACAAATTACAAAGAAGAGAAAAGAACCTGAGTCTTCTGATTCTGATGAGGAATCAGAGTTTGAAATTGATGCTGAAGACATTCCTATCAGAAGGAAACTCCCTTCCAGCAAAATGGTTAGAGTTCCTGAAGTCCCAACAGACAACATCTCTTTTCACCACCCTGACAATGCCAACAGATGGAAGTATGTTTGCTTGAAGAGAATAGCTTTAGAAAGAGAACTAAACAATGATGCCATGGATTGCAAGGAAATCATGGACCTGATCAAAGCTGCTGGACTAATGAAGACTGTGGTAAAATTTACCAAGTGCTATGAAAATTTGGTCAAGGAATTTATAGTGAACTTGTCTGATGGAAGGTCAGCTGACTTTGAATGTGTCTATGTTAGAGGAAGAAGGGTTAATTTCTCTCCATCAGAAATTAACAAATTTCTTGGAAGATCAAATGAGGATTGCCCTGAACTAGAAGTCACTGACAATGAAGTATGCCAAACCATCACAGCAAGACAAGTCAAGTGCTGGCCCTTGAAAGGCAAGCTGAATGCCAGCAAACTAAGCATGAAATTTGCCATCCTGCACAAGATTGGTGCAGCCAACTGGGTCCCTACCAACCACAAATAAACTATCTCCACAGGATTGGGGAGATTCATTTATGCTGTGGGAACCAAGACTGAATTTGACTATGGCAGGTATATTTTTGAACAAACTTTAAAACATGCTGGTAGATATGCTGTCAAAGGCCCTATTGCCTTTCCCTCCCTCCTTTGTGGAATTATCCTTGCACAGTACCCTGATATCCTGGTGGCAAGAGATACTGCTTGCAAAAGAGCTCCTGCTCTTGGGTTACACTACAAGCTGTTTCAGGGATCTCATGTTCCTGACATTGTCATAACATCAGCTGAGACATCATCTGCAAAAACTCAGTCCAAGACATCTGATGTTATAGCTGTATTAAAAGAGACCTGCAAAGAGCTGGAGACCAGGAAAAGGACTCTAGAAAACCTAATTGTCAAATTAGAACAGGAGGAGACTGAAGGAAACAGAAGGGAAGAGGGTGCTGCTGAAGATCAGCTCAATGCTGGAGAAAGTAGCTCCTCTGAAGGTGACAGTGCTTAAAGTCTGGTGGAATTGTCAAGCCTGATGCTGATGCTGTTGATGCAAGTGTCTTCAGATTTTATTTGTTGTTTTTTATTTTGGATAACTGTATAACATTTAAGTACATGTTTCTTTGGCCCATTTGTGGCTAAAGAGGGGGAGATAATTTTTGTGTTAATCACTTGGTAGACCTCATATTTTTTCTGCAGTCATATTCATTCTGCTGCTCTATATTCTCTGATTGCTTAGGGGCTTTAGCCAAAAATCTGCCAAAGGGGGAGTTTGTAAGTGTTTAGTTATTGGCATGTATTTTTGGTAAAACCAGGTGTGTGAATGTCATGACTGATGTCATAACATTCTGGTTTATTAGGTACTTTATGCAGAAAAATTATGGCATACAGTAGCTACTGTGTATGAGTGTGTATCTAAGCATTTTGCAAAAGATCACATTTATTGCCTTCTACCAAAATCAGTAAACAGGAATTATGATGTCATAACAAATGTTAAGACATCCTGTTCTGATCTAACAGTTATGCAGTTTGGTTAATTCTGAGATTTTTCAGGAAGATGACTCATTCTTTCCAGAACAGAATCTCACGTGGACTTTGGGTTAACCTAGCTCAACCCTAACCTGGTTGATAAAGTCTTGTGACCAAGTCTTAAGGTCAAACGGAATTAACCCTAGCTTTTTGTGGAAACCCTAACTGAAGAAACAACTGCTATATATTCAACAGGACTGCTGTTTGGAATTGATCCTTTTGACAGAAGATCAATTAGGAGTTGTATAGTTTTAATTGCTGTAATCCAAGCAAGTATCACTGTGATAAGTGACTTGGAATAGGTTTTAATTGTAAGGGTTTTGTATCACTCAAAGCTTTGAAGAAAGAGTGTTTTGTGTCTCTTGACTAAAGCTTTGAAGCAAAGTCAAGTTAGGTTTATGTATCACTCAAAGCTGTGAAGCAAGAGTGTTTTTGTTGTTTGATTAAAAAGTTGTGAAGCATAATCAAGTGTATGTTCTGAAGAGTGTCTTCATTAATTCATTAGTCAATTGTTTTAAGTATCACTGCTGTGATTGAGGGGGAATGAGTAGGAACTCAGGTTTAAGTTGAACTTAGATTGAAGTTGCATTGGGTAGGTCTTAAGTGAAGGAGATAAACTGGTTGGTTTATTCCTGAATTAATATCTCTTATAGTGGATTTCCTCCCTGGCTTGGTAGCCCCCAGAGTAGGTGTTGTTTCACACTGAACTGGGTAAACAATTGACTGTGTTCTTTACTATTTTTGTATTTACTGTCTTATAGAAAGTCAGATACGGTGTCATAACATTGACTGTGACATTAAGTATCTGAAGCCAGAATTTCATTGCCAAAGATACCTAACATGCAATATGGCCCATTATTGAAGGCAACAAGTGGAATACCCTAGGGGTGCAAGTGTGATTAGTGTTGTCCATTTTCATGCTTGTTTATCTTGAAATTAAGTCAAACTATTTTTGGTTAATTTTGCATACAAAACCCTAATTCTAACATGGCAAAATTAGAAAGCTTTTAAATGCGAAAAATAAAAGGTCCTAAGTTATTACAAAACAATATGTGGGATGGGGGGTACAAATGTTCAAATGGGGATATTTTAGCAAGAAATTAAAATCTAACTATTACATCCAAATTGAATTATACAAATTATTTAATATACAACAACTAAATAAAAATAATAAATATGCAAGATGCAAAAATGATTTTTATGTGTATGTAAAAAGTATTTTTTTTATGTGTTAAATAAACAAAAATAAAATGAACTAATTTTTGGTATTTTTATGTATTTAGGGTAAAACCCTAATTTTATAAATAAAAGGTATTTATTATATAATATATGCAATATTTATTAATTATGTACAAAAAATAAATAAAAGAAGGTATATTGTAAAAAAGGTATTTTTGAGGTCAAAATATTAATAAAATTAAAAATGTATTAATTCTTTGTATTTCTCTAAATATATTAATAAATATACATGTATTTACATTATTTATTAAATATATATTATATGTACAAAAAATAAAATATTTAATATATAAAAAAAGTATATTTTTATTATAAAATGTTTTCAAGAGATAACATAAAATCAAAATCAAAAATAAAGTATGTTTATATTATTTTTTTAGTTATTTTAAATGATAATATATTTATGTTTATTTATATACAAACTAAATGAAACAAAATAAATGTCAAAAAATGCAAAAAAAAAAAAGTGAAAAAATATTTTTAAGGTTTATTTATATTTAGACAAAAATATCAAAACAAAATCAGAAGGAAAAAATCAAAAATATCAAAGATAACTCAAAATGGGCCAGGGGGTACATGTGGAATGCAAAGGTGTGAAAAGTAACACAACTCAGACCCAACCCATGAAAAGGTTGTCTTCAACCTCTGAACAACAAAACAGAGTAACACGTGATCCTTGTTATCTCCTGATTCCTGGACTTTTAGCACAAACTTACAACATGAAAGATGTTAAGCATCAAGCCACGATTCCATACATATAAAAAACTCAACTTAACTCTCAGAAATGAGAGAGAATTTCTCCATCCCTAATTCTTAACCTAAGTTTTTGTCAATATTCAGATTCAAAATACTCTCAGCATATGCAATATAAATGAAAAATGAAGATTTGTATAGCTTCAGGGGCATGAGTAGAACATTTTTCATTCACAAACTTATAGCTAATTCTTCCTATATTGAGAGATAGAAGTCCATGAACTTACCTGTTCAGCTTGGATCGTGTATGACAATGGAGGTCCTTTCAAGGCAAGGTGAGGATTGGTATAGCTTGCTTGAAGTTCAGGGATGCTATTCCAACCTTTAACTTGCTTTGAAACCAACTGAATCAAACTATAGCAATCCACCTGCAAAACAGAAAATGTGAAAATGGTGAAGTTGGTTAGAGGTGTTACAGGTCGTGTCCAAGGCTTGGGATAGCTTGCATATGTGATATGGAATGTGTATGAACTGGATTTAGCAAGAATGCATGAATGGATTGGCTTATGGAAGTCCAACTGTAGAGGTCACTCTGTTTTCTACAGTGGGAGGGTGTTTTGAGGTTTGATGATGTTTGGAATGTCTTTTGTTCGTGCCTTAGCTCTGTTATATTATTTGGAAGGTGTACAACAACTTTGCTTAAGCTTTTTTATGCTGAAATGAGAGTTGGTGTGTAATATGCAAGTTTCTTCACACTTAAGCAAGAAAGTATCAACTTGGTTTCTAGGCCAGTACAAAGCCTCTATCTATGCTGCACATTTGAGTCTTGATTAGTGGGATATGCTTATGCCTTTGTGCCTCAAAGATCTGCATTGTACCTCATAGATTGCAAAGTTGACATAAAGTAACACTTTACAAAAATGGATAATATGCTTTTTCTTATTAAGGCTTAATCTTGTATGCAATGCTTAAACACATAATGCAAGGCTTGAACACAAGGGGTTTGCATTAAATTTATGAGTGTGAATGGGATAAAGGACCTGTAATCCATCTTAGAGCATGCTGAGTTCAAAATGCAAGGTTATGGACATGTAAATTGGTCATGAACAAAGTGAGTTTTTCCCAACTTGCCAAATTCGATTCTCCCTAACCATGAGGTTGTTTGATGAGTTCTTGGACATTTTGGAAAGCTTGGAATGTGTAATACAATCCATCTTTGTAATGCAAATTTAAATTCCAAGTGGAAGCATGTGAAAAGTTGCCATGAAGTTAGGCAAAAATCCTGCCTAAAATAGGTCAAAATTTCTCTAAGTTAAGAATGTTTTGCACCCTTGTTCCAAAAATCATAACTTGAGCTACAAGCTTCTTTTGAGGAAACTTTGTGAATCAAAGTTGTAGATTTTGAAATGGACTACAACTTTCATGTTTTTACTTTTGTTTGAATCCAAATGCATCTTGATGAAAAAGTGGGACAAAGTTAGGAAAAAATTAGGGATTTTCATAACTTAGAAAATTTCTAAGTTATGAAAATTCTTCATTTCAAACCCTAATTTGTGATTTTTGATTTCTTGGTGAACAAGTTTCACAATTTAGCATGTTTTGATGAAAAATGAATCTTGACACTTGATTTTGACCAAAAAGTCAAAGTTTGACTTTTCAGTATACAGTCAAAAATTGATCAATTGATTGGAAAATTCATCTGTCAATCTTGTGCATTTGGGATCTTTTGAATTTGTTGAACATGTCAAGACAATTCCATGGGGTCCTTGAGTCCATATATGAGCTTGGTTTGCCATTGGTTAGGTCAAACAGTCAAAAATTGCCTTTGTGCAGTCAAAACCCTAAAAATGACCATTTTGCCCTTTTAGTGATTTGATCAAATTGCTTGTGGAATTGTGATCCAAACTTGACCAAATGGTTCAAATGAGTTCATAATGTTGATGTGGGTCAAATTTCATGAGGTTTGACTGTCAATTGACCACAGTTGACTTTTTTCCCAATACAGCTGATTTCTAGGTCAACTATCCAATTGACTGGGCAAAGATTGGAATCAAGGCCTGAACGTTGGCATGGGTAAACTTGGGAGTCCAATATGAAGCATGAAAGTCATTTTAGGCATTTTAGGTCAAAACATCTTTGTGCAAACACAAACCCTAATTTGGGTCAGCAGTGCAAGGAGGAGTCTTGAGCAGAGCAAACCCTAACTTGATCTTGAGTTCCAAGAGTCTTGTGGTGAGAAAATGTTGATGAAATGAGAGGGCAAATTTTTGGGTACAACAGTTGCCCCTGTTCAATCTTCTTGCACCTGAAGAGTTAGATTGGCAGGTTTGCCTTTCGCGTCTCGAAGGTAAAAGGAGATTGGACACTAGAGTGCCCTTAAATTTGCACTCGTCAAAACGATGGATGCGGAAATGGGCTTAGAGATGCCATTTGGAGATGGGCTTAAAGATGCCATCTAGAGGGATGACTGAATCTTGTCGTGGATGGGCTTAAAGATGCCATCTGGAATGAGTATCAGAAAGGTGTCCATGTTTTGAAACATCTCTGAACTGGGGGTTTTGAATAAGCAATGGATTGATATTCGCGTTCGGAGAATCCATAAACTATTTTCAAAAGTTGAGTCTGAACAAGCGATAGATTAGCATCCGTTGTTGGGAGGAATCTGTAAACTGTTTTCAGAATTTGAAGTTGAATAAGCAAAAGAGCAGCATCCGTTGTTGGGAAGCGTCCGTAAACTGTTTTCAAAAGTTGAGAAGAATCTGAGCAAGTGATAGGTTAACATCCGTTACTGGAGAACCCGTGAACTGTTTTCAGAAGTCTTGAAGTTGAATAAGAAATAGAGCAGCATCCGTTGTTGGGAAGCGTCCGTAAACTGTTTTCAAAAGTTGAAGAAGAATCTGAACAAGTGATAGGTTAACATCCGTTAATGGAGAACCTGTGAACTGCTTTCAGAAGTCTTGAAGTTGAATAAGCAATAGAGCAGCATCCGTTGTTGGGAAGCGTCCGTAAACTGTTTTCAAAAGTTGAAGAAGAATCTGAACAAGTGATAGGTTAACATCCGTTACTGGAGAACCCGTGAACTGTTTTCAGAAGTCTTTGAAGTTGAATAAGCAATAGAGCAGCATCCGTTGTTGGGAAGCGTCCGTAAGCTGTTTTCAAAAGTTGAAGAAGAATCTGAACAAGTGATAGGTTAACATCCGTTACTGGAGAACCCGTGAATTGTTTTCAGAAGTCTTTGAAGTTGAATAAGCAATAGAGAAGCATCCGTTGTTGGGAAGCGTCCGTAAACTGTTTTCAAAAGTTGAATAAGAATCTGAACAAGTGATAGGTTAACATCCGTTACTGGAGAACCCGTGAACTGTTTTCAGAAGTCTTGAAGTTGAATAAGCAATAGAGCAGCATCCGATGTTGGGAAGCGTCCGTAAACTGTTTTCAAAAGTTGAAGAAGAATCTGAATAAGTGATAGGTTAACATCCGTTACTGGAGAACCCGTGACCTGTTTTCAGAAGTCTTGAAGTTGAATAAGCAATAGAGCAGCATCCGTTGTTGGGAAGCGTCTGTAAACTATTTTCAACGGTTGAAGAAGAATCTGAACAAGTGATAGGTTAACATCCGTTACTGGAGAACCCGTGAACTGTTTTCAGAAGTCTTGAAGTTGAATAAGCAATAGAGCAGCATCCGTTGTTGGGAAGCGTCCGTAAACTGTTTTCAAAAGTTGAAGAAGAATCTGAACAAGTGATAGGTTAACATCCGTTACTGGAGAACCCGTGAACTGTTTTCAGAAGTCTTTGAAGTTGAATAAGCAATAGAGCAGCATCTGTTGTTGGGAAGCGTCCGTAAACTGTTTTCAAAAGTTGAAGAAGAATCTGAATAAGTGATAGGTTAACATCTGTTACTGGAGAACCCGTGAACTGTTTTCAGAAGTCTTGAAGTTGAATAAGCAATAGAGCAGCATCCGTTGTTGGGAAGCGTCCGTATACTGTTTTCTAAAGTTGAAGAAGAATTTGAACAAGTGATAGGTTAACATCCGTTACTGGAGAACCCGTGAACTGTTTTCAGAAGTCTTGAAGTTGAATAAGCAATAGAGCAGCATCCGTTGTTGGGAAGCGTCCGTAAACTGTTTTCAAAAGTTGAAGAAGAAACCGGTGTAAGGTTTCCCGAAGATGAGTCTGCGTAAAACTGCATCTTGAATAATTGTTAATGATAGCCTTTCATTCTTATCCTGAAAATGACAAACTGTTAGCTAAACACAAAACTATGTTGCATGAAATGTATGATGCAATATGTGTTGTATCAATGTTTATGATATGAATGTAAATGCATGCACATGTAAGCTGAAGAGCTGTCTTGCTGTGGATAAATAAATCCTGGATGGCATGGAGACAAAAGAATCTTGGTTGCTGTCGTGGAAAATAATTCCTGACTGCTGTCGGGAAGGACAAGAATCTTTGATTGCTGAAGAGGAGACATCTTTGTGGACTACTGCTGGAGAAACAGGAGCTTGGGTTATATACCAATCTTCTGGGGATTCTTGTCTTGAGGAGATCTTTACTGGGGAATATCTGATTATCCCGTAGGGCACTGAGAATGAGCCTTCACTTTGCTTGGGGAAATGCAAAATCTTCAATTGTTGAATGATCTTAGAGCCACTGCTGGGGAACAGGCATTCCTTGGTGACTTGCGGGAAATGAGAATTTCTGAAGATCTCTACTGGGGAAGTTCAGAATCTGATAGACTCATGCTGGAGAGGTATGACGGAGAATCTTCAGCTCGGTGGGAAGTATCTCTGTGGGGAGAAGGTTCACTTGCCTGGTTCAGCTGGGGATTCATAGCTGGAAGTTTTAGCTCTGCTGGGGATTGGATTTTCAGATTTTTAGGCTCCACTGGGGATTCTGAAACTTAACTCTGAGGGGAATTGAGTTCTGGAAGGCCCTCTGGCTGGGGAATTCAGAGTTTAACTCTGCTGAGGATTCCTTCTGAAAGGGCATCAAGATATTTATCCGTACCTTTAACCTATCAGTAATCATCCTTCTTGATTCATAAGGAAATGATTATGTTCAAATGCATATGCCTATTTAACAAAACATTGGACGTTTCTCAAATAAAACATAAGTGCAAAAGAAAAGAGAAAAGGAAGACAACGCAAATTTCTGTATTTGGAAAAGCATCTGTATTAACTTTTTATGAGTATATTTGTGCAGAGGAGACAGTCATCCTAGTAAGAGGATGCCGTCATAAAAATTGAAAAATTTATACAAAAGAAAGATGGCTATGTGAAACAATTCTATGGGATTCTATTCTGCTATAGCCTTCACAACTCTGAATATCTGTCCATTCAATGCTTTGTCTGCCGATGATCGGATTGATTAGAAGCTCAGAACTGATTGATGAAGAGATTATTCTTAAAGTGATCCGACGAGACATAGCCATACGCTTTAATTCCCTAACTTTTGCCTGAATCGCCCTTTCGGGTTTTCGATCCACCAGGAAACCCCTTTTTACCCAAGCCACCCTTTCGGGTTTTCGACTTGCCGGGTGTACAGATTTTTTTTGTTTTATCCCTAATTTTTTCCTGAACCGCCCCTTCGGGTTTTCGGTCCACCGGGATGCCCATTTTTGCCCAAGCCGCCCTTTCGGGTTTTCGACTTGTCGGGTTATCTTATGTGTAGTATCTTTTGACTATGTCTGCGTTCGCAGGGTGCGGCAAATCGCCGCCGTCCATGGTGGTCAGAATCATTGCACCACCAGAAAATATGCTCTTGATCACAAATGGTCCTTCGTATGTAGGGGTCCATTTGCCCCGGGGATCACTCTGCGGTAGGATAATCCGCTTGATTACGAGATCTCCGACTTAATATACCTGACGTCTGACTTTCTTGTTGAAAGCCTTGATCATCCGCTTTTGATACGTTTGACCGTGGCAGACAGCAGCAAGTCTCTTATCGTCGATCAAATTGAGTTGATCAAGTCGGGTCTGAATCCAATCATCTTCACTCAAACCAGAGTCCTTCATAATCCTTAAAGAAGGAATCTGAACCTCCATGGGCAGGACAGCTTCCATGCCATATACCAAAGAAAATGGGGTTGCCCCGGTTGAAGTACGTGCCATCGTACGGTATCCATGCAGAGCAAACGGTAACATCTCATGCCAGTCCTTGTAAGTGACTGTCATTTTCTGAATGATCTTCTTAATGTTTTTGTTCGCAGCTTCAACAACACTGTTCATCTTCGGCCGATAGGGAGATGAATTGTGATGATAAATCTTGAACTGTTCGTACAATGCGGTGATCATAGTATTATTCAGATTTGTACCGTTGTCTGTGATGATCCTGTCTGGAACACCATACCGGCATATGAGGTTTTACTTGATGAAGCGGGCAACCACATTTTTAGTAACAGAGGCGAAAGAAGATGCCTCGACCCATTTGGTGAAGTAGTCAATGGCAACCAGGATGAAGCGATGTCCGTTGGAAGCCGTGGGCTTGATCTCTCCAATCATGTCAATGCCCCACATTGCGAATGGCCAAGGAGCTGTCACCACGTTGAGGGGAACCGGAGGAATATGAACCTTGTCAGCATAGACTTGGCACTTGTGGCAAGTACGGGAGTGTTGATGGCAATCTGCTTCCATGGTAGACCAGTAATAGCCTGCCCTTAGGATCTTTTTAGCCATAGTATGCCCGCTCAAATGGGTGCCAAATGTACTGCTGTGCATCTCTGTCATGATTAACTCCGCTTCAGCTTTGTCAACACATCGGAGTAAAACACAATCATGGTTGCGCTTATAGAGGATGCCATTGCTCAGGAAGAACTTGGTAGCAAATTTCCTTAGGAACTTCTTGTCATTTACGGAAGCTCCTTCGGGATATTCTCTAGTCTGGAGATACCTTTTGATTTCGTGAAACCAGGGTTGTTCCACTACTTCTTCGGTACTAATCTCGTGACAATGCGCAGGTCCATCCATTCGCTCGATGGTGATTTGGGGAGCCTCGTTATCCCAGTTGAGTTTAAACATAGAAGACATTGTTGCCAGAGCATCTGCTAGCTGATTCTCTTCTCGCGGGAAATGCTCTAAGGTAATTTGCTCGAAATGAGGCAACAATGTTAGGACATGTTCTTTGTATGGGATAAGATTAGGATGTTTGGTATCCTACTCTCCTTTGATTTGACTGATAACCAAAGCCGAGTCCCCAAATACGATCAAAGATCTGATCCCCAAGTCTATAGCAGCCTTGAGACCAAAGATGCAAGCTTCATATTCCGTCGTGTTGTTTGTGCAGCTGAAGCAGAGTCGAGCCGTGAAAGGAGTGTGACAACCTTCCTGGGAAATGAGTACCGCACCGATACCGTTTCCAAGTGCATTTGAAGCACCATCAAAGTACAGGGTCCATCGGGATCCCTTTTCGGGTCCGTCATACGGTCTGTTACCTTCAATGTTGTCCAAATTCATGATGCCCTCGTCTGGGAAGTCAAATCTCATGGTTTGATAATCTTCGATAGCTTGATGAGCTAGATGATCAGCTAGTACACTCCCTTTTATAGCTTTTTGGGTGGTGTACTGAATGTCATACTCAGTTAGGATCATTTGCCATCTAGCTATTCTTCCAGATAAAGCAGGCTTCTCGAAGATATACTTGATAGGATCCATTTTGGAAATCAACAAGGTGGTATGAGTCAGCATATACTGCCTTAGTCGGCGAGCAGCCCATACCAAAGCGCAACAAGTTTTCTCGAGGAGTGAGTAGCGAGTCTCACAGTCGGTAAACTTTTTGCTAAGGTGATAAATAGCATGCTCTTTTCGACCAGACTCGTCATGCTGGCCCAAAACACACCCCATTGAGTTATCCAAGACGGTTAGATACATGATCAATGGTCTTCCTTCGACGGGAGGCATCAGAATAGGAGGTTCTAGCAAATACTCCTTGATCTTATCAAAAGCAGCTTGGCAATCGTCGTTCCATTCGACTACCTGATCTTTCTTTAATAATTTGAAAATTGGCTCACAAGTAGAAGTCAGATGAGAGATGAATCTGGCAATATAGTTCAAGCGCCCCAAGAACCCTCTAACCTCCTTTTCAGTACGGGGAGCAGGCATCTCTTGTATTGCTTTCACTTTTGTTGGATCGACCTCAATGCCTTTGTTGCTGACAATAAACCCTAGAAGCTTACCAGACCTAACTCCAAAAGTACACTTACTTGGATTCAGCCTGAGCTTGTACTCTTTCAACCTGGCAAACAGCTTTTCCAGGTGTTCAAGGTGTTCCTCCTCTGTTTGTGACCGAGCTATCATATCGTCTACGTAAACTTCGATCTCATGATGTATCATATCATGAAACAAAGCTACCATGGCGCGTTGATAAGTTGCCCCTGCGTTCTTCAGTCCGAACGGCATCACCTTGTAACAGAAAGTACCCCATTGTGTAACAAAGGTTGTTTTCTCCATGTCCTTGGGGGCCATTTTAATCTGGTTGTAGCCCGAGAATCCATCCATGAAGGAAAACACTTTGTGCTGAGCTGTGTTGTCGATCAAAATGTCAATGTGCGGTAGCGGAAAATCATCTTTGGGGCTGGCCCTATTCAAATCCCGGTAGTCTACACACATCCTGCCTTTACCATCTTTTTTAGGAACTGGAACGATGTTAGAAACCCATTGAGGATAGGATGTAACAGCCAGAAAGCCAGCGTTGAATTGTTTCATCACTTCTGCCTTAATCTTCTCAGACATATCGAGCCTCATTCGGCGGACCTTTTGCTTTATCGGTGGACAATCCTCTCTTGTAGGGAGACGGTGAACCACGATGTCTGTGTCTAAACCCGGCATGTCTTCGTAAGACCATGCGAAGATTTAAACGTACTCATTTAACAGTTGTATCAGGCGCTTCTTGACACTTGGTTCCAGATTGGCACCCACTTGCACTTCCTTTCGGTCTTCCTCTGTTCCTAAATTGACAGTTTCCAACGACTCTTCGTGAGGCAAGATGGCCCTTTCCTCTTGTTGTAGAAGTCTGGCTAGTTCCCCTGGTACTTCACAACCTTCGTCATCTTCATACTCAGCCTGATTGACCAGATCTTCAGAGTTATTGAAGGACATAGCAGAATAGTCACCCATAAAATCCAGAGTGGATGGGTACCTGCATTTGTGAGTGTGGGTGTGTGTAAGGAATAGCCATCCTTAAACAAGAAAAATGCAAAAAGGGAACGAAAATGAACACAGCAGTTAATCAATGAAAAACGTCCAATGAATCATTAAACATGGCATATGGATATGAAGATAATCAAAACCCTTACAAATGGACCCACATGCCCCGGGCAAGGCATGAGGTGAAAAAGTAGTGTACGGATTGTTCAAAAGAAATTATTACAGACCACAGGAAATGTTTGATAGATAATTACTGATTAATAAAAGTAATGGGGACAAAATCCTTAGCCTCCCAGTTGCGTAGTCCCCCTTCGATGGTTGGGTAGATCCAATCTTCAATGTTGGCCTCTTCGTCTTCACCTTCCAAAGCATTGATCCCATAAGGAGAGATCTTGATGGGTGCTCTTTCAATCTTTGAGCGGCACATAGCTTTCTACCCCGCAGTAGTGAATCCTAAACCAAACTTGTCTATTTTGTGAGGAATGTCCGGCAACTGCCCCCATGTCGAGCTCTTCCCTTCCTTCATTGCGGCCTTCGCGTCTTTTAGAGATGCCATCCTGGCCATATGCCTCGGTACCTCAGCTACCACTTTTGCTACTTCCACTTCAGGAGATACTTCCTCGAAGTGCTGGAATGGTGTCTCAATGAATTCGCCTTCTACCTCTACATATCGGAAAGAGTTCAGGTGGATGATCATATACTCCTCTTCACCGTGGACGGTTACGATCTTTCCCTTGATAGGGTATTTCAGCATTTGATGTAGGGAAGAGGTGACTGCCCCAGCATTGTGTATCCATGGTCTCCCCAATAAACAAGAGTATGACGGACGGATGTCCATCACATAGAAAGTTGAGGGGAAAACCTCTGTGCCAACCTTAATGGGAATGTCCACCTCCCCATGTACCATTCTCTTTGACCCGTCAAATGCTCTTACAATGATATTACTTGGCCTTAACTCCAAGCCTTCACAGTCTAAACGGTCGAGGGCCTTCTTAGGCAGCACGTTTAGAGAAGAACCAGTGTCGACCAGAACATGGGCCAGAGTAGTTCCTTGGCATTCTACTGACACATGTAATGCGTCATTGTGTTTTCTTCCTTTTGAGGTTAGGTCAGCATCAGAGAAACCTAAACCGTTGTCTGCTGTAAGACTGGCTACACAGTTTTGGAATTGGTCGGCAGAGGTTTCCTGGGGCACATGGGCTGTCTTCAGGAATTTTATCAATGCTTTGGCGTGCGCCTCTGAACAAAGTAGCAATGCTAACATGGAGATTTTCGAGGGGGTTTGCCCCAGTTGCTCTACCACGTCATAATCACTCTTTTTAATTAACTTCAAGATCTCATCCATCTCTTTCTTAGAGGTTTCTGGGATGACCAAAGGTTGAGCCCTCGTCCTGACGAGCTCATCTTGGATTCCTTTACCCTTATCAGCAGAAGTAGGAGGGACAACAACAGGAACAGCAGCATCTTTAATCAATGGGGTTCTAACAGAAAGTTTTATTGGTGCAGGAATAACTTCGGCGGCAGACGAGGGTCCAAAGATTGCCTTTGGGGGGGCAATCTCTGGAGAAAATATTCTCCCACTTCGGGTGATCTTGCTTGTGCCGGCAATGTTACTAATGCTGACATCTTCTTCATCAGAGCTTCCTTCGGTTATTTCAACTTGTTTAATACCATGGTAGTAGATTTCTCCACCGTAATTCCATGGTATTGACTTTTCAGAACTGTAGGGGACAGGCCCTGGCATAGTTATCTTCAGAGGAACAGACTTTGTAGCAGATGTAATCTTAACAGGCTTTCTGACGGCCTTGGAAAGATTGGCGTGAATGGTGATAATTGAAACATCTTCAGTAGGGGTCGGAATAGCAGAAACTTTTTCAAACAGAATTTGTTGACTGTCCATCAGGCCTTGGATGCCTTTCTTCAGTAACGGGAAGTCAATTGGCAGAGAGTAACAACAATAAAAATCTTCTTTGCATCCCGGGAAAATCCCGGCCTTTAACAGATTTAACTTGATGGTTAACAGCGGAGTTATCAGGTCATTGACATCAGAAACATACAAATCTTCCTCAATAGCATGGACATTTCGACCGTGCTTCGGCATCGGAGCAGATATCACGTTTGGTTTCTCTGGAGCATCGAACTCAACCTCCTTCGCTTCTATCAAGTCTTGTATCTTATGCTTAAGTGCCCAGCAATCGTTGGTGTCGTGCCCGACACTGTCAAAATGGTAGGCGAATTTAGCATTAGGGTGATAATGCAGAGAAGAAGTGCTCACATTTTTTGGTGCCTCCTTGATAGTGGCGAGATTCAACTTCAACAGATGGGGAAGCACTTGCGCCGGTGTCATATTGATGCGGGTGAACTTCCGTTGCGGCCGTTCCACCCGTTGCTGATTTGGCCTAGACTGGTTATAACGAGGCTGATCATTTGATGGATTTTGGATCATCACGGCCCCCACAGTCGGCCGGCGCTCAGTCTTCTCCGCTCTTCTCTGAGAATACACAGCAGTTGTTTCTTTCTTTGCTGGAAATGATTTTTTAGCAACTGTAGATGCAGAGGCATCCTTCTGAATCTTCCCGTTCTTGATGCCGGCTTCTACCCGCTCGCCATTCAGAATTAATTCAGTAAACCCCGAGGAAGAGCTACCGATCAGATGATTAAAGAATGGACCAGACAGGGTCCCGAGGAACATATCGACAAGTTCTCTATCAAAAAGAGGCGGCTGCACTCTTCCGGCCAGATCGCACCACTTCTGGGCGTACTCCTTAAATCCCTCACCTGAGACCATTCCCATACTCTGCAGCTGAGTACGGGTTGGTGCCAGGTCAGAATTATACTGATATTGGCGATAAAAAGCAGCTGCCAGATCTTCCCAACTACGTACCTCCGACCTTTCCAGCTTATAAAACCAGTCTAGCTGAGTGCCAGACAGACTATCTTGAAAGAAATGTACCCAAAGGTTTCTGTCAGATGTGTGAGGTTGGATTCTTCGGACATATGACCTTAGGTGCATTTTTGGACAGGACAGCCCGTCATATCTTGCAAAAATTGGTAATTTGAACTTCGGGGGATCACAATTCCAGCAATTAATCCCAAATCTTCGAAATACAAACCAGGGACTCTCTGCAGCTCCATAGATGCCAACCTGTCTTCCAAGTTTTTATACTTATCATCAGCCGGCGGGTATTGTTGTTCTGAGTAGTCTTCGTCTTCTTCAGCTTCGGATTCGGAAGGTACCGCAGCCCCTTTTCCTTTACTGTTTTCTTCTTCAGATGCGGAAGGAAATTCAAGAACCCTTCTGGCTTCACACTCAAACCTTCTCCCCAAGGTAGCCACCCCGACTCTCTTCTTTTTCTTTTTCACTTGCTCTTTGTTCCCAAGCAGGGTCTTTAAATCTTCCTGACCCTTAGCCAAGGTCATCAGGAGTTGTTGAAACTGTGCGTTCTGAGACTGCAAGTCCTTGACCGTCTGTTCGAGATCCATCTTACTGAAATAAACAGAAGAAAGATAAGGAAACCTGGTGTGGAGACCTGCTTATGCACATGATGAATGGTATGCTTATGTATGCAATGCATTCAAGGATTTAGAAAGTTCAAAATTGTTGCAAACAAAAAGAACGCACGTCATATTAATAAGAAGAATTTTGTTAGTACATAAATGCCCCATGTGCCAAATATTACAAAAACTTCTCAAGGTAAAAAGACGTTGCGCATCCTCTTTAGTGCGATGTAGGTGTTGAGGGTCTCTTCCTCATGGAGTCGGCGGGTAAGCTCCAAAACCTTCTTCTCACTGGCATAGAAGCTGGCTTCAAAAGTGTTCCGTTCCTCCTTGAGTTGGATCCAACTCTTCTGCATCTCCTCCCACGATGTAGGCATGTCAGGATATAGGATGGTGTAGGGAACCTCTCCTTCCTTAACTGGCTCTTTAATCACAGGGAGAACATGAGGATAAGGCATCATTAGACTCTGGGCTCGGGTTCGTACCCACTTGAGATAAGGCTCAAGAGGGATGGAGTTCTTGTGCCCCAGTGACTTGCTGTCAACCTTGTTAGGCATCCTCCAAGCTCTGATGAATCTTTGGCGAAGTCCTTGCGCATCATTGTCGAAGTCAAAAACTAGGTCAGGAATCAACATGTCATGAGGGCCATCCCTCCGTGCATATCCAAATTATCTCAAAGCTAGACAGGGATTGTAGGTGATGCCCCCTCTAATGCCAAGCAATGGAACATTAGGGAACTCTCCACAGCGATCGACGATGATGACATTTTCTCTGGACCGAGAACACCAATGTACATCAGA
Source organism: Vicia faba (assembly GCA_948472305.1). Lineage (NCBI taxonomy): Eukaryota > Viridiplantae > Streptophyta > Magnoliopsida > Fabales > Fabaceae > Vicia > Vicia faba. Next base: position 1,005,338,955 of record OX451738.1, read on the forward strand.
GTGAGTGAGGGTCATCAACCGTTGTGACCACCTTAGGCCTTGGTCATTCTTCAAGACATATTGTGGAAGGTGCGAAATAAACCACCTTGCAAGGAGAGGAGTACAGCACATGAGAACACCCCTCTTTCTCATTGTTCGAGTGTAAAATGAGTGAAGAATGTCCCCAAGCAATGTTGGTATTGGATTTCTGGATAAGAAGATTTTGACGGTGTTGTCATCTACAAGCTGGTCAGGATTTGGGAACAAGACCAACCCATAGATAAGGAGGGCCACAATTTCTTCAAAGGCTTGTAGGTCCAATGAATTCCAACACTCTTGTGCCTTCTCAAACAAGAATTTTGCTAAGAAGCCTTTGACACCGCTTCTAGTTTCCCAATGCCCCTTGATGTCAGATGGTTGCAAGTGTAGGGCTTGAGCAACATCTTCAGGCTTTGGTTCCTTTTCCGTACCGTTGAAAGGTAGTTGATTAAGGATAGGAATTCTCAGGAGTTGAGAAAATTCCTCCAAAGTGGGAACCAACTGGTAGTCGGGGAATGTGAAACAGTGGTGAAGGGGGTCAAAGAATTGAAACAACACCTTTACCATGTCCTCTTCAATGTTGGTGCTGACTAAGCTGAGCAGTCTACCATGTCTTTCAATGAAGGGAGAGCTTTCCGGAATTCTTGATGTGAGCTCCTTGAGTTGAGGAGGGATTCTCACAAGGTTGACTTGGATGGTCTTCCTGCAAGGAATTTCCATGACCTACAAAACAAGAACAAAGATGAAGATCTAAACCCTTGAAATGGTTAGTGTATGCATATGATGCTTTATGATGTTTATGATGTTTATGATGTATGCACAAACATATGTATAAGCAATTCACACCAAACCCTAGTTTCAGGCTTGCATGAGGTTTCATAGGTAAGTACCCTCTTGAGTGTAGTTGGCTTAAACACCTGTCCTATAAATAGTAACCGGGTTCTAAGGAGCTCAATATCACGGGATTGTTTTCATTGTTCATTGTTTTGGTTTAGCCACTTAACTAGCGGCCAAAATATTCCAAGAAAACAACCCTCAATGAGTGTAGTATCGAGTATCTACCAACTTCGGACTGCACCAAAGCCGGTCATCTCACTACCCCTAATGAAAGGCCAAGATGGTCAAGTAAGGTTCTAGGTCATTAGTGCTTAGTGACATCACTCAGCGGCCCCGTACTCTCCTAGATTGAACTCAAGGGTTACCGGTACTCACAAATGTGTCGCACTAATATAGCTATTGCTTCAACCGTGTCGGTATACCCCGCACAGTTTCCACAATGTATTGCTATCTATGAATGTTTCCCCAAAATTCGGGTGTAGGATTGCAAACCCAAACAAAAGAGCCAAGATGTAAAGCAATCAAAACAAACAATTAGTCATGCAAGAGGGTGATCTAAGCCCTAAGGTTACTCCACTTTCAAAAAAGAGTCCCCAGCAGAGTCGCCAGTTCTGTGATACGGTGGGAGAACTGACTTGAGTTTTGCGTTTGTTTTCGCAAATGTTTCTGTAGAGCAAGAGTCGCCACCGACTTTTTATTTTATCCTAAGGAAAGGTTAAAAAGCACAGCAAAAACCTTTGAGATGTTTTCTTGGGTTCAGGGAGTAGATTATAGAAAGGGAAGGTATTAGCACCCTTTCTATCCATGGTTATCCATGGGCTCTTAGTTACTTGCTTAGATCAACTTGCCTTGATTTTCAATTGTTTGAAATGGTGCTTTGTGTATGTGGTTTTTGAAAATGTTTTGAAAAAGATGCCTTGTCTAGGCAACCCTTGTAACAATTCTTTACTCGAATGTTTTACAAGAGGTGCTTGTCTTTTTGAAAAGATGTTTCAAGGTTTTGAAAGTTGTTTTGAAAATTGGTGTTTGTGATGTGTGTTTTGAAAAATAGGCAAGTGTTTTTGTTTTGCAAGTTGGCAAGTAATCAAGAGCTATCTACCCTAAGTTTCTCAAAGATCTTTGCTATGCTTTAACCCTTTTAACAATTTTGTTCCACCATTGTATTTGGTGGACAATCTTGTGTTAGGATGTAAACAAGACGGGCGCGGGTCATCGTTTAGACCATGATTGCAATGGTGCCAAGTATCTTTGGAAACTTTTCCTTTAAGGGACTTGATCATGTTTTAGGCAACTTTCGAAAGCGTCATCGAGGGACTATGATCATTTGATTGTTTTGTTTTTTGCCAAAGATACCTAACATGCAATATGGCCCATTATTGAAGGCAACAAGTGGAATACCCTAGGGGTGCAAGTGTGATTAGTGTTATCCATTTTCATGCTTGTTTATCTTGAAATTAGGTCAAACTATGTTTGGTTAATTTTGCATACAAAACCCTAATTCTAACATGGCAAAATTAGAAAGCTTTTAAATGCGAAAAATAAAAGGTCCTAAGTTATTACAAAACAATATGTGGGATGGGGGGGTACAAATGTTCAAATGGGGATATTTTAGCAAGAAATTAAAATCTAACTATTACATCCAAATTGAATTATACAAATTATTTAATATACAACAACTAAATAAAAATAATAAATATGCAAGATGCAAAAATGATTTTTATGTGTATGTAAAAAGTATTTTTTTATGTGTTAAATAAACAAAAATAAAATGAATTAATTTTTGGTATTTTTATGTATTTAGGGTAAAACCCTAATTTTATAAATAAAAGGTATTTATTATATAATATATGCAATATTTATTAATTATGTACAAAAAATAAATAAAAGAAGGTATATTGTAAAAAAGGTATTTTTGAGGTCAAAACATTAATAAAATTAAAAATGTATTAATTCTTTGTATTTCTCTAAATATATTAATAAATATACATGTATTTACATTATTTATTAAATATATATTATATGTACAAAAAATAAAATATTTAATATATAAAAAAAGTATATTTTTATTATAAAATGTTTTCAAGAGATAACATAAAATAAAAATCAAAAATAAAGTATGTTTATATCATTTTTTTAGTTATTTTAAATGATAATATATTTATGTTTATTTACATACAAACTAAATGAAACAAAATAAATGTCAAAAAATGCAAAAAAAAAAATGTGAAAATATATTTTTAAGGTTTATTTATATTTAGACAAAAATATCAAAACAAAATCAGAAGGAAAAAATCAAAAATATCAAAGATAACTCAAAATGGGCCAGGGGGGTACATGTGGAATGCAAAGGTGTGAAAAGTAACACAACTCAGGCCCAGCCCATGAAAAGGTTGTCTTCAACCTCTGAACAACAAAACAGAGTAACACGTGATCCTTGCTATCTCCTGATTCCTGGACTTTTAGCACAAACTTACAACATGAAAGATGTTAAGCATCAAGCCACGATTCCATACATATAAAAAACTCAACTTAACTCTCAGAAATGAGAGAGAATTTCTCCATCCCTAATTCTTAACCTATGTTTTTGTCAATATTCAGATTCAAAATACTCTCAGCATATGCAATATAAATGAAAAATGAAGATATGTATAGCTTCAGGGGCATGAGTAGAACATTTTTCATTCACAAACTTATAGCTAATTCTTCCTATATTGAGAGATAGAAGTCCATGAACTTACCTGTTCAGCTTGGATCGTGTCTGACAATGGAGGTCCTTTCAAGGCAAGGTGAGGATTGGTATAGCTTGCTTGAAGTTCAGGGATGCTATTCCAACCTTTAACTTGCTTTGAAACCAACTGAATCAAACTATAGCAATCCACCTGCAAAACAGAAAATGTGAAAATGGTGAAGTTGGTTAGAGGTGTTACAGGTCGTGTCCAAGGCTTGGGATAGCTTGCATATGTGATATGGAATGTGTATGAATTGGATTTAGCAAGAATGCACGAATGGATTGTCTTATGGAAGTCCAACTGCAGAGGTCACTCTGTTTTCTGCAGTGGGAAGGTGTTTTGAGATTTGATGATGTTTGGAAGGTCTTTTGTTCGTGCCTTAGCTCTGTTATATTATTTGGAAGGTGTACAACAACTTTGCTTAAGCTTTTTTATGCTGAAATGAGAGTTGGTGTGTAATATGCAAGTTTCTTCACACTTAAGCAAGAAAGTATCAACTTGGTTTCTAGGCCAGTACAAAGCCTCTATCTATGCTGCACATTTGAGTCTTGATTAGTGGGATATGCATATGCCTTTGTGCCTCAAAGATCTGCATTGTACCTCATAGATTGCAAAGTTGACATAAAGTAACACTTTACAAAAATGGATAATATGCTTTTTCTTATTAAGGCTTAATCTTGTATGCAATGCTTAAACACATAATGCAAGGCTTGAACACAAGGGGTTTGCATTAAATTTATGAGTGTGAATGGGATAAAGGACCTGTAATCCATCTTAGAGCATGCTGAGTTCAAAATGCAAGGTTATGGACATGTAAATTGGTCATGAACAAAGTGAGTTTTTCCCAACTTGCCAAATTCGATTCTCCCTAACCATGAGGTTGTTTGATGAGTTCTTGGACATTTTGGAAAGCTTGGAATGTGTAATACAATCCATCTTTTTAATGCAAATTGAAATTCCAAGTGGAAGCATGTGAAAAGTTGCCATGAAGTTAGGCAAAAATCCTGCCTAAAATAGGTCAAAATTTCTCTAAGTTAAGAATGTTTTGCACCCTTGTTCCAAAAATCATAACTTGAGCTACAAGCTTCTTTTGAGGAAACTTTGTGAATCAAAGTTTTAGATTTTGCAATGTACTACAACTTTCATGTTTTGACTTTTGTTTGAATCCAAATGCATCTTGATGAAAAAGTGGGACAAAGTTAGGAAAAAATTAGGGATTTTCATAACTTAGAAAATTTCTAAGTTATGAAAATTCTTCATTTCAAACCCTAATTTGTGATTTTTGATTTCTTGGTGAACAAGTTTCACAATTTGGCATATTTTGATGAAAAATGAATCTTGACACTTGATTTTGACCAAAAAGTCAAAGTTTGACTTTTCAGTATACAGTCAAAAATTGATCAATTGATTGGAAAATTCATTTGTCAATCTTGTGCATTTGGGATCTTTTGAATTTGTTGAACATGTCAAGACAATTCCATGGGGTCCTTGAGTCCATATATGAGCTTGGTTTGCCATTGGTTAGGTCAAACAGTCAAAAATTGCCTTTGTGCAGTCAAAACCCTAAAAATGACCATTTTGCCCTTTTGGTGATCTGATCAAATTGCTTGTGGAATTGTGATCCAAACTTGACCAAATGGTTCAAATGAGTTCATAATGTTGATGTGGGTCAAATTTCATGAGGTTTGACTGTCAATTGACCACAGTTGACTTTTTTCCCAATACAGCTGATTTCTAGGTCAACTGTCCAATTGACTGGGCAAAGATTGGAATCAAGGCCTGAACCTTAGCATGGGTAAACTTGGGAGTCCAATATGAAGCATGAAAGTCATTTTAGGCATTTTAGGTCGAAACATCTTTGTGCAAACACAAACCCTAATTTGGGTCAACAGTGCAAGGAGGAGTCTTGAGCAGAGCAAACCCTAACTTGATCTTGAGTTCCAAGAGTCTTGTGGTGAGAAAATGTTGATGAAATGAGAGGGCAAATTTTGGGGTACAACAGTAGGCAACTCGAGGGACAAGTAGGGACTATGATATTTATGACGACTTTGAATTGCAGGTCATTGCTAAGGTATCCCTACGTTCGAGGGACACGGCCATTATTTCTGAGGCAACCAAGTGAGGCAAACCCTAGGAGTGATCATGTGCATGTGTTTGATTTCAGTTATTTAATCTTTGCACAATTAAGGTGGTATATTGTTTTAATTTTATTTGTCTTTTGCATGCAAGCCTATTATCCATACATCTAGACAGTTTATAGTTGCGAAAATTAAAAGCGGGAAAGTAAATCTACGCTATTACAAGGCTTCGGGGATGGGGTTACATGACCTAAAACCGGGGATTAAACAGTAAATAATATGCGGTAAACACTAATTAAAAAACTATTACAAATCTGAAGCAAATACAATAATTGAGAAAATTAAATATTTGTGAATTAAACCTAATTCGTCTAATTAATTTTAATTATGAAAACAATCAAGTCAATATCATTAAATTAATTATTTTCCAAAAAAAACTAATTTTAATAAAAAAAACTAATTCTACATTTTTGTGGTTTTCTTGATTTTATGATTAAATAAAAAAATGATTTTTTTTGTTGTTTTGTAAAAAGAAATTAATCAAATAAAACAAAAGAAAATAAAGAAAGAAATTAATTGGGCTTGTATTGTTGAAAGGGGGGTGCAACGTTGAATCTGGTAGGCCCATTATGCTGGTCAGCCCAGTCCCTCATTTGATCTTGTGTAGCCTCTTCCTGATGGTGTACCATGGTCCTTCCCTAATGGGCGTTGGATTGGTGATGGTGATAATCCATTGGCTGGATTGCTGGAGCACATAGTGAACGTCTTGGATGATGGTGCACGTGATCCAAACACGCGCGTGATTCAAATCACCCACTGGGATTCTGCCACCTAATTGTCTTTTTCCCCATAACTGTTGTTTTTGGCCACACTTTTACCTACAGTCGTTTCCGTCACTAAAGGCTATAGTGGTGGATTTTGTTCGTAGCCATAAACCTGTAAAATTCAAAAACGCAGCACAAGCAGAATAAATTCAAACCAAAGACATGGATCAATTGCAAATCATCTTCTAAGCATGATAGTACCCCCTGATTTTGTCCAATTTTGCCTCTATATGGAATTCCCAATTTGGGACCTCAAAACCCTAACAATGGCGTCGTGCCATTCCTGCACTTAAACTTCAATCAAACCAATCAAAAACATTACAAATATGATAGCAAGCATGGATATATGATCAAAACATGTTTATGATGGATAAATTATTGAAAACGAATCTTGAAAAAATATGCAAACCGTGGCACTGTGAGGCGTGATTTCTGAAGGTTTTAAGGCTTGAGGATGATTGGAATGGCTTCAGAAAATATCCAGGAACGGATTGCTGGCCTTGGAATTGCTTGAATCCGTCTATGGAGGAATATGTGATCAGAAACTTTTTTGACAAAAAATTGAAGTTGACCTCCTTGTTTTCACGACCCAAAAACCTTCCTTATGCTTTGTAAATGTTGTGTATATATCATAGAATGATTTAGGTCAACAAAAACTGATCATATCTTTGCAAATTATGGAGATTTGATTTCATTCTTTGTCTTGTATGATTTGTTTCCAAAATAGACCAAATTAAGATCTTTTCCAATCAATTGGCTCTTGCACGAATTTTTTGATTTGCTAGCTGTTCATGGACTCATAATATGCTCATAAAATCAAATCTTTGATTTTATTTGATTATTCTACTATTTAAATTGATTTATTTTGATTTAAATGGATAAAAAATCAAAATAAATAATAAAAATAATAAAATAATAGGTGGATAAGATCGGGGGTTGTGGGACATCTTAGGAACAAGTTTCAAACAAGAAAACATGGGCCCATTTGGGAAAAAAAGTCATTTTGATCAATGTTGACTTCATGCACATTTCCAAAAATTGGTCAACTTTGACAATACATATCTACCTCAATTTAAACCCTAAGATGGTGTTCTTGAACTTTTAGAAAGCTTAGGGTGTCCTTTAAACAACCCTTTTGGTTTCATCTCACTTGGATCTTCCATGTTGATGTAAGAAGCTTTGACCCAAAAGGTGTTTTTGTTGACTTTTCAAAAGGACCTATAATGTAGAAATTCATATCTTTTGATGAGTGTATATTTTGAACTTGTGGGATGAAGATGAATTGTATGGAATTGCATCCTCTTCAAAATGAGCCTTGGATGGAAAATTTCTGATAAAGTATGAGGAAGTTATGCTTGGTCAAAGTTTGGTTGACTTTTCCTATGAAACCCTAATTTAGCAACTTTTGGGTTTTGATGAATTTGGGGCATTCCTTGAGTAATCATGATCAACCCTTGATCAAATGATGGATATCACTTCAGAATGTTGATGCTGACCAAAACTCTTGAAGTTTGACTGTATGTGGGCCACAGTTGACTTTTGACCTAGTACAGTTGATTTTCAGGCATCTAGGAAATTGACTGAGCAAACTTCTTGTGAAAGGCATGAAACTTGACATGGATGATCTTGAGAACATATTGGGGCCATGGAAGGCATTTGGGACCTTTGGACTTCAAACATCTTGATGAAAATGGAAACCCTAGTTTGAGGTACATTGCCTTAGGAGAGTTTGTCTGGTCAACTCTTAGGCATCCTTAAGCAAGTTGAGGACCTCAATGGGCATGTGTTGAGTAAAATGAGAGGGAAAATTTTGGGGTATAACAGATGCCCCTGTTCAATCTTCTTAAACTTGAGGATGTAGATTGGTTGTCTGCCTTTCGTAATCTGAAGGTGGAAGATGATTGAACACTAGAGTGCCCATAAATTTGCACTCGTCTGAGATGGTGTTGGACTGTGTAGGTAGTATAGGGAATGGGCTTACAGATGCCATTTGGAAGATATGACGGAGAATCATTAGAGATGGGCTTAAAGATGCTATCCAGAATAATGTTGATTTTATGAGATATTCCTTCGATGAGAATTCATGTTCCTGTCGTTGAGGAGGAATCTGCTGAGGAATGTTGGTCTCTATCTTGGGAGAAATAGAATTTTAGGAGCTTTAGTTGTCCTTTAATCTACTAGGGAATCATTTCTTAGTCGAGGAGATGAAAATAAACTGCTATATGGTCGTGCTCCAGGCCTTACAGTGATTTGCTGAGGATAATAAGATTAACTTCTATTTGGTCGTGCTCCAGGTTTCACAGTGACGTATTGTGGAGATGAGATTAAAATTGCTATCTGGTCGTACTCCAGGCTTTGCAATCTCAAAAATTGTTATCTAGTTGTGCTCCAGGCTTCAGAAGGAATTAAGTGGTTATCCGGTCGCATCCGGGTTTCAACTTGAATTTAAGGCATACTAACATACAGTTGTTTCCAAGCTTCATAGTAATTGGACGTGTAAACTGCTATTTGGTCGAATTCCAAGCTTCGCAGTACCTCAAACTGTTATCTGGTCGTGCTCCAGGTTTCACAGTGTCTCTTGCCGTTATCTGGTCGTGCTCCAGACTTCACAGCGTCTCATACCGTTATCTGGTCGATTTCCAGGCTTCACGGTGTCTTATACCATTATCTGGTAGATTCCAGGCTTCGTAGTATTTTGTACTGTTATCCGGTCGTGTCCCAGGCTTCAGTAATTAAGATATTATCCGGTCGATTTCCGGGCTTCATAGCTTGAATTTGATATATACCGCTATCTGGTCGATTCCAGGCTTCGTAGTATTTTGTACTGTTATCTGGTCGTGTCCCAGGCTTCAGTAATTTGGAGAAATTAAGATATTATCCGGTTGATTTCCGGGCTTTATAGCTTGAATTTGAGATATACCACTATTTGGTCGATTCCAGGCTTCGTAGTATTTTGTACTGTTATCTGGTCGTGTTCCAGGCTTCAGTAATTTGGAGAAATTAAGATATTATCTGGTCGATTTTCGGGCTTCATAGCTTGAATTTGAGATATACCACTATCTGGTCGATTCCAGGCTTTGTAGTATTTTGGAGAAATCAAGATATTATCCGGTCAATTTTCGGGCTTCATAGCTTTAATTGGAATAGAAATCTTAGTATCGATTTGACTGAATCGGGGAAAGGTCTCGAGTTATCTTCAACTGGGATAGAAATCTTAGTATCGATTTGACTAAACCCGGGAGAGGTCTCGAATTAACTTTGAATGGCATAGAAATCAGGGGAATCTTAGCGGCGATTCGGCTGACCCAGACGAAAGTCTTAGAACATCTTCAACTAGAATAGAAACCTTAGTGTCGGTTTGACTGAACCAGCGAAAATCTTGAAAAGTTTTGGAATATCTTCAACTGGAATAGAAACCTTGGTGTCGGTTTGACTGAACCAGAGAAAACTTGTGAGAACTTCAACTGGGAGAGAAATCTTAGTATCGATTTGACTGATCCCGAGAGAGGTCTCGGATTAACTTTGACTGGTATAGAAATCAGGGGAATCTTAGCGGCGATTCGGCTGACCCAGACAGAAGTCTTAGAACATCTTCAACTAGAATAGAAACCTTAGTGTCGGTTTGACTGAACCAGAGAAAATCTTGAAAAGTGTTAGAATATCTTCAACTGGAATAGAAACCTTGGTGTCGGTTTGACTGAACCAGAAAGAACTTGTTAGAACTTGATTGCATCTTTCCCTGAAAGGTAAAGAGTTAGTCGTATGTAATGTCATGATGTATGAAATTTATTGAGTAATGATGTTCTCAAAATAAATGAGATTGTGTTGTATAATATGTATGCACATGCCATGATATATGGATATGCAATGCTATTGTGATATTCTCTAGCTGGGGAAAATAAATCTTGGACTACTGCTGGAGAGTATAAGGAGTTGAGTTCTTCGTTTCCCCTGGGGATAGTGACCGAAGATGATTAGCTGGGGATTTACATCCATTCTTCTTGAGAACATTCTGCCGGAGGAGACTCTGTCTGAGAATAATCTTGCGGAGGAATGACTCTATGGGGAAGAGAGATACTTTGTTAGAAGATCTATTGATTTGGAGAAATAAACTCAGTTGGGGATGAACTTCCATTGCTGGAGAGAAGAGCTCTGTTGGAGATTGAGCTTCCGTCGTCAGAGAAATAAATTCTGCTCGGGAGAAAACTTTATAAACTGTTTATGATTATAAAGCTCAGCTGGGGAATACAAATATCAGCTTTCTTAAGGAATCTGCTGGGGAAGGAATTCCTGCTTGGGGATACAGAGGTCGGACCTTGGTTGTCTCGACTCTGTGGGGAATATAGGTATCATTGGCTTGTAAGTGATAGTGACTTCGCTTCCAACTGTCTCTGGAAAAAGTACATGCGTAGATTTTATGGATGGATCTATGTCGTGATTGTACTTGAACATGTATTTAATGAGTGTCAGAATGACATCTGTCTTTGGATCGTATGTGAATTGTACTTGAAACATGTGTTGAATGAGTGTCAGAATGACATCCGTCTCTGAATCGTATCTGAACTGTATCTGAAAGCTGAATCTGAATGAGTATCAAAATGGCATCCGTATCTGGAGCGTATCTGAACTGTATTTGAAAGTTGAATCTAAATGAGTATCAGAATGGCATCCGTATCTGGAGCGTATCTGAACTGTATCTGAAAGCTGAATCTGAATGAGTATCAGAATGGCATCCGTATCTGGAGCGTATCTGAACTGTATCTCAAAGTTGAATCTGAATGAGTATCATAATGGCATCCGTATCTGGAGCGTATCTGAACTCTATCGGAAAGCTGAATCTGAATGAGTATCAAAATGGCATCCGTATCTGGAGCGTATCTGAACTGTATCTGAAAGCTGAATCTGAATGAGTATCAAAATGGCATCCGTATTTGGAGCGTATTTGAACTGTATCTGAATTCTGGATCTGAATGAGTATCAGAATGGCATCCATATCTAGAGCGTATTTGAACTGTATCTGAAAGTTGAGTCTAAATGAGTATCAGAATGGCATCCGTATCTGGAGCGTATTTGAACTGTATCGGAAAGCTGAATCTAAATGAGTATCAGAATGGCATCCGTATTTGGAGCATATCTGAACTGTATCTGAAAGCTAAATCTGAATGAGTATCAAAATGGCATCTGTATCTGGAGCGTATCTGAACTGTTTCTTGATTCTAGTGCTCTTGCTGAATGTTGATCAAGGTATAAGTCTTCCACTGATAGACAGGTGACGGGACATAGTCGTATGTTTTAAATCCCTAACTTTTTCGTGGACCGCCCTTTCGGGTTTTCAGTCCATCGGGATACCTTTTTTGCCCAAGCCTCCTTTTCAGGTTTTCGACTTGTCGGGTGTACATATTTTTTTATGTATATCCCTAACTTTTGCCTGAACCCTTTTGGTTTGCCGGGATTCCCTTATTTTTGCCTAGGTGTGTCAACCTAGCGGGTCTTTTTTTCATGCGGAGTATTTTCCGACTATGTCCATGCTTTCAGGATGTAGAGAGTTGTCATTGTCCATAGTGTTGTGTTGTAGTACTTTCAAAATGTTTTCTTGGTGGCACATGATTCGTTGCTAGAGTGCGTGCGTAATGCCCCAAGCGATTCAGATGGAGATCTGCCCCTAGTTATTTGGCACTTTTGGAGAGATTTCCCCAGGTGTGTTTAGACATCATGGCACGCCCCTTGCTTATGGAAGACCTATTATTGGAAGTGTCTTTCCCGCTGAGGTGATTTTGTCCATTGAGAGGATTTCTGTTCATTGAATATCCATTGTGCGGATTTCTCGGTTGTCAAATAATTATTCATATGCAAACAATGTCATTTAAAGAATGCAAAACTCATGTCTGTCTTGAAATTTTTTTTGAAAATGTGTTTTGTGTAGTAAAACGGAATTTGCAAGAATGTGATATCAACTCAGGATTCATAACAAAGCCTACAGGAGTCAGGATACCTTTGTAACAGTATGCTCTCAACCTAACCCATGCTTCAGCTAGGACTTTTAAGGGTTATAACGTGGCCTAGTTCACGGTTCAAGAAACAAAGGATAAAGGCTCAAATTTTATTTGTACTCAACCCGCTCTTCGTGATGTTCTTCAGTCCTATGCTCAGTTAATTGCACGTTGTTGTACCCCAAAATTTTCCCTCCCATATTTCTCAAAACATTGCAAGGAAAATCTCCAAGTGGCTCAAGTTAGCTCAAGAGTTGGTCAGACAAGTTATCTCTTAAGGCTGTCTACCCCAAATTAGGGTTTCACATTGCATCAAGATCCATGAATCCAAATGAACTCAAGTGTTCACCAATGTTCTAATATGCTCTCAAGATCATCCATGTCAACTTTCAAGCCTTGCAGGGGAAGTTTGCTCAGTCAATTGCTCAAAGGTCCAAAAATCGACTGTGCTAGGGCAAAAGTCAACTGTGACCCAAATACAGTCAAACTTCAAGATTTTTTGTCAAAATTCTCATTTTAAAGGATATTTCATCATTTGATCAAGGGTTTATCATGATTCATCAAGGATTACTCAAAATTCATCAAGATTCAAAAGTTGCTAAATTAGGGTTTTATAGGAAAAGTCAACCCAAATTTGACCAAGCATAACTTTCTCATACTTTATGAGAAATGACCCATCAAAAACTCATTTTGAAGAGGATGAAATTTCCTACAATCCATCTTCACACCCCAAGTTCAAAATATGCACTCACAAGAAGTTATGAATTTGGATATTATAGGTCATTTTTGAAAGTCAACAAAAACACCTTTTTTGTCAAAGCTTATAACATGAGCATGGAATATCAAAATGAAATGAGACCAAAAGGGTTGGTTAGAGGACATCTCAAGCTTTCTAAAAAGTCCCAGAACACCTCCAAAAGTTCAAAATTGAAGAAGTTATACGTTGTTGAAGTTGGACTTTTTTGCAAAATTGCCAAAAGTCAACTATCCCCAAAACTTCAAATTTTGCCAAATGGGCCCATTCTTTTCCATTTGATTTGAGTTTGCATTATGGCCCACGTGCCTTAGCTTCAGCCATGTGTCCACATCACATTTTTATTATTTAATTTGATTTTTATTTGAATTAATTTATTTTAAATCAAAGAAAATCATATAAAATCTAAAGCTTTGATAACACATGATTTTTTTGGCTATTTCAGGCTCCAAGTACAGCTATTATCATCATCAAATTCGTATCAAGTGAATCATGTGCAAAAAGATTGAAATTAAGCAAATTTGGCAAGTTTATAAATGGAGATCAAATCAAATATCCAAACATCAATGTGGAGAGATTTGGACCAAGTTTGTAAACCTAATGCAATGTACAATACTTAAGCAAGCTGAAGGCACGAAAATAAGGGTTGGAGAGCATTGGTAGAGGCAGAACTGACTTTGCAAAAATCACAAAAAAGTGAGAGATCAAAATCAGGGTTTGAGGCATTTTCAAGGCTGGAGACATATCCCAATCGATTCCTGGCCATTCACACAAGCTAACTCGATCCAAATCATGCACCCTCAGGCCCCTATACGCGCTGTAAGTCTCACGCCACTCACCCCTGTTCTTGAAATCGATATGAATTATACTGGCATCATTTGAGTAAACTAATGGCATATTTATGATCACAAGAACATTTGCAAGCTTTTCATAATTTTCAATTGCATTTATCTGGCTTATACGGAGAACCACCATTGTTAGGGTTTGGTTCGTGTTTTTGGGCATTTTTGTTTCAGGTACAATTGACCTCCATGAAAGGCATGGTTGTGACCGGGAGGTTGAGACGAACACGACCATGCCCTTAAAAATCATTTTTGTGGCCTGTATAGGATTTTGGAGATGGACTTGCTTATAGCTACGGACTTATGTCTGTTGGTATAGGTGATTGACCTTTTAGCCACGGACGGGAGGTCAGGGATGACGCGTGGCATCCATCTATTGGCCAGTTCAAACGTTACGCGCTTTTTTTTTCTGGCATTGGAATTGTTTTCTATATATTATATTGAGTTATTATTATGATAACAAAGAAAGAAATGTGATGCAGTGGTAGCCACTCAAGGTCTTAAGGCGTTCCAGGGCTGGAGGTCAGGGGTTTGATCCCTGCCTCCAGCAATTTGCCTTTTCTCAATTATTTGCAGATAATCACGTGCGCGCTCAGGCTTGGACTATACCATACTCCCTCATCCATCCAAGCGCCAGATGGCCAAGAGCCAGATCTGGTGGTCAGTGATTGGAGGTCCACCAAGGTGCCAATCAACATGTGTGCACCGGATCCAAAAGGTCAAAAGAGCCAGCTTCTAATGGGCCTACGAATTGCTCCTTGCACCTCCTAATCAGGCCCAACTCCTCTCTCTTTTATTTATTTTGTTTTATTTAATTTAATTGTTTATTTCATTTAATTAAATTTTTTAACCAATAACAAAATTCTATTTTTTAATAAAAATCACAAAAAATACTTTTTTATCCAATCAAATTTTAAAACATTTATTTTATTAATAATTACTAACTAATTAATTTAGGTTTTTAATTCTAGAAAACTTTAACCTATTTTGCAAATAAATAATTAATTAGATTTAATTAGGTATTAACCACTAATTTAATTATTTTTAATTTTTTTCTTAAATAGTTAAAAACTCCAAAAATAATTTATTTTTCATTTAATTAATTTATTTAATTTAATTTAGTTATTTAACTTAGGATTAATTTATTTCTTAAAATAAAAAACAACAAACCAAAAAGCAATTTTCTTTGAAAAGGGTCAAAACCCTAAATTTCGCACTCGGTTTAATTTCCCGCGCGTTGTATTTATTCTTATCATATTAATGTATCTGCTTCCGGATTATAATAGTTAAATAGGACATTTAATTATTTTTACCGCTTTATTTTATTTTTCAAAGGGTTTGTCTTTGACGATGTAAATACCCGACGCCTTGTAATTTTAATTTCCGCATTTTATTTCTGCAAATTATAACTGCTAGATGTTTGATAATAGGGTTTGCATGACAAGACTGAATGTTAATCTTAAAATCAAATTAGATCACCTTTAACATGTACAAAGATAAAAATAACTGAAAACGACACACTCGCACATGTGCACTCTTAGGGTACACCCCACTTGGTTGCCTTCATACACGGTGATTGAGTATAGGTCGCTTTAGAGGTCGTCCTCTTGTCTAAAAGATCGTAGTTGCCTCGAAATGGTTGCCTCGGATATTGTTGCCTCAAACAAATGATCTAAGACTTTAGGGTTACCGCTAAAGCGTCCTAACATTGCTTTAGTGATCGTATGTCCCGCATTCGGATTGACCCTTAAAACTCCAACAACGGTGCTACCCACTCATTAATAGTGGGATAGCATTGTCTAAAGGACATTAGCATAGAACGATTCTTTTTTCGAGTAGGTAGATGGTTCTTAGATACTTGCTATCTCAAAAAACAAAACCTTTTTCACAGTTACACTCCTTTTCGAACAAAGTTTTCCAAACACTTCATTAGACTCTTGAGGACAGAAGCAAGAGTTAAATCGAAGTTAAAAACAAAAACTTTTCAAAACCCACAAGGAGAAAGAAAACAATTTTGAAAACAATTGAGCAAGTGGCTAAGAGCCCGTGGAAAACCACGGATAGAAAGGATGCTAATACCTTCCCTTTCTATAATCTACCCCCCGAACCCGAGAAATATCTCGAAAAAAGGAATTTTTCTGTGCTTTTTCCTTTCCTTGTTGGATAAAATAAAAGTCGGTGGCGACTCTTGCTTACCGCGACATTTTGCAAAAACAAACGCAAAATGCAAACCAGCATTCCAAAAACAGTCAGTTCTTCCCACCGTATCACAGAACTGTCGACTCTGCTGGGGAATATTTAATAAGTGGGGTGTACCTTAAGAATAGTTCATAATGTTTTCAATTGCTTGACTTGTATGCTTTATCTTTGCGGGTTTGAATCGGAGTTACTATAGATCTTAACCCGGATCTGGGGGATACCCTTTAGGTAAGTAGCAATAAACTGTGAGGGAACTGTACGGTGTAGACCGATACAGTTGAAGCAGTAGCTACGTTGGTGTGGCACTTTAGTATGTACCAATATCCCTTGTGGCGCAACGAGGAGAATATGGGTCTGCTAAGGGGTCATTAAGCACCAACTGACTTTAGAACCTATAATTGACCAACTTGGCCATAGAACAGTAGCAGTATGCTACACTCATTGAGACTAAACTCTCGCAATGATTCCGGCTGCAAGAAAAGGTTTCCAAACTGGAATTATGACTGATCGAGGGTAGTCAGTGATATTGAGATCCTCTAGAACCCGATTACTATTTTTAGGACAGGTTTGAACCAACTAAACTGAAAGAGGGTAATACCTAAACTCCTTGCCAGCCTGAAATCTAAGGGCTATCTGTGTGACTTGTGTGCCTTTACCATGTTTGCTATTTGTGGATACTTGTGGTGTGTTTTCTATCATGACATCATGCATCATGACATTGCATGCATCTTACATCAAGACTAACCTATTTCAAAGACAGAGGGGATTCATCTTTGTTATGTTTTGTAGGTCATGGCATATATGCGTAGAAACACTATTCGGATCAACTTTGTCCAAATTCCCACTCAGCTTAAGGAATTGGTTGCAAAGATTCCAGATACTTCCTCCTTTATCAGAAGACATGGGCACCTCCTCAGTCTAGTCACCTCCAAGCTGGATGAACAGATGATGAGTGTTTTGTGCCAATTCTTTGATCCATTGTACCACTGCTTTACTTTTCCGGACTACCAGTTGGTCCCTACCTTGGAAGAGTTCTTTGATCTACTTGGTATTTCTATTCTAGAGCAGACACCATTTACCAGTTGGGAGAAAATCATTAGGCCGGAAGAGATTGCTTCAGCCCTCCATCTGACAAAGGCTGAGGTAATGTCAAACTGGGAGACTCAAAGTGGAACAAAAGGCTTCTTGGCTAAGTTCTTGGTTGATCGGGCTAATCAGTTCTGGGACAGTCTAGACTTTCAGGCATTTGAAGACATTCTGGCTCTTCTCATATATGGTTTGGTGTTGTTTCCTAACTCAGGCTCCTTTGTTGACGTGAATGTGGTGAAGATCTTCATTTCCCGTAATCCGGTACCCACCCTCTTGGGTGACATTCTGCACTCTCTTTATGCCCGTACTGCTTGGAAACGGGGAACCCTTATGAGTTGTGCACCATTGCTGGCGAGGTGGTTTATTTCTCACCTCCCCAAATCAGTTTTGAAGAACAAGGAAGGCATGGGTTGGGCCTACATAATTATGTCTCTCTCTCATAATGACATCATCTGGAGTACTAAGGACATGGAAGAAGTGGCTATTATTGATCGCTGTGGGGAATACCCCAATGTTCCACTACTTGGATTTCGAGGAGGGATCACCTATAATCCTTGTCTGGCCTTACGTCAGTTTGGATGAGCTAGGAGGGATGGACCTCATGATTTGTTAATGCCAAGTATTGTCTTTGAATTCCAAGGGGATAGTGACGAGAATCGCCGCAGATTCATACGAGCCTGGGATAGGGTGCACCGGTCTGATCCACATGAGTTAGGGATGAAGACCTCTCTTCCGATGGAACCATATCTCTGATAGGTTTGAATCCGTGCCCAAAAGCTGGGAATGTCGTACGAAGTTGTCTTGCCTATGATTGTTGAGGTTGCTGATGAAGAAGGGATTCCACCTACCATCCTCCACCCGTACATGCCTACTAACATTGGGGCATTAAAAAGGTCTTGGATGCAGCTAAGAGAAGAGCGGGATACTTACAGAGAAAAGTATCACGAGCAAGAGCGGAAGATCCTGAAGTTGACAAGGCAATTGGAGAATGAGCAGATCCTCAACGACTATGTCAGCACCAAAGGCAAACGACCATGGGAGCGCTGGTGTCTTTTGATTATTTCTAGCTTTGATTTATTTTTCAGTATTTCTTTCTTGTAACGCCTTAAAGGAACTTATCAAACATTATTTCAAGTTATTTATCTAATAAAAGTGTGTTTCGTTTTGGTTTACGAATTTGAATCTCTCGACGTCTTTGAAATCATATCATACGCATTTCATTCCATGCACCTCATCACAGGTACCCATTACAGGTTTTTCATCTTCTTCGCTGTTTATTTCAGCATCATGTCTGCTGAAACATCAACTGATCAAGCTATCAAGGCTCTACAAGCTCAAAACGCTCAATTCCAGGAAATGTTCATGAATTTGGCTAAGGGTCAGCAAGATCTAAGGACTCTTATCTTGAAGGATAAGAAGAAGAAGAAGAAGAAGAAGAAGACAGTCCTCCTGAACATGGGTCACAGGTTTGGAAATAGGCTGCGAGATGAAGTAAATCTATCCCACTCATCTGGAGGGGGAGAAAACCAAGAAGAAAGGAGGGTCCCTAGCCCTGTGGTATCTGACCACGAGACTGACTTTGACGAAGACCAGTATCCTCCTGCTGAGGATAGGTATAAACAGCTTGAGGACCGGTTAAGTGCGATGGAGATTCAGAAGGTCCCTGGGTTGGACTTTGGTGATCTAGGTTTGTCATCTAGGGTGGTGATTCCCCACAAGTTTAAAGCACCAGCCTTTCCTAAATACGATGGAGTTTCCTGCCGAAGCTGCACCTCCGGTCGTATGTTAGAAAGATCCAGCCGTACACTGCTGATAAGAACCTCTGGATCCACTTCTTTCAAGATAGTCTCTCAGGGGCTCAACTTGAATGGTTTTACCAGCTGGAAGGAGCTAGTATCCGTAATTGGAAAGATCTTACTGCTACTTTTTACAAGCAGTACCAATACAATTCCGACCTCGCTCCCACACATACCCAACTTTAGGGTATGTCTATGGCTGCGAGCGAAGGTTTCAAAGACTATGCTCAGAAATGGAGGGAGCTTGCTGGAAGAGTAGAACCCCCGCTGGCTGATAGGGAGTTAGTAGATATGTTTCTAGGGACCTTGTCTGGTCCGTATTTCAACCATCTGATTGGAAGTTCATCGTCCAGGTTTACAGAGTTGATTATGACCGGGGAAAGAATTAAGGCCGGTATCAAATCTGGAAAGATACAGAAGGGTGCTTCGTCAAGCACCGAGAAAAAGCCTTTTAAGAAGGAGTCCAGTGCTGTTTACAGTTCAAAAAGCCATAATAGACCTGAGCGCCGCCAAGCTGTTAATGCGGTTGTTATATCAAGACCTGTTGTTGCTCCTCAGCGCAACAATCAGCCAAGGGCCGAGAGGCCTCAAAGACAATTCACTCAGCTCAACATGACTTTATCCCAAATTCTGCCGCAGTTATTGAAGACCAACTTGGTGATTCCAAAGGAGGCCCCGAAGAATCCCAATACAACATCACTGATGTACAATCCGAACGCCCGTTGTGCTTTTCACTCTGATAGCCCAGGGCACGATACGAATGACTGCTGGGTTTTGAAGAATAAGGTGCAGGACTTAATTGATGCTAAGGAGATTGAGTTCGAAGCGCCTGAAAGGCCTAATGTTGTGACTTCTCTGATGCCCAAGCATGGAGTGAATGCTGTAGATGAAGACTTGTTTGTGGTTTCTGTGAAAGACATTGTTACTCCATTAATGACTATGAAGAAGAACCTTCTGTTAGCCGGTTTATTTCCGGGTTGTGGTGAAGGTTGCCATCTGTGTGTCGTCCTACCTACTGGTTTCCATCTTTTGAAGGCAGGTGTCCAACGCCTGATGGATAATAAAGAAATTATGTTTGAGAAGACTTTTGTTCCTTTGGTTCCTACTGAAGAAGTTGCCATAATCACCATTTTCGACAATTCTTCCAAGGCTTCCTCGAGAAAGCCCGTTAGAATTACATATGTTCCAAGAATCGCTCCTTTGATCATCACTGTTCCTGGGCCTATCCCCTATACATCAGATAAAGCTATCCCATGGCACTATAGGGTTGACGTATATTATCACGGAGTTAAGCAAGACTTGAGTGCTGAAGAGGCTGATACTAACATCAGCAATATTGTTGGACCCTCCAAAGTCACCCGCAGCGGAAGACTTTTCTCCCCTGAGATCTCTCCACCAACTGTTCGAAAACCTGTTGTTATTACACCTACCAGTGCACCTGCTACTATCCCTGCTCAAGTTCCAATTCTTACCCCTATTGCCGAGTCATCTGATACTCGGGGCAAAGGGACCACTGATGAGCCTTCCCGGACGGAGGCACCGAAGAGGATTATTGTTGAAGCCTCTAGACAAGAGATGGAAGAAATTTTGAAGATCATCAAAAAGAGCGACTACAATGTAGTCAAACAGTCGGGGCAAACCCCGTCCAAAATCTCTATGTTGTCTTTGTTGCTATGCTCAGAAGCGCATGCCAAGGCTCTGATTACCTTCCTGAAAACTGCACACGTGCCGCAAGAGACATCAGCTGATCAGTTTAAAGATTATGTGGCTAGTCTGACAGCAGATAATGGGTTGGGTTTCTCCGATGCAGACTTGACTTCTAAGGGGAAGAATCACAATGATGCCCTGCATGTCTCCATTGAATGCAGGGGCACTACTCTAGCTCATGTGTTAGTGGGTACGGGGTCGTCATTGAACGTTTTGCCTAAGAAAGCTTTGGACCGATTAGACTGTGAAGGTTTAGAGTTGAAGCCAAGTAACATTGTTGTTAGGGCCTTTGACGGGTCCAAGAAGATGGTACACAGAGAAGTGGATATTCCGATTAAGGTTGGTTCTCAGATCTTTGCATCTACATTCTATATGATGGACATTCGGCCATCTTATTCTTGTTTGCTGGGTCGCCCGTGGATCCACAAAGTTGGGGCAGTCACTTCTACGCTCCACCAGATGCTAAAGCACCCAGTGAAGGGGAAAATTGTGACAGTGTGAGGAGAAGAAGAGTACATGGTGAGCCACCTAAACTCTTTCCTATATGTAGAGATGGATGGGGAGTTCATTGAGATCCCGTTCCAACATTTTGAAGAGGTTCCCCAGACATTGGCGTCAGTCGAAACTGTTATTGAAGATCTTCTAATGAAGATGGCCTCCCTCAAGGATGCCTGGGCTGTTGTTGAGAAAGGTGGGTGTGCAAATTGGGGCCAGCTCCCTGATTTTGCACATAAGACTAACAAGTTTGGTTTGGGTTTCACTGTAGAAGTTCAAAGGGCTGTTCGGAGTGCACGGATCAGAAGACCTCCCTTGTTTATCAGCAATTCAGGAATAAATGCCATTGAAGACGATGTTGAAGAATCTGAGTTCGACAGTTGGATCTATCCTACTACTGATGGTGGACTGAGCAATTGGGCAGCAAAGTACTTCGTCCCAATTTCTTTTATTACCCAGTAATGAGACTTTTTGTTTTTGAATTTGTAACAGACAATTTTTAAACTTTACGGCCTGGTGTATTACCCGGGGCACCGTGGCTTTGTTTGTGAGGGCTTTATGTGTGTCATCTACATATATCATTAATAAAAGCATTGGACGTTTCTTGCATTTCAAATTTTGTGCTCTTTGTTTTTCTTTTATTATATATTGAAAAACAGCTATTTTACACACACTCACATATACAGGTCTACATCCACTCTGGATCCCACTGATAACGACTCTGCTACTGCTGGTTATGACTTCGAAAGTCCGATCAACTTAGCCGAAGACGAAGGTGAAGATGATTACGAAGTGCGTGGTGAACTTGCTAGACTGTTACTTCAGGAAGAGAGGGCCATACAGCCGCATGAAGAGCCCGTGGAAACAGTGAATCTGGGTACAGAGATAGACAATAAAGAGGTCAAGATCGGTGCAAATCTGGAAGCTAGTGTTAAGCAACGGCTGATTCAGATGCTGCGTGACTATGTTGGGATATTTGACTGGTCTTATGAAGATATGCCTGGGTTGGAAACTGATATCGTGGTTCACTGATTTCCTACCAAGGAAGACTGTCCTTTAGTGAAACAAAAGGTCCGCCAAATGCGCCCGGAGATGTCTGAGAAAATCAAGGCTGAAGTGATGAAACAGTTCGATGCCGGTTTTCTAGCAGTTACTTCTTACCCGCAGTGGGTAGCCAACGTGGTTCCTGTGCCGAAGAAGGATGGTAAAGTTCGAATGTGTGTCGATTATAGGGATCTGAACAGGGCAAGTCCCAAGGATGATTTCCCTCTGCCTCATATCGACGTTCTGGTTGACAACACCGCACAGCATAAGGTCTTCTTCTTTATGGATGGTTTCTCCAGTTATAATCAGATTAAAATGGCTCCCGAGGATATGGAGAAGACAACCTTTGTTACTCAATGGGGTACCTTTTGCTACAAGGTCATGCCTTTCGGATTGAAGAATGCTGGGGAAACGTATCAGCGCGCCATGGTCGCTTTGTTCCATGACTTGATCCATCATGAGATTGAGGTATACGTTGATGACATGATTGCAAGATCTCAGACTGAGGAAGAACATCTGGACCATCTTCAGAAGCTATTTGACAGGTTGAAGTTGTACAAGCTGAGGTTAAACCCGAACAAGTGCACCTTCGGGGTGAGATCTGGTAAGCTGATGGGTTTCGTCGTGATTGATAAAGGTATTCAAGTGGGTCCTGCAAAGGTGAAAGCTATACAGGAAATGCCAGCTCCCCGAACAAAAAAAGAAGTCAGAGGCTTTCTGGGACGTTTGAACTATATTGCCCGATTCATCTCGCACTTGACTGCTACTTGTGAGCCAATCTTCAAGTTACTGAAGAAAGATCATGTGGTAAGATGGAACGATGAATGCCAGGCCGCTTTCGAAAGGATCAAAGAATATCTCCAAGAGCCACCCATTATGATGCCGCCAGTCGCAGGGAGACCTATGATCTTATACTTGACAGTACTCGACAATTCAATGGGGTGTGTGCTGGGGCAGCATGACGAGTCTGGCCGAAAAGAGCATGCTATTTATTACCTTAGCAAAAAGTTTACCGACTGCGAGACCTGATACTCGTTGCTCGAGAAAACTTGTTGTGCTTTGGCATGGGCTGCTCGCCGGCTGAGACAGTATATGCTGACTCACACTAGTCTATTGATATCAAAGATGGATCCAATCAAGTATATCTTCGATAAGCCTGCATTGTCCGGAAGAATAGCGAGATGGAAGATGATCTTGACTGAGTATGACATCCAGTACACGACCCAAAAGGCCATCAAGGGAAGTATGTTGGCAAATCATTTGGCACATCAGGCAGTGGATGATTACCAGTCTATGAACTTTGAATTCCCGGATGAGAATATCATGATAGTAACTGACTGTGAGACACCTGGACCGGATGAAGGACCCGAGGAGGGATCCCAATGGTCTATGTACTTTGATGGAGCTTCAAACGCTTTGGGTAATGGCATTGGCGCCGTGATCATATCTCCTGAAGGCTCTCATACTCCGTTTACCGCCCGACTATGTTTCAACTGCACCAACAGCATGGCGGAGTATGAAGCGTGCATTATGGGTCTTCGAGCAGCTATTGACCTAAGGATTAAGTTTCTAAGTGTTTTCGGAGATTCCGCTCTCGTGATCAGTCAGATCAAAGGTGAGTGGGATACGAAACACCCTAATCTCATTCCTTACAAGGAGTATGTATTGACGTTGCTTCCACATTTCGAGGAGATAACTTTTGAACACTTCCCTAGAGAGGAGAATCAGTTAGCGGACGCGCTGGCTACAATGTCTTCTATGTTCAAGGTCATATGGGACAATGAAGCTCCCCAGATTACCATTGAGAGGTTGGAAGAACCGACGCATTTCTATGACATTGAGACTGAAGAAGTAGCAGATAAACCCTGGTTTCATGAGGTAAAGAGGTATCTTGAAGCTCAGGAATACCCCGAGGGTGCATCTGTTAATGATAAGAAGTTTCTGAGGAGGTTCGCGGCAAAATTCTTCATCAGCAATGGCACTCTTTACAAACGTAACCATGATTCAACCTTACTGCATTGTATGGATAAGAACGAGGCAGAAAGGATTATGGTAGAGTTACATGAAGGTACTTTCGGAACTCATTCTAGTGGACATACCATGGCAAAAAAGATCCTTCAGGCAGGATATTATTGGTCCACAATGGAAGCCGACTGTTATCAGCATTCTCGGACCTGTCATAAGTGCTAAGTCTCTGCTGATAAGGTGCACATACCTCCAGTTCCTCTGAACGTCTTGACAACTCCTTGGCCTTTTGCAATGTGGGGCATTGACATGATTGGCGAGATCAGACCTACAGCGTCCAACGGGCATCGTTTCATCCTGGTAGAAATTGATTACTTTACGAAGTGGGTTGAAGCAGCTTCCTTTGCTACAGTAACCAAGAACATCGTGGCGCGGTTCATTCGGCACAACCTGATATGTCGATATGGTGTACCAGAAAGGATTATTACGGACAATGGTACAAATATCAATAATAAGATGATCACTGAGCTCTGCAAGAAGTTCAAGATACAACATCACAACTCTTCTCCTTACCGGTCAAAGATGAACGGGGCTGTAGAAGCGGCTAATAAGAACATTATGAAGATTGTGCAGAAGATGACAGTGATGTACAAAGATTGGCACGAGATGTTACCGTTTGCTCTTCATGGGTACCGTACCTCAGCGCGGACGTCAAGGAGGCCGTCTTGCCCATTGATCAACTGAACTTAATTGACGAGAAGAGACTTACTGCTATTTGTCATGGTCAAACGTACCAAAAGCGGATGATCAAGGCATTTAACAAGAAAGTTAGATGACAAGAGTATCAATTCGGAGACCTGGTTATCAAGCGCATTATTCTACCTCAAGGTGATCCCAAGGGCAAATGGACCCCTACCTACGAAGGGCCATTTGTGGTTAAGAACATTTTCTCAGGAGGAGCTATGATTCTAACCATCATGGATGGTGACGACCTTCCTCACCCCGTCAATCCAGACATAGTGAAAAGATATTATGCATAATCAAAGACCCGCCAGGTTGACTGGCCTAGGAAAAAGTAAGGGCTTCCTGGCGAACCAAAAGGGTTCGGGAAAAAATAAGGGATGAAAATAAAAAAAATTTGTACACCCGGCAAGTCGAAAACCTGAAAAGGAGGCTTGGGCAAAAAAGGGTATCCCGGTGGACTGAAAACCCGAAAGGGCGGTCCAGGAAAAAATTAGGGATCAAAGCGTAACACTATGTCTCATTGGATCACCTTGCAACCAGATTTCGGTATCGACTGTCAAGCTCGGACGACACTAATCAATCTGATCTACCTTCAACCAAGTAGCAAAGTGATGAGATGCTCGAGGACATAAAGGCAATAGCAGAGTTGGAACCCAGTGGGGTTATTCACATAGCTGTTTTGATTAGTTTTTCACAAATTGTGTAAATTCTATTATTCGGCGGTGTTCTCCTACTAGGACGTCAGCCTCTTGTACAAAAACGCCTATTTACAGGCCAAACTTCAAAATCAATACAATTCATTTTCAGAGAAATTTCAAACTGTTTTTTTCCTTTATCTGTTTTGTTTTGCAAAGAACGTCCAATGTTCATTTTTGATATATGCATTTGACATTAATTGCTACTCATAAATATTTACATGCAAAACGAAAGACAATTACTTGTAATGTCAGAAACAAGGGCAAATAAGAATTGTCCAAGCTTTACAGTTGCTCTATCCACCAAGTACAAGGGTAAATTTAGCTGAAGAATATGGCTGGAATACTTTCACTCCCCGCAGAGTAAGAAAGAGACAGTAATGTTAACTCTCCCCAGCTGAGGCTTGCAACTGTGAATGAATCGGTAATATTCTCCCCAAGCAGAGTTTATCTACCATCAGCACTGAAAGGTCTTAATATTCCCCAACAGAGTATAAGAATATTCCTCGCCAGAGTACAAGATATCCCCAGTGGAGTTTGAAATTTTTCCCAGCGCAGTCTGAAAAAGCTTCCCTAGTGGAGTTTGGAGAATCATCCCCAGTAGAATTTGGAAGATTGTCCCCAGCAGAACTCAAAGGGTTATCCCCATTAGAGTCTAAAAGTTTATCCCCAGTGAAGTCGCAACTGAAAGATCATCCCCAACGGAGTTCATTCCTTTCACAAACAGAAATTCAATCCCCAACAGGATTCAGTATCACCAGTAACGGTAATTCATCCCCAGCGGAACTTATCGGTGGAATCCTATACATAGCATCTCTTCCCCACAGAGTAATCTCCTCGTCAGTTTATTCCCCAACGGAGTTATCCTCTCCTCCAGGTTTATTCTCACAGTCATCTTCATTCGCTATCCCCGGCAAAAACGAAGAATTCAACTCTTTTTCTCCAGCAGTTATCCGGGATTTATTTTCCCCAGCTAAAAACATTACATTTCCATACATCATGACACATGCATATACGCATCATACAACACCAATCTCATTTATTTTGAGAACATCATTGCTTGATACATATCATGTATTACATACAGCTAACCTTTACCTTTCAGGAAGGATGCGGTTAAATTCTCATAAAATACAAAGCTATGAAGCTTTTACTCCAGTCAAATTACTGACAAGTTCTTAAATCTCAACCGAATTATCCTCAGTTGAATTACAGATAAGGTCCTAAATCTCAAAAAAGTTTCTCCGTCGAATTACAGACGAGTTCCTAAGTCTCAGCAGAGTTTTCTCAGTTGAATTACGGGCGAGTTCTTAAATCTTGATGAAGATGTTTCCCTCAGTCGAATTACCGACAAGTTCTTAAATCTCAACTAAATTATCCTCAGTTGAATTACAGACAAGGTCCTAAATCTCGACAAAGTTCCTCCGTTGAATTACAGACGAGTTCCTAAATATCAGCAGAGTTTTCTCAGTTGAATTACGAATGAGTTCTTAAATCTTGATGAAGATATTTCCCTCAGTCGAATTACCCACAAGTTCTTAAATATCAACCGAATTATCCTAAGTTGAATTACAGATAAGGTCCTAAATCTCGACGAAGTTCCTCCGTCGAATTATAGACGAGTTCCTAAATCTCAGCAGAGTTTTCTCAGTTGAATTACGGGCGAGTTCTTAAATCTTGATGAAGATGTTTCCCTCAGTCGAATTACCGACAAGTTCTTAAATCTCAACTAAATTATCCTCAGTTGAATTACAGACAAGGTCCTAAATCTCGACAAAGTTCCTCCGTCGAATTACAGACGAGTTCCTAAACCTCAACAGAGTTTTCTCAGTTGAATTACGGGCGAGTTCTTAAATCTTGATGAAGATGTTTCCCTCAGTCAAATTACCGACCAGTTCTTAAATCTCAACAGAATTATCCTCAGTTGAATTACAGACAAGGTCTTAAATCTCGACAAAATTTTTCCTCCGTTGAATTACAGACGAGTGCCTACATCTCAGCAGAGAGGTTTTCTCAGTTGAATTACGGGCGAGTTCTTAAATCTCGACGAAGATGTTTCCCCCTCAGTTGAATTACAGACAAGTTCTTAACACTCAGCAGAGATGTTCTCTCAGTTGAAGTACATGCAAGTTCCTAAATCTCAACAAAGATAAGACTTCCCCAGAGGAATCTTCCACAACAACAAGTATACAAGCTCTCGCTAAGGAATCTCTTATGTGATTGACACCTCTCTAAATGGCATCTATAAGCCCATTCCCGACATCACAAGGTTGATACCACTCCATGCGAGTGCAAATTTCTGGGTACTCTAGTGTTCAATCATCTTCCACCTTCGGATCACGAAAGGCATGAAAGCCAATCTACATCCTCAGGTTTAAGAAGATTGAACAGGGGCACCTGTT
The DNA here is from genome assembly GCA_948472305.1 of Vicia faba. Lineage (NCBI taxonomy): Eukaryota > Viridiplantae > Streptophyta > Magnoliopsida > Fabales > Fabaceae > Vicia > Vicia faba. The sequence goes on from OX451738.1 coordinate 1,005,367,163, forward strand.
GTACCCCAAAATTTTCCCTCCCATATTTCTCAAAACATTGCAAGGAAAATCTCCAAGTGGCTCAAGTTTGCTTAAGAGTTGGTCAGACAAGCTATCTCCTAAGGCAGTCTACCCCAAATTAGGGTTTCACATTGCATCAAGATCCATGAATCCAAATGACCTCAAGTTCTCACCAATGTCCTAATATGCTCTCAAGATCATCCATGTCAAGTTTCAAGCCTTGCAGAGGAAGTTTGCTCAGTCAATTGCTCAAAGGTCCAAAAATCGACTACGTTAGGGCAAAAGTCAATTGTGACCCAAATACAGTCAAACTTCAATATTTTTTGTCAACATTCTCATTTTAAAGGATATTTCATCATTTTCTCAAGGTTTGATCATGATTCATCAAGGATTGCTCAAAATTCATCAAGATTCAAAAGTTGCTAAATTAGGGTTTTATAGGAAAAGTCAACCCAACTTTGACCAAGCATAACTTTCTCATACTTTATGAGAAATGACCCATCCAAAGTTCATTTTGAAGAGGATGCAATTCCCTACAATCCATCTTCACACCCTAAGTTCAAAATATGCACTCACAAGAAGTTATGAATTTGGATATTATAGGTCATTTTTGAAAGTCAACAAAAACACCTTTTTTGTCAAAGCTTATAACTTGAGAATGGAATAATAAAATGAAATTATACCAAAAGTGTTGGTTAGAGGACATCCCAATATTTCTAAAAAGTCCAAGAACACCTCCAAAAGTTCAAAATTGAAGAAGTTATGCATTGTTGAAGTTGGACTTTTTTGCAAAATTGCCAAAAGTCAACTATCCCCAAAACTTCAAATTTTGCCAAATGGGCCCATTCTTTTCCATTTTATTTGAGTTTGCATTATGGCCCACGTGCCTTAGCTTCAGCCATGTGTCCACATCACATTTTTATTATTTAATTTTATTTTTATTTGAATTAATTTATTTTAAATCAAAGAAAATCATATAAAATCTAAAGCTTTGATAACACATGATTTTTTGGCTATTTCAGGCTCCAAGTATAGCTATTATCATCATCAAATTCATATCAAGTGAATCATGTGCGAAAATATTGAAATTAAGCAAATTTGGCAAGTTTATAAATGGAGATCAAATCAAATATCCAAACATCAATGTGGAGAGATTTGGACCAAGTTTGTAAACCTAATGCAATGTACAATACTTAAGCAAGCTGAAGGCATGAAAATAAGGGTTGGAGAGCATTGGTAGAGGCAGAACTGACTTTGCAAAAATCACAAAAAAGTGAGAGATCAAAATCAGGGTTGGAGGCATTTTCAAGGCTGGAGACATATCCCAATCGATTCCTGGCCATTCACACAAGCTAACTCGATCCAAATCACGCACCCTCAGGCCCCTATACGCGTTGTAAGTCTCACGCAACTCACCCCTGTTCTTGAAATTGATTTGAATTATTCTGGCATCATTTGAGTAAACTAATGGCATATTTATGATCACAAGAACATTTGCAAGCTTTTCATAATATTCAATTGCATTTATCTGGCATATACGGAGAACCACCATTGTTAGGGTTTGGTTCGTGTTTTTGGGCATTTTTTTTCAGGTACAATTAACCTCCATGAAAGGCATGGTTGTGACCGGGAGGTTGAGACGAACACGACCATGCCTTTAAAAATCATTTTTGTGGCCTGTATAGGATTTTGGAGATGGACCTGCTTATAGCTACGGACTTTTGTCCGTTGGTATAGGTGATTGACCTTTTAGCCACGGACGGGAGGTCAGGGATGATGCGTGGCATCCATCTATTGGCCAGTTCAAACGTTACGCGCTTTTTTTTTATTTTTCTGGCATTGGAATTGTTTTCTATATATTATATTGAGTTATTATTATGATAACAAACAAAGCAATGTGATGTAGTGGTAGCACTCAAGGTCTTAAGGCGTTCTAGGGCTGGAGGTCAGGGGTTCAATCCCTGCCTCCAGCAATTTGCCTTTTCTCAATTATTTGCAGATAATCACATGTGCGCTCAGGCTTGGACTATACCATACTCCCTCATCCATCCAAGCGCCAGATGGCCAAGAGCCATATCTGGTGGTCAGTGATTGGAGGTCCACCAAGGTGCCAGTCAACGTGTGTGCACCTAGGCATGGCAAAAAAACCCAGACCCGCTGGGCCCCGCCCGGACCCGCCCCGAAATTAACGGGGAAAACTCGGCTAAAACGGGTACGGGTGCGGGGGCGGGTAAAACCCGGTTTCTAACTACGGGTGCGGGGGCGGGGGCGGTAAGACACTGAGACCCGCCCGCACCCGCACCCGCCCCGCCCCGAATAATCCAATTACTATAATAACCTTGTTTTAATTATTTTTATGTTACTTTTATTTTCTCAGCTTCTTAGAAGCATTTTCTCAAGTCTCATCTTCTTCTCTCAAGTCTCATCTTCTTATTGATTGTATTGTTTTAATTTTGTATTTGTACTTTGCATAAAAATTGTTGGTTGTTGGGAGTGATTTATACTTTGATATATTGAAAGATTACACTCTTTTAATGAATCACAAGTTCACAACCAATTATAGTTGATTGAAGGGTTATGATAGAAAAATATTTGGAATGGTGTTTGAATATTAAATCCTACAATTATTTACTCAAATCAATGGCGAATTTTGTATTTTTAATGTATTTGTTAATGCTGTCCAGGAAATTTGTGAAAAAAATAGATATTTTTTTATTTAAAAAAAACAGTTTTCGCGGGTGGGGGCGGGTGCGGGTGTGGGTGACCCGTTCTCCATTGGGGGCGGGTCTGGGGGTGAATTTCCATCCCCCGGCGAGTTTGGGGGCGGGGGCGGGTTTATTACTGGAGTTGCGGGTGCGGGTGCGGGGTTAGCTAAACCCGCCCCCGACCCGCCCCGTTGCCATCCCTATGTGCACCAGATCCAAAAGGTCAAAAGGGCCAGCTTCTAATGGGCCTACAAATTGCTCCTTTCACCTCCTAATCAGGCCCAACTCCTCTCTCTTTTATTTATTTTGTTTTATTTCATTTAATTAATTTTTTTAACCAATAACAAAATTCTATTTTTTAATAAAAATCACAAAAAATACTTTTTTATCCAATCAAATTTTAAAACATTTATTTTATTAATAATTACTAACTAATTAACTTAGGTTTTTAATTCTAGAAAACTTTAACCTATTTTGCAAATAAATAATTAATTAGATTTAATTAGGTATTAACCACTAATTTAATTTTTTTTAATTTTTTTCTTAAATAGTCAAAAACTCCAAAAATAATTTATTTTTCATTTAATTAATTAATTTAATTTAATTTAGTTATTTAACTTAGGATTAATTTCTTTCTTAAAATAAAAAACAACAAACCAAAAAGCAATTTTCTTTGAAAAGGGTCAAAACCCTAAATTTCGCACTCGGTTTAATTTCCCGCGCGTTGTATTTATTCTTATCATATTAACGTATCTGCTTCTGGATTGTAATAGTTAAATAGGACATTTAATTATTTTTACCGCTTTATTTTATTTTTCAAAGGGTTTGTCTTTGGCGATGTAAATACCCGACGCCTTGTAATTTTAATTTCCGCATTTTATTTCCGCAAATTATAACTGCTAGATGTTTGATAATATGGTTTGCATGACAAGACTAAATGTTAATCTTAAAATCAAATTAGATCACCTTTAACATGTACAAAGATAAAAATAACTGAAAACGACACACTCACACATGTGCACTCTTAGGGTACACCCCACTTGGTTGCTTTTGTACACGGTTATTGAGTATAGGTCGCTTTAGAGGTCGTCCTCTTGTCTAAAAGATCGTAGTTGCCTCGAAACGGTTGCCTCGGATATTGTTGCCTCAAACAAATGATCTAAGACTTTAGGGTTACCGCTAAAGCGTCTTAACATTGCTTTAGTGACCGTATGTCCCGCATTCGAATTGACCCTTAAAACTCTAACGATAGTGCTACCCACTCATTAATAGTGGGATAGCATTGTCTAAAGGACATTAGCATAGAACGATTCTTTTTTCGAGTAGGTAGATGGTTCTTAGATACTTGCTCTCTTAAAAAACAAAAACTTTTTCACACTTACACTCCTTTTCGAACAAAGTTTTCCAAACACTTCATTACACTCTTGAGGATAGAAGCAAGAGTTAAATCGAAGTTAAAAACAAAAACTTTTCAAAACCACAAGCACAAAGAAAACAATTTTGAAAACAATTGAGCAAGTGCCTAAGAGCCCGTGGATAACCACAGATAGAAAGGATGCTAATACCTTCCCTTTCTATAATCTACCCCCCGAACCCGGGAAATATCTCGAAAAAGGAATTTTTCTGTGCTTTTTTCCTTTCCTTGTTGGATAAAATAAAAGTCAGTGGCGACTCTTGCTTACCGCGACATTTTGCGAAAACAAATGCAAAATGCAAACCAGCATTCCAAAAACAGTCAGTTCTTCCCACCGTATCACACACGTTTAGATCCTGATTGAGTCTTAAATCTTTGCTCTGATGCTTGGTGATGATTCAGAAATTGAACATTTGTTTTGAAAAGGCGGTCATTTTTGTAATCTTCTTTTTGTCGAGGATTTGTAGTAACCTCTTTTTTTTTGTTTTCGTTATCCCTTCTTTTGCCTGAACTGTTTCTTTTGTGATTACAGTCAGCGGGATGCCCCAATTTTTCTCTTAAGTCTCCTTCTTAGGTTTTGACTTAATGGGCTTTTATTTCGAGAGATAATGACTTCTTGTCTTGACGATTACACGGAACCATCACCGTCTTTTGTTTTGGAAGGACGTCTTCGAGGCCATTCATTGTGTACGAAGCGAAAGATTGTGACTGAATGCACCTCTGAATTAACTGAGAAAACTACCCTGCCCCAGGTTATGATTAAGGGTTTTAATTTTTGTGAAAATAAAAACTCCTACTTCTTTGGCTCGAAGGGGTTGACTAGGGATTATCTTCCTTATAACTCCACTGTTTAGGATTTGAAACAACGCATGTACATCGTCAGCGGGGTCTGTTCAAAAGCATATTGTAGAGATTGTGGTATCATTTTCGTCATCCTCCCTCTAAGGCTTAGAGTTTTTTAATCGAGAGTTGGATATCACAAAAGGAAATAAGAACGCATTTTTGAAATAGTGAATACGAATGAATTGATTTAAGACAAACATGTGCAATGCATTGATGAAATAACGAGGTTTGATATGAATAAATGTTCAAACAAATCAAAAGAAAATTACACATTGAAAATTCTAATGAACGAAAAGTCTTCTTGTGAGAACTTGTCACTTCAGATGGTATGCCTTGGAGGGATGGCAGAAGAACTCAGCCTAACTGTCTTGTGCGAATTCTAGTGCTCCTTCATCAATCAGGTCTTGAATTTTATTTGTCAACGCCCAACAGTTGTTGGTGTCATGTCCAGGACTGTTGGAGTGGTATGCACATCTTGAATTTGGATTGTACCTTGGGGAGGCTATGTTGGGATTCTGAGGAGGGTCCCTTAACATAACCAACTTGGCCTTTAACATGCGTTGCAATGCTTGAGCCAATGACATGTTGATTTCGGTGAAGCGTCTTTCAGATGTATTCTTCTTATGTCGATTTCCCCGTTGTCGTTGGTGAGGTTGTGGTTGGCCTTGTGATGTAGTAGCAATCTGGAAAGGTCTGTTCCTGACCAAACCAACCTCTTCTCTCACTGGGAGCTGATTAATGCCTTGATCCACAATTTTAACTGTTTGTTTCATGGATCTGCATCCATCTTGGTGAAGCTTGTTAAGGAAAGCTCTTAGCCCTTCTTGTCCTCGAGCTAAGTTTTGGATAAGAGCCATCTGCCCTAGCATCTGGATTCTCATTGCTTCTACCTCAGCTTGCATTTGTTCCAATTGTTCATCCTTGTTATTGTCAGGATGTTCCTTGGTCAGATTCTCAGCGAAGAGTGTTTTCAGGTCTTCTTGCCCCTTGGATAGATTCTAGAGAAATTACTTAAACTGGGCATTTTGAGCTTGGGGATCTCTGTTGTCTTGTTGGAGAGCCATTGCTGAAATAAACAGCGAGAACATGAGAGACCTTCTTTGAAACCTGCTTATGCAATGATATGTATTATATATGTATGCAATGTTTTCAAGGATCTCGCGGGATAAACAAGAAAGTTTCAGAAGTTGAATTTTGTAGCTTTGATTGAAGAACTTTGTATCATTGAGAGTCCTTCTACGAGAGTCAAGCTCACTATATCAAGTGGGTCACATCCCCTAACTCAAGTTGTTGAGTTTTGATCTTCTGACGATATTGGCTAGAGGAAAATTGTTGTACCCCAAAATTTGCCCTCCCATATTCTTCAAGAAATTGCCAAGTCAAGCTTCAAAATTCCCCAAGGGTTGCACAGTGTAAGAGCCTCATGAACAGTCAAAATTAGGGTTTTGATTCTGATCCAGAAAATGAAGTTCCCAAGGGTCCAATCAAGTCCCACATGCCTACAAATATGGTCAAGCATCGTCATATCAAGTTTCAAGATTTTCAGCACAAAATTGCACAGTCAAAAACCCTAATTGCACTACAGTCAACTGTAGGGGCAAAATGGTCATTTGACAGTCAAAAGTTCAAATTTTTGGTCAACATCTCATTTTGAAGCCACAAACATCATTTGATCAATGCTTGATCATGATTCTCAAAGCTTGGCTCAAAAATCATCAAGATGCAAAAGTTTCCTTATTTGGACAGTTGAAAAAGTCAACTGTAAATTGACCAGGGCATAACTTTCACATGGATTATCAGAAAAATTCCACCCAAAGATCATTTTGAATAGAAAGACATTTCCTACAACTCATCTTCATACTCCAAGTCCAATAAATGCTCTCACAAAAAGTTATCAATTTCAACATTATAGGTCATTTTCAAAAGTCAACAAAAAGGGACTTTAAGTCAAAGGCCATAACTTGATATTGGTAACTCAAAATGACATGGGACCAAAGGCATTGGTTAGAGGACTCAAAGACCTTTCCAAAATGTCCAAGAACATGAGCAAAGCTTAATAATTGAGCAAGTTATGCCTTGTGGAAGTTGGGAAATTTTTGGATATTTTGAAAAGTCAACATTGATTCAAATGACCTAAAATTGCTAATGGGCCTATTTTTCTTCCACAATTAATTATCCAAGGCATGTGCACGACCACTTTGCCCAAAGGGAAGTCTTTCTTCATTATTTATTTATTTATTTGGATTTTTATTAATAATAATTCATTTAAATCAATTAAATACATGAAAAATATTAAACCTAATTTATCAAATCTTTTTGTACATGTAATAGGCTCAAAAATTCGTGCATAATCAAATATGGAAAGATTTGAAGAGAATTGGTCATGATTGGTACAAAAATAGCATGAAAAATATTGAAAAAAGATCTTTGAAAATCAAATCTTCCAAACCATGAATGCCAAGGCTTTTGATTGATTTTATTTGACCTAATCATTCCTACATATACAAGCAAGCAAGACCTAATGCAAAAGACCAAGAAGCTGCGCTACAGACCAAGCATTGAACTTGAGTTTTTGGTTGAAAATTTGAAAAATGAAAACAAGGTTAGAGGACGATTCAAGGCCAAAGATCAATTCCATTAGCTTGCTGAGGCTTCAAAGAAAGGATTTGGATCAAAAACCACAAGCTTTCGTGCCCAGAAACGTGAGAACGATCTCACCTGTACAGAAAAAATTTCTCATTCGTGCATCTTGATTCATACACTTTTCATAATTTTTGATGCTTGATTTGTGTTCATTATAAGATTCTGAAGCTAACTATATAAATTAATTGCGTTTTTATGCGATATACATGATTCTACCATTGATGCAGGCTAGGTTTTCTTGAAATCCAAATTAGGGGTTTCTTGATACTGTAAAATTAAGAGACCTCAATGCCATGACCATGTTCAGCTCGCTTAGACGAAAAGAATGGCATGCTCGCGCTTAATTTATATACCAAGAGGGCTTAATCGCTATTATGGAATATGGTTTATTTTGAGGGGGTTCAAAACCCCCGTTAACCGTTCTCTATTTTTTCAAGAAGAACAAAACCATGGGGAAGATGATGAAGTGGTCGGTTCCGGTTGGTCCATTCAAAATCGCGCGCTAAAAATCCACTAGCGTGTTGTTTTATTTTATATTGATTGTTGGTTATTTAATTTACAAAGAAACAAAGTAGCTCCACTGGCAGGCATAAGCGCTGGTAACGTCCAGGACCTGGGTTCGAGCCCCAGGTCCCCACCCCCTTTCATATTGTTTTTCATTTAATATTCATATGCAGACTCAACATATTGGACCACTGTACGCCCTCAAAATCAAGCTGGCCACGCGTCCCAGGGTATTCAATCAAAGGCCAGGATCTGGGGAACATGATGCACTCTAGTCAATGCTCCCACACGTTGCATGAAAAAGTCAGCCAGGCCATGAATAATTGGGCTCAAATTGCTGGGCTTTCACCTCCACTTTGGGGACAGATACCCCCCTAGGTTTGAATTTTTATTTCTTTTCTTTATTTTACTTATTTCAAATATTATTTTTTTAATCAGTTTCTTTAACTTAATATTTTCACAAATAATATATAAAAAAATCAGAAAAGACAGAAAAAATAAAATATATTTATTTAATTAATATTTTGTATATAAATCCATTAATTAACTAGTTTTAAATTAGGTTTTAATCTTAACTTTTTTAATAAAAATCTAAAAAATATAGAATTAGGGTTTAATTAATTTTTATCCCTTTTTATTTTCTTTTATAATAATTAAATATTATTTATTTTTATAAATCAAATTGCATGTAAAATAATTAGGTTTAATTTTAGGTTAAAATTTGATCTTTTCTTAATAAATTAAAAGCAACTAGAATTAGGGTTAGCATGTTATTTTAATTAATTCCTTTTTTATTAAAATCATAAAATACAAAAAAAAATACCAAAAACAATTTCTTTTCTTTTTCAATTAATTAATTTCATCATTTAATTTAATTTTGCAAAAAGGGTCCAACGCCCTCGTTCTTTTAATTCTTACTTAATTCGCATATTTATTTCCTTGTTCTTTATAATATTTATGTATCTCTCCGAAGGCCTTGTAAATTAATCTGCCGCACTTTTAATTCTCTACTTTTCTTTACTTTTCTTATTTTCTGTCAAATCGGGTTCTGGAAATTTTGGCGATGTGGACCCGCGCCTTTTGTAATAGCTTTAGAACTTTTACTTTTCGCAATTTTTAACTGTTAATCAAAGCATGCAAGAATGAATGGACAAAAATAAAAAACAAACGCTAGATCACCAATAACATGACAAAAGACAAAAATATCTGAAACGACACACAAATCACACACCACCCCTAGGATACGCCTCACTGTTGCCTTGCCTCGAAAGGTGATCGTCGAGTAGAGGATGTCTTAGTAAGTCCTCATGATCCGGGAACCTGGCATGAGGGTAGCTTCTAAGGTGTCTTCCCATTGCTCTGGTGATCACCATGTCCCGAGCCTCGAATTGACCCGAACACCTCCAACGGTGGTGCTACCTACCTCTCAATGGTGGGATGGCACTACTTTAAAGGACATTTACACAGACGAATTCCTTAGGGTAGGTAGACAACTCTAAGATACTTGCTCTAATTTCAAAACAAATCAAAAAATACTTTTCACACCGACACCTTTTCAAAAGCTTTCGAAAGCAACTTTTCAAACACTCTTGAGGACCGATACAAGAGTCGAACTGAAATTTTCAAAGAAACTTTTTAAAACCCACAGTTGAAAAGCAAACAAACCATTTTTGAAAACACAAGTGAGCAAGTATCTAAGAGCCCATGGATAACCATGGATAGAAAGGGTGCTAACACCTTCCCTTTCTATAATCTACCTCCCGAACCGAGAGCAATCTCTATAAGGAATTTTTCTGTGCTTTTGTCCTTTCCATTTGGAGAAAATAAAAGACGATGGTGACTCTTGCTTCCGCGACATTTCGCGAACCAGCGTTAAACAGTCAGTTCCAGATCCACCAATCACAGAACTGGCGACTCTGCTGGGGATAACTTTTTAAAGTGAGGTGTACCTTAGGGCTAGTTCATAACTATGTTTTCAATTGTTTTCCTTGTGTGCTTTAAATTGTGGGTTGCTTGGGAGTTCTATAGATCCTAACCCGGATCTGGGGGATACCTTCTTAGAAAGTAGCAACAAGGCTGTGAGGGAACTGTGCGGGGTATACCGACATGGTTGAAACAGTCTGCTACGTTGATGTGGCACTTTGGTGTGTACCGGTAACCCTTGAGTTCAGTCAAGGAGAGTACGGGGCCTCCGCGTGGTGTGTGAAGCATCAACAGACCTTAGAAACCTTAATTGAACTATCTTGGCCTCTTTAGGGTAGTGAGATAACTGACTTTGGTGCAGTCCGAGGTTGGTTGATACTCGATACTACACTCAATTGAGGGTTACTTTCTTGGAATATTTCGGTCGCCAGTTCAGTGGCTAAATCGAAACGATGAACAATGAAAGCAATCCAGTGATATTGGGACCCTTAGAACCCGGTTACTTCTAATAGGACAGGTTGAGCCCACCAACTTCAAGAGGGTAATACCCAGACCCCATGCTGGCCTAAACTCTAAGGGTTTCTCTTGTGTGACTTGTGTGCCTTCGTACTTGACTATTTGCATGCTTGTTGTCTGACACTTGAGCTTCTTGCAGATTTTGTTTGTAGTCCTTAATTAGGACTCATAACAAGGTCTACCGAGTTTCTTGCAGGTTTCGTTTATAGTCCTTAATTGGGACTCATGACAGGGTTTACTAAGTTTCTTGCAGGTTTTGGTTTGCAGTCCTTAATTGGGACTCATAACAGGGCTACTCACATTACGCCATGCATACCATAACATCATACCATTGCATACATCCTAACCCATTTCAAGGATCTCAAGGGCTTGTGATGCAGGTCATGGTGAATCAACTATCCCAGCAAGGGGAAAAGAGGATTTATTTTCCTCTAGCCAAGGTAGTCAGGGGCTATGACCCACTAGATATGGTGAGCCTTTGACCCTTTGAAGAAGGACTCTCCATAATATGAAGTTCTTTCAATCAAGCTACCGGATCCAAATGCTAACAAATTTTCTTGTTTACCCCGCGAGGTCCTTGAAAACATTACATGCATATCATACATATCATTGCATGACAGGTACCCTTGTTGCAGGTCACTTACTTTTCTCGCTGTTTATTTCAGCAATGGCTTCACAACAAGATAACCAGGACCTTCACGCTCAAGAGACTCAGTTCAGGGAAATCTTCCTAGGCCTATCCAAGGGGCAAGAAGAGTTGAGGACACTCCCCATGGGGAATCTGATCAGAAAGAGTCCCGAAGATGACAAGGACGAACAGCTGAAACGTCTACAAGCTGAGGTAGACACATTGAAAACCCAGATGCTGGGGCAAAGGGCACTCATTCAAGGTTTAGCTCAGGAGCAAGGAGAGCTGAGGGCCATGATCAGTCAGCTTCATCAAGGCATGAATCAACCAGCCCAAGTCAGGGACCCAGTCATTAATCAACTTCCAAGAAGTCAAAGGTTTGGGCCTCTCCAAGCTGCTATTACTTCACAGGTCCAACAATGACCTCGCCCAGAACAACGGGCTGATCAGAGCAAACCAGACAAGCCTAAGAGGCAGTTCACCAAGATCAACATGTCGCTGGATCAAGCACTACAACAGACATTGGAGGCAGGGCTGATCACCTTAAGGGCTCCTCTCCGGAATCCAAACACTTATGCTCCTAACTATCATCCCAACGATAGGTGCGCATACCATTCTGATAGCCCGGGGCATACTACAGACAACTGCTGGCCTCTCAAAAACAAGATTCAAGACATGATCGACGCTGGAGAGATTCAGTTTGAAGTACCTGAGACTCCGAACATAATCACTGCTCCCTTGCCAAAACATGGCTAGGATTGAGAAATTTTTGTTCATTCGAATGTTCAAGTTGCAATTCTCTTTTGTTCAAACATTTACTCATGTTAAACATTGTTATTTCATTAATGCATCGCATATGTCTGTTTTAAAACAATATATTCGTATTCACTAAATGCAAATTATTTTCATATTTTTTCTGATGATCAACTCTTAAATAATAATTCTAAGCCTCTTGAGGGAGGATGACGAAAACGATACCACGATATACAGTATGTTTTTGAACAGACCCCGCTGATGAGGTACAGGCATTGTTTCAATCCCTAAACACTGGAGTTATAAGGAAGATAATCCCTCGTCAACCCCTCTGAGCCAAAGAAGTAGGAGTTTTTTCTTTTCGAAAATTAAAACCCTTAATCATAACCTGGGGCAGGGTAGTCTCTCAGTTGATCCAAGTGCATAACGAATGGCACCAAAGAGGTCCTTACAAAATGAAGAAAGACAGTGATGGTTCCGAATAATCAATAAAGAAAGGCAGTCATTATCTCAAAAAATAAAAAACCCATTAAGTCAAAACCCATGAAGGAGACTTACAAAACTGGGGCATCCCGCTGACTGTAATTCCAAAAAAGGAAACAGTTCAGGCAAAAAAGAAAGGGATAACAAAAATAAAATCAAAAAGAAAGAGGTCATACAAATCCTCTACAATAACAAAAAGGAATGACTTCCTATTCAGAATAAATCATCAATATCCGAATCATCACCGGAAAATCAGAGCAAAGACTCAAACAAGGTCTAACGTATGATCAACTGAGTTTAGGTTTGGAGAACATCACGAAGAGCGGGTGGGTATAAATAAAATTTGAGCCTTTATCCTTTGTTTCTTAAACCGTGAACCAGGCCACGTTATAACCCTTAAAAGTCCTAGCTGAAGTATGGGTTAGTTCGAAAGCATACTGTGACGAAAGGTATCCTGACTCCTTAAGGCTTACTATAAAGAAGGAGTTGACATCACGTTTTACAAACATTCATTTGTTTTATGAAAAAAAGAATGCATTTTCAAAATCTTCAAGACAGACATAAGCTTTGCATTTTTGATATAACATTGTTTACATATGACCTTTTGTTTGAACAGCAGGAAAATTCGCACGATGAATACCTAGTGAACAAAAGCACTCCAATCAAGGGGCACGACATGATCATGGTCCAATCATCTGGGGCAATCCAATCAGGATTCAGAGAATCTCTCAAAGGCCAAATAGCCTGGGGCAAATCTCCGCCCGAGCCACTTGGGGCATTCCAACAACGAATCTTGCCTGATCAAACATCTTCTGGTGACAAAACACTTCTAAACAGGGGCAACTCCCTATATTCTAAGAGCATGGACATAGTCGAAAAGATACTACGCAAAATCAAAGACCCGCTAGGTTGACATACCTAGGCAAAAATAAGGGCTTCCCGGCGAACCAAAAGGGTTCGGGCAAAAATAAGGGATGAAATGAAAAAAATCTGTACACCCGACAAGTCGAAAACCTGAAAAGGCGGCTTGGGCAAAAATGGGTATCCCGGTGGGCTGAAAACCCGAAAGGGCGGTCCAGGCAAAAGTTAGGGATCAAAGCGTACGACTATGTCTTGTCATCTTGTCACCTGCCTACCTGAAGAAGGTTTGACCCTCAACAACTATCAGCACCTCACAGGTCTTCCTCTCCCATATCAGAAACAGGGGCAATAAAGAGTTGTCTAAGCAACCTAATTGTTCTGTCCTCCAAGGTATCAAGGCGAGTTCAGTTGAAGAACATAACCAGCATATCTTGATTCCCCAGAGAGTGAGCCAACAAGTCAGTGCACTCTCCCCAAGCAAAGTTATAGTCAGCCTTAAGGAAGTTGGGTATCCTCCAACAGATCTCAACATTCCCCAGCAATATACAGATTATTCTTGACAAAGCATCCCCGGCAGTCTTGACCTAAAGATTGTTCCCCGGCGGTATATCAAACATTCAATGGAGTCACTTCCCCGATACAATTCAAAACTTCCCTAGGAGAGTCCAATCCGGTTCCCCCAGGAAAGTTGAGATCCATCTCCCCAAGCAGTAAGCTTACTCCCAGTAGATTCTGGAAGCTTATCCCCGTAGAGCGCGAACGCATCCCCCGGCTTTATTCAAAGAGTTATTTCCTTACCAGGATATAACTGGGTTATCCTCAGCCAGAAGCCACGGAAGGAGCGCCCTCGACGTAGTCTTCTTATCCCCAGCGAAGTCCATTAACACTTCCAGCACAACAAGGGTACCCCCAGCAAGTTATTATCAACATTTCAACAAAGTACCTCTCCCCACAGAGTATTGCTTCCCAACAAGATCGTTAGAGTACTTTCCTCCCCGCAGAGTTATTCCATTCGCCAAGTTTATTCCCCAACGGAGTTATCTTCTCCTACCGGTATTCTTGCAACTATCATCCCCAGCGGAAGCAAAATCTATTCTTCAACATCAGCCCAGGATATGACTTCCCGGCACCCGTCAAGGATTTACTTTCCTAGACGAAAACATACATTCCTAAACATCACATACATCATTATAGCATGCATAGACGCATCATACAAATCTCATTTATGTTGAGAACATCATTGCTTGATCCATATCATACATCGCATATGACTGACCTTTACCTTTCAGGAAAGATTCAGCTAAATTCTCAATCATATTTCAAGACCTAGACCGGTTCAGTTAATCGACTCCAAAGATTTCTTATCCAGTCCAAGGCCTTCTCTAGTCCAGGAAAATCGACCCCAAACAGATTTTTCTGATGAAGACTCAGTAGAAGTTATCAAAGGTTTTTCTCAAATGTCCGCTTTTGAGATTATAATTTCCTATGGTTCTCTCCCCAATGTTGCGGAGACGATAATTCCATCCCAGGTTTTTCTCAAACGTCCGCTTTTGGGATTATAATTTCCTATGGTTCTCTCCTCAATGTTGCGGAGATGATAATTCCATCCCAGGTTTTTCTCAAACGTCCGCTTTTGAGATTATAATTTCCTATGGTTCTCTCCCCAATGTTGCGGAGATGATAATTCCATTCCAGGTTTTTCTCAAACGTCCGCTTTTGAGATTATAATTTCCTATGGTTCTCTCCCCAATGTTGCGGAGATGATAATCCCATCCCAGGTTTTTCTCAAACGTCCGCTTTTGAGATTATAATTTCCTATGATTCTCTCCCCAATGTTGCGGAGATGATAATTCCATTCCAGGTTTTTCTCAAACGTCCGCTTTTGAGATTATAATTTCCTATGGTTCTCTCCCCAATGTTGCGGAGACGATAATTCCATTCCAGGTTTTTCTCAAACGTCCGCTTTTGAGATTATAATTTCCTATGGTTCTCTCCCCGATCCTGCGGAGATGGTAATTCCCACCAAGATTCTCTCAACTGCTGTTGAAGCAGAAGTCATCCAAGGTTCTCTCACCGTTCATGCCGAGGTAGTAACCACCCCTAGTTTATTCATCATCTTTTGAAGCTCCAGATCCAGCTCCTATAACCAGTCAGGACATATCTATACCAAGCATCTGAAAACCAGCTCCTGCAACATGTCAGGTACTCATTTTTTCTTTTTGCAGGTAAGCAAGTTCTCGCTAAGGAATCTCTTACGCGATCGACATCCAGATGGCCTCTATAAGCCCATCATCCTATTCATCAATCTCTAAATGGCATCTGTAAGCCCATTCCATCATCACTGCTACTATGTGAGCGTAAATTTCTGGGCACTCTAGTGTTCAATCATCTTCCACCCTCGGATTACGAAAGGCACGTCAGCCAAACCGCATCCTCAGGTCTAAGAAGATTGAACAGGGGCAACTGTTGTACCCCAAAATTTGCCCTCCCATATTCTTCAAGAAATTTCCAAGTCAAGCTTCAAAATTCCCCAAGGGTTGCACAGTGTAAGAGCCTCATGAACAGTCAAAATTAGGGTTTTGATTCTGATCCAGAAAATGAAGTTCCCAAGGGTCCAATCAAGTCCCACATGCCTACAAATATGGTCAAGCATCCTCATATCAAGTTTCAAGATTTTCAGCACAAAATTGCACAGTCAAAAACCCTAATTGCACTACAGTCAACTGTAGGGGCAAAATGGTCATTTGACAGTCAAAAGTTCAAATTTTTGGTCAACATCTCATTTTGAAGCCACAAACATCATTTGATCAATGCTTGATCATGATTCTCAAAGCTTGGCTCAAAAATCATCAAGATGCAAAAGTTTCCTTATTTGGACAGCTGAAAAAGTCAACTGTAAATTGACCAGGGCATAACTTTCACATGGATTATCAGAAAAATTCCACCCAAATCTCATTTTGAAGAGAAAGACATTTCCTACAACTCATCTTCATACTCCAAGTCCAAGAAATGCTCTCACAAAAAGTTATCAATTTCAACATTATAGGTCATTTTTAAAAGTCAACAAAAAGGGACTTTAAGTCAAAGGCCATAACTTGATATTGGTAAATCAAAATTACATGGGACCAACGGCATTGGTTAGAGGAATCCAAGACCTTTCCAAAATGTCCAAGAACATGAGCAAAGCTTAAAAATTGAGCAAGTTATGCCTTGTGGAAGTTGGGAAATTTTTGGATATTTTGAAAAGTCAACATTGATTCCAATGACCTAAAATTGCTAATGGGCCTATTTTTCTTCCACAATTCATTATCCAAGGCATGTGCACGACCACTTGGCCCAAAGGGAAGTCTTTCTTCATTATTTATTTATTTATTTGGATTTTTATTAATAATAATTCATTTAAATCAATTAAATACATGAAAAATACTTAACCTAATTTATCAAATCTTTTTGTACATGTAATAGGCTCAAAAATTCGTGCATAATCAAATATGGAAAGATTTGAAGAGAATTGGTCATGATTGGTACAAAAATAGCATGAAAAATATTGAAAAAAGATCTTTGAAAATCAAATCTTCCAAACCATGAATGCCAAGGCTTTTGATTGATTTTATTTGACCTAATCATGCCTACATATACAAGCAAGCAAGACCTAATGCAAAAGACCAAGAAGCTGCGCTACAGACCAAGCATTGAACTTGAGTTTTTGGTTGAAAATTTGAAAACTGAAAACAAGGTTAGAGGACGATTCAAGGCCAAAGATCAATTCCATTAGCTTGCTGAGGCTTCAAAGAAAGGATTTGGATCAAAAACCACAAGCTTCCGTGCCCAGAAACGTGAGAACGATCTCACCTGTACAGAAAAAATTTCTCATTCGTGCATCTTGATTCATACACTTTTCATAATTTTTGATGCTTGATTTGTGTTCATTATAAGATTCTGAAGCTAACTATATAAATTAATTGCGTTTTTATGCGATATACATGATTCTACCATTGATGCAGGCTAGGTTTTCTTGAAATCCAAATTAGGGGTTTCTTGATACTATAAAATTAAGAGACCTCAATGCCATGACCATGTTCAGCTCGCTTAGACGAAAAGAATGGCATGCTCGCGCTTAATTTATATACCAAGAGGGATTAATCGCTATTATGGAATATGGTTTATTTTGAGGGGGTTCAAAACCCCCGTTAACCGTTCTCTATTTTTTCAGGAAGAACAAAACCATGGGGAAGATGATGAAGTGGCCGGTTCCGGTTGGTCCATTCAAAATCGCGCGCTAAAAACCACTAGCGTGTTGTTTTATTTTATATTGATTGTTGGTTATTTAATTTACAAAGAAACAAAGTAGCTCCACTGGCAGGCATAAGCGCTGGTAACGTCCAGGACCTGGGTTCGAGCCCCAGGTCCCCACCCCCTTTCATATTGTTTTTCATTTAATATTCATATGCAGACTCAACATATTGGACCACTGTACGCCCTCAAAATCAAGCTGGCCACGCGTCCCAGGGTATTCAATCAAAGGCCAGGATCTGGGGAACATGATGCACTCTAGTCAATGCTCCCACACGTTGCATGAAAAAGTCAGCCAGGCCATGAATAATTGGGCTCAAATTGCTGGGCTTTCACCTCCACTTTGGGGACAGATACCCCCCTAGGTTTGAATTTTTATTTCTTTTCTTTATTTTACTTATTTCAAATATTATTTTTTTAATCAGTTTCTTTAACTTAATATTTTCACAAATAATATAAAAAAAATCAGAAAAGACAGAAAAAATAAAATATATTTATTTAATTAATATTTTGTATATAAATCCATTAATTAACTAGTTTTAAATTAGGTTTTAATCTTAACTTTTTTAAATAAAAATCTAAAAAATATAGAATTAGGGTTTAATTAATTTTTATCCCTTTTTATTTTCTTTTATAATAATTAAATATTATTTATTTTTATAAATCAAATTGCATGTAAAATAATTAGGTTTAATTTTAGGTTAAAATTTGATCTTTTCTTAATAAATTAAAAGCAACTAGAATTAGGGTTAGCATGTTATTTTAATTAATTCCTTTTTTATTAAAATCATAAAATACAAAAAAAAATACCAAAAACAATTTCTTTTCTTTTTTAATTAATTAATTTCATCATTTAATTTAATTTTGCAAAAAGGGTCCAACGCCCTCGTTCTTTTAATTCTTACTTAATTCGCATATTTATTTCCTTGTTCTTTATAATATTTATGTATCTCTCCCAAGGCCTTGTAAAT
This sequence comes from Vicia faba, assembly GCA_948472305.1. Classification (NCBI taxonomy): domain Eukaryota; kingdom Viridiplantae; phylum Streptophyta; class Magnoliopsida; order Fabales; family Fabaceae; genus Vicia; species Vicia faba. The sequence goes on from OX451738.1 coordinate 1,005,385,700, forward strand.
TAATCTGCCGCACTTTTAATTCTCTACTTTTCTTTACTTTTCTTATTTTCTGTCAAATCGGATTCTGGAAATTTTGGCGATGTGGACCCGCGCCTTTTGTAATAGCTTTAGAACTTTTACTTTTCGCAATTTTTAACTGTTAATCAAAGCATGCAAGAATGAATGGACAAAAATAAAAAACAAACGCTAGATCACCAATAACATGACAAAAGACAAAAATATCTGAAACGACACACAAATCACACACCACCCCTAGGGTACACCTCACTGTTGCCTTGCCTCGAAAGGTGATCGTCGAGTAGAGGATGTCTTAGTAAGTCCTCATGATCCGGGAACCTGGCATGAAGGTAGCTTCTAAGGTATCTTCCCATTGCTCTGGTGATCACCATGTCCCGAGCCTCGAATTGACCCGAACACCTCCAACGGTGGTGCTACCTACCTCTCAATGGTGGGATGGCACTACTTTAAAGGACATTTACACAGACGAATTCATTAGGGTAGGTAGACAACTCTAAGATACTTTCTCTAATTTCAAAATAAATCAAAAAATACTTTTCACACCGACACCTTTTCAAAAGCTTTCGAAAGCAACTTTTCAAACACTCTTGAGGACCGATACAAGAGTCGAACTGAAATTTTCAAAGAAACTTTTTAAAACCCACAGTTGAAAAGCAAACAAACCATTTTTGAAAACACAAGTGAGCAAGTATCTAAGAGCCCATGGATAACCATGGATAGAAAGGGTGCTAACACCATCCCTTTCTATAATCTACCTCCTGAACCGAGAGCAATCTCTATAAGGAATTTTTCTGTGCTTTTGTCCTTTCCATTTGGAGAAAATAAAAGACGGTGGCGACTCTTGCTTCCGAGACATTTCGCGAACCAGCGTTAAACAGTCAGTTCCAGATCCACCGATCACAAAAATAAATCCCCTTTCCCCTTGCTAGACGTCTGATTTATCATAACCTACATCACAGGCCCTCGAGATCCTTGAAATGGTTAAGGAAATGCTATGGTATGATGTTATGATGTGTATGCTATGCTTTTAAGCAAAAGTGCAATGTGATGTAAGCAAGTAAATCCTATAAGAAATCCAAGTTATTGGATAATGACTGTAAACAAAACCTGCAAGGAACTCATGTCATCAGATAATAAAACTCTTCAAGTAGTTCAAGTTGAAAGCACACAAGTCACACAAACAACCTTAGTTTTAGGCTTGCATGGGTTTTAGGGTCATACCCTCTTGAAGATGGATTAGTTCAACCTGTCCTATAAATAGTAACTGGGTTCTAAAGGGATCTCAATATCACTGATCTTTCCCCCAGCTTAGTTCAATAGGAGATTGACTCACAACCAAACAAAACTCAAAATTCAAACCTCAATGAATGTAGCATCGAGTATTTGTCCACCTTGAGCATACACCAAAGTCGGCCATCTCGCTACGTCCTACTGGCCAAGTTGTGCAATTAAAGGTTCTAAGGTCAATTGATGCTTTATGACACCACGCGGCGGCCCCGTACATCTCCCTGATTGGCTCAAGGGTTACGAGTACCAACCAAAGTGCCACATCAATGTATCTACTGCTTCAACTGTGTTGGTATACCCCAGCACAGCTCCCTCATAGTTTATTGCTACTTACCTAAAAGGTGTTTCCCGATCCGGGTGCAGGACCAAATAACCCAAACAGTTCCCATAAATATAAAGCAAGCAAGACAATCAAGAGAAAGCAATTAAATATGACCTAGATCCTAAGGTTTACCCCACTTTATATTTTAGTCCCCAGCAGAGTCGCCAGTTCTGTGATACGGTGGCAGAACCGACTGTTAATACTGGTTTGTGTTTTGTATTTGCAAATGTTGCGGTAAGCAAGAGTCGCCACCGACTTTTATTTTATCCAATCAGGAAAAGGAAAAAGAACAGAAAAAACCTTTTTCGAGATGTTTCTGAGTACGGGGGGTAGATTATAGAAAGGGAAGGTGTTAGCACCCTTTCTATCCATGGTTTTCCACGGGCTCTTAGATACTTGCTCATTTTGAAAACTGCTTGTGTGTGCTTTATTTTGAAAAGTTTTGTTTTACTTGTTTTAACCCTTGTTTCTGTCCTCAAGAGTGTTACGAAGTTGTTTTTGAAAACTTTGTTTGAAAAGTGTTTGTGTGAAAAAGTTTGTTTGTTTGAGCAAGTACTTAAGAACTAATCTACCTACTCGAAAAAAGTTTGTTCGTTTTACTTTTAGACAATGCTATCCCATTATTGAGAAATAGGTAGCATCGTCGTTGGAGTTTTAAAGGGACTTCGAAGGGACGAAATGGTTTCTGAAGGAAACAAGTAAGGATACCTTAACATTTCGAAGGGACTATCGTCATAAAATCAATTCGTAGGCAACTCGAGGGACAAGTAGGGACTATGATCTTTATGACGACTTTGAATCGCAGGTCATTGTTAAGGTATCCCTATGTTCGAGGGACACGACCATTATTTCCGAGGCAACCAAGTGAGGCAAACCCTAGGAGTGAGCATGTGCATGTGTTTGATTTCAATTATTTAATCTTTGCACAATTAAGGTGATCTACTGTTTTAATTTTATTTGTCTTTTGCATGCAAGCCTATTATCCATACATCTAAATAGTTCATAGTTGCGTAAATTAAAAGCGGGAAAGTAAATCTACGCTATTACAAGGCTTCGGGGAGGGGGTTACATGACAAAAAACCAGGGATTAAACAGTAAATAATATGCGGTAAACCCTAATTAAAAAACTATTACAAACCCGAAGCAAATACAATAATTGGAAAATAAAATATTGTGCGCGAGAATTAAGTACGGGAATCAAAGTTTGCATTCTAAAAATCTAATCAGTTAAAGAGAAAATATTTTTTTGTATTTTATTATTGAGAAAAATATTTGAAATCTTAACCTAAATCTAATTAATTAAAAAAAAAATTTGGTATTTTATTGAGAAAATTAAATATTTGTGAATTAAACCTAATTCGTCTAATTAATTTTAATTATGAAAACAATCAAATCAATATCATTAAATTAATTATTTTCCAAAAAGAAAACTAATTTTAATATAAAAAACCTAATTCTACATTTTTGTGGTTTTCTTGATTTTATGATTAAATAAAAAAATGATTTTTTTTGTTGTTTTGTAAAAAGAAATTAATCAAATAAAACAAAAGAAAATAAAGAAAGAAAGTAATTGGGCCTGTATTGCTGAAAGGGGGTGCAACATTGAATCTGGTAGGCCCATTATGTTGGTCAACCCAGTCCCTCGCTTGATCTTGTGTAGCCTGTTCCTGATGGTGTACCATGGTCCTTCCCGAATGGGCGTTGGATTGGTGATGGTGATAATCCATTGGCTGGATTACTGGAGCACATGGTGGACATCTTGGATGATGGTGCACGTGATCCAAACGCGCGTGTGATTCAAATCACCCAATGGGATTTTGCCACCTAATTGTCTTCTTCCTCATAACTGTTGTTTTTGGCCACACTTTTACCTACAGTTGTTTCCGTCACTAAAGGCTATAGTGACGGATTTTGTTCGTAGCCATAAACCTGTAAAATTCAAAAACGCAACACAAGCAGAATAAATTCAAACCAAAGACATGGATCAATTGCAAATCATCTTCTAAGCATGATAGTACCCCTGATTTTGTCCAATTTTGCCTTTATATGGAATTCCCAATTTGGGACCTCAAAACCCTAACAATGGCATTGTGCCATTCCTGCACTTAAACTTCAATCAAACCAATCAAAAACATTGCAAATATGATAGAAAGCATGGATATGTGATCAAAACATGTTTACGATGGATAAATTATTGAAAACGAATATTGAAAAAATATGCAAACCATGGCACTGTGAGGTGTGATTTCTGAAGGTTTTAAGGCTTGAGGATGATTGTAATGGCTTCAGAGAATGTCCAGGAACAGATTTCTTTGAATCCGTCTATGGAGGAATATGTGATCAACACTTTTTTTGACAAAAAATTGAAGTTTACCTCCTTGTTTTCACGACCCAAAAACCTTACTTATGCTTTGTAAATGTTGTTTATATATCATAGAATGATTTAGGTCAACAAAAACTGATCATATCTTTGCAAATTATGGAGATTTGATTTCATTATTTGTCTTGTATGATTTATTTCCAAAATAGACCAAATTAAGATCTTTTCCAATCAATTGGCTCTTGCACGAATTTTTTGATTTTCTATCTGTTCATGGACTCATAATATGCTCATAAAATCAAATCTTCGATTTTATTTGATTATTCTACTATTTAAATTGATTTATTTTGATTTAAATGGATAAAAATCAAAATAAATAATAAAAATAATAAAATAATAGGTGGATAAGATCAGGGGTCGTGGGACATCTTAGGAACAAGTTTCAAACAAGAAAACATGGGCCCATTTGGAAAAAAATGTCATTTTGATCAATGTTGACTTCATGCACATTTCCAAAAATTGGTCAACTTTGACAATACATATCTCCCTTAATTTTAACCCTAAGAGGGTGTTCTTGAACTTTTTAGAAATCTTGGATTGTCCTTTAAACAACCCTTTTGGTTTCATCTCACTTGGATCTTCCATGTTCATGTAAGAAGCTTTGACCCAAAAGGTGTTTTTGTTGACTTTTCAAAAGGACCTATAATGTAGAAATTCATATCTTTTGATGAGTGCATATTTTGAACTTGTGGGATGAATATGAATTGTAGGGAATTGCATCCTCTTCAAAATGATCCTTGGATGGAAAATTTCTGATAAAGTATGAGGAAGTTATGTTTGGTCAAAGTTTGGTTGACTTTTCCTATGAAACCCTAATTTACCAACTTTTGGGTTTTGATGAATTTGGGGCATTCCTTGAGGAATCATGATCAACCATTGATCAAATGATGAATATCACTCCAGAATGTTGATACTGACCAAAAATCTTGAAGTTTGACTGTATGTGGGCCATAGTTGACTTTTGACCTAGTATAGTTGATTTTCAGGCATCTGGGCAATTGACTGAGCAAACTTCTTGTGCAAGGAATGAAACTTGACATGGATGATCTTGAGAACATACTGGGACCATGGAAGGCATTTGGGACCTTTTGACTTCAAACATCTTGATGAAAATGGAAACCCTAGTTTGAGTTACATTGCCTTAGGAGAGAGTTTGTCTGGTCAACTCTTGGGCATCCTTGAGCAAGTTGAGGACCTCAATGGGCATGTGTTGAGTAAAATGAGAGGGAAAATTTTAGGGTACAATAGTATTGAAGTGAACTTGTGTTCTCATCATTTTGAATTTGCACTTCAATCTTCCTTGTCAAAATACTTGTTAAGAGTTGCATCTTGGATGAATGAGATAAATGAATCTTTCTAACACTTGATCTTGTAAAAAAGATTGGTAATTTAAATATCCAAATACTTTCTTCATAAGTATCATGTGTACTTTGAAACTTGATGATATGGATTTTTAGCTTAGGACACAATGAAACTTCAAATTTTTCTTACTTGAATATGCCTTGAAAATAATGCTTGAAAACAATTTTTAACTTTCATCTTTCTTAATGACAAATATCTTTAAACCTTCAAAATGAGTGCTTCGTCTTCAACACGAAAGGCCTAAAATTGTTAAGGATAATTCAAATATTGACTTGCAACATAAGTCACCCAAATTACTCCAATCTTGAGTTCTTGTCCAAAATAAAAATGAACCTTAATCCATAATCAACAAGGCACTTTGGTTGAAACAAAACGTTGTCAATTAGATTGCTTTCTATCACAAAGAAACATTACGCTCTTGTGTGCTGAGATGATACTCAAGATGCCAATGCGATAACCCCCTTGGATTGATCGATAACACAACCAAATTCTAAAGCTTTAAAGAAAAACTTGGAAGATAAGAATACCTTGATCCCGTCACAAATGCATGAATGTACATGATGAAACATAAGCCATAAAAATTCAGAAATCAAAAGGGTAAATTTTGGGGTGCAAAAACCAGACATCAGGATTCGTCGTTACAAAGAACCAGCACATGTCTTTCCTGCTCATTTTCTCTCGACTGAAGACATGTATGAGGAAAAACCATGGTATTTTGACATCAAAAGATATCTTGAGAAGCAAGAGTATCCTGAAGTTGCCATAATTTGTGATAAGCGTACGCTTATGAGGTTGGCATCCAAATTCTTCTTTCCAGGAGACGTCCTGTACAACAGAAACTATGATTCAATTCTGCTCAGGTACGTGGATAGACACGAAGAAGAATCGATCATAAAGGAAATCTATGAGGGATCTTTTGGAATACATGCCAGTGGTCATGCCATGGCCAAGAAAATTATGCGGGCAAGTTACTTATGGTTAACAATGGAAAATGATTGTTGTGTGTATGCAAAAATGTGCCATAAGTGCCATGTATATGCTGACATGATTCATGTTCCTCCTACTCCTTTGAATGTTCTGACTTCTCCGTGGCCCTTTGAAATGTGGGGCATTGACATGATTAGAATGATTGAACCTAAAGCCTTCAATGGACATATGTTCATTCTTGTAGACATCGACTATTTCACCAAATGGGTTGAAGCCGCTTCTTACAAAAATGTAACCAAGAAAGTCATCACTCGTTTTATCAAAAAGGAAATCATATGTCGTTATGGATTTCCCAATAAAATCATCACTGATAATTGTTCAAACATCAACAATAACATGATGAAAGAGTTGTGTGAGGAATTCAAGAATGAGCACCACAATTCATCACCCTATTGGCCAAAGATGAATGGCGCAGTCGAGGCAGCCAATAAGAATATAAATAATATTGTCCAAAAGATGGTGAGAACATACAAGGACTGGCATGAGATGTTACCCTTTGCTTTACATGGGTATAGAACTTCAGTGCGTACGTCAATTGGGGAAACTTCGTTTTTACTTGTCTATGGTATGGATGTTATGCTTCCAGTTGATGTAGAAATTCCATCATTGAGGATCCTGACTGATACCAAGCTTGATGAGGCAGAATGGATTCAGACAAGGCTCGATCAACTTAATCTTGTTGAAGAGAAACGATTAACTGCTATGTGTTATGGTCTGTTGTATCAGAAATGGATGAAGAAAGTGTTTGACAAGAAGATTCGACCTTGAGAGTTTCATACAGGAGATTTGGTCCTCAAGAAGATTCCTCCACCATAATCTGACCCAAGGGGAAAATGGGCTCCCAATCACGAGGGACCATATATAGTGAATAAAGCCTTTTTAGGAGGTGGCCTAATCTTGACCAACATGGATGGGGAAGATGTTCCACTCCTAGTTAATTCAGACTCAGTCAAAAAGTACTACGCCTAAAGAGACCCGCTAAGTCGAAAACCCGAAAGGGTGACTTAGGAAAAAATTAGGGCATCCCGGTGGATAGAAAAAAAAAGAGAAGAAAAAAATCCATGCAAAAGTTAGGTATAAAAATGAAAAAAAAAATAACTCGCTAAGTCGAAAACCCGAAAGGGCGACTTAGACAAAAATGGGTATCCCGCTAGATTGAAAACCCGAAAGGGAGGTCCAGGAAAAAGTTAGGGATCATGAGCGAGAGGTTGTAGTCTGAATACCCTCCACAAATAACTTGTGCACCCTTGGTAGTGAATGAATCAGTCCAACTACTGCTCTTCAAAGGCGAAGCATTGAGACGATCAAGGATATGATGATATAGCAATATCGGGTCTAATGGAAATTCGAGAACTTCTCATTGCCATTTCCTTTTGTATTTTTCCAATTTTATTTTCTTTTTTCAACTATCTCATTTAGGAGTTGCCTCTTTGTATGAAGGCCTATTTAAAGGCATGATCTTCAATCAATAAAATTGGTCTTTTACCAAAAGCTTTTCCTATTTGTTTTCCTTTTTCGTATGCGAAATTTTGATTTAATTCTTTATTAATCATTGCATTGAAAATATTGGGGAATAATAATAAACACAAGATAAAACTGAAACATGATTTTGCACGGATTTTTAATTAACTAACAGGAATATGGTGGCATCCAAGTGTTATTCTTCTGTGCAGGTAGCAAGTTGTGTTGGTCACTCTCCTACTTAGAATCAGCCAACCTTGACTGCTATTCCAAATATCACCATCTCTTCGGAAGTTACCATGCACCAAATTCCCAGCAGCAAGGTAACTTTGGGCATTGTTCAGCATAAAATTCCCAGTGATATAACCTGAGGCATATCAAATTCAGTTTCCAGCGAAGCAAGCCCGCAAGTGCCTGTCACCCAATCTTCAGCAGAAAACATAAGTAATATAAATGAGAAGTGAGCACATGGTTAGCTTCAGGACAATCATATCTATATTTTATCTTTAGAAATAAAACACAAATGACGCATGTATGAGGATATCACAGTTCAAGTTTTCTTACCAAATTGGAGAAAGTCCAGTGCCTCTTATATGGATTTTCAGTGTAAAGTGATTATCCTATGAGCTTGCAGGGATCTCCCTGAATCTATTCCAACCCTTACTTTTCTTTGAAAGTTGCTGAAATGCTCTAGCCAAGTTAATATGCAAGCCACGATTTTTGTGTTTGGAGGATGATGGTGATGTTACATAAGTGTAACAAGGGTTTAGACAAGTTCTAACTGATGATTATGAGGTACTTGGATGGTTAGTTTGAAAAGATATGACAAGGATGATGAATTTCTAAGTTAAGGTTTTCAAGGTTCAAAAATGGAGTTTTTGAACCAATTCTGAATTTTGGATAGTTTAGAGGTGTTTGAGAGCTATGAATTGGTGTGTTTGAAGTGAAATGAGCTCTCTATTTATAGAGAAAACTCAGAGGTAAAGAGATGGACAAGTTCTCAAGCTATCAAGTTATGGTTTTGGTTCAAAAGCAAATACCAAGTTATGTGAACTTCCATGGTTCAAAGGCATAGTACAAAGAGTGGTTGGGTGAAGAGACATTGTTTCCTTGATTTATAATGGAGTGTAATCAGAAGAAAGTGAAAGTATGGGCTCAATACATGCTTTGTACAAAAATCTTGCTTTCCAAGAATGACAATGGTAACTTTCTTCCTTAAATGACAAGTTATTTGGACAATAGCTTGAATCACTTGGATAAAGGCTCAAAGGCTTGTGTACTCTTCTAATTTTGGATAGATTTAGAGGTAGTATTACCTAAAAAGCAAGATTTTATAGAATGGCTTGGAGATTTGATCATAAGGATATCTCAAAAATGACTTGTAAGCCAACCTTGGATATCTCATTTTGGAAAGCTTGAAACTTTATATACAACTTTCATGTTGAACACTTTTCTTGAATCAATGTGGATCTTAGTGAAAAATGGCCATGAAGTTAGGGCTTTATAAGTGTAAAAACACTTGAATTTTTCTAAGTGTTTAGAAATATTCAACTTTGACTTTTGTTGACTTTTCTTGATTATTTTGATTCTTGAAGATCAAGTTTGATATTATTGAATGTTTTGATGATCCTTGATCTTTGAAGTTCAATGTTGACGAAAAACGTCAAAGTTTGACTTTTGTGTGACAGTTGACTTTTCATCAGTTGATTTCAATTCTCACTATCAATCAATTGTATCTTTGAAAATGTATTGAGCCACATAATTAGGTCAAGATGTTGAATTTAAGTTCTTTGAATCATGCTTCAAGCCATTAGGTCATGCACTAAGCCAACGGTCAATGATCCACTCCCTTTAATCAAAACCCTGGTTGATCAAGACTTGTATTGATGACCTCTTGGTTCAAAAACCATGTTTGACACAAGGAGAAAACACACAAGCTATATTTTTTGTAATTTTTTAGAGATACAATGATGAATATGAAGTTGGATCTTTGGTAAAAAATTATGGTACAACATGCGCTCATCGGCATCATCGTTTGTCTGGCCGACTCGGCTCGACTCGACATGGTTCAAGTCTGAACGGGCTTGGGTGATCCATTTTTTGGGATACCTAGAATGGTGAAATAAATTAATATTAATTAAATTAATTATTAATGAGTTGTCCCTTAACAATAACTCTAATTGTCGACCAAACCACCTTCCCTTCCATGTTTGTATGTTGGCCTTGCTGACTAAGATTTCAAACAACTAGTTATGGGACAAATCCACTACAGTCACTCTTTTTTTCTCTCCCAATCGAGTTTTGAATATTTCCTTTAAATAGAGGTCTTTCCACCTTGTATTCTTCACTCTGAATTTACGCATTCTGAAATCTTTCTTATCTCTTATCCCCGCTTCATCTCTATAATTTTCTTTTTTGTTCTTATTTTGAACTGGCTAATTTGAGCTAGATACGAATGTTATCAACCAAATAATATGACCGATATTCACGAGATACTATGATTGGTATTAATTAGATATTATGACTGGTATTCATGAGATACTGCGACTGGTATTTTTACCATCATCGATTGGTCTTTGTGCCATTAGGGGATTTATTTCTAGACAAAATATTTATCATGCAAGTAGTAACTGTACAATATAGAATAAAGTTGTTTTATCTTAGAGACGTCATGGTTGATTGTTGGCCTTGCACAATTTTGAGCAGTCCCGTAAAACATCTTAAAGAATGTGACCTAATCTACGACTCGACCTGATAATTTCTTCAGTGTCAATTTTACAAACTAGAAAAAAAAAAACAATAATGAACAAAAACTGTCAAATGAAAGTTGAATCTTAAATGTTAATTTACTTAAAAAATCGAGGATTCATCACTCGTGGACAACACCAATGAGTTCTGAAGTCCTACTTATATATATATATATATATATATATATATATATATATATATATATATATATATATATTATATATATATATATATATATATATATATATATATATATATATATATATATATATATATATATATATATATATATATATATATATATATATATATATATACTTTAAATAACAAAACAATCTATACATTATTCTTTCTTATGCATATAAGTTGAATATTTTTTGTGTGCAATCGCTGAGATTAATTTTTCGAGTCGAGAAAGATTACAATAGGCATCAAAAAATTTCTTCAAAATATTTAACAATGTTGCTTAAGAGTGTATCCGAGCTCAACTTTTGATTAAGCTAAAAGTGTTTCTTACCATTTTATTAGCTTACTTCAAATCACAGCCTTTAAAGTAGATTTCATCAAATGGTTAATTAGCATTTTTATTTAATTAATCATTTGATTAAATCTAATTTAAAGTTGTTGGGATAGTTCATTAGGAGAATTGATACAAAGTTAAGGATTATCCACCTTTTTGAGAGACACATCACTTGTCCACCTAAAACCTTAGGGTGATAGGTGAGTGGATTTTCTCACTTATATATTTTCAAGTCACCACATTTTTATCCAATATGGGACTATTTTTCTACTTAGTCACACTTGCATTATTATTCTAACATTCCCCCTCAAGTGTGAGCCCACAATGCTTAGTGAGTCCATGATGGTATCATGAGCCTTTGGTTCGAGAAAGGGACCGACTTAGTATCGAAATGCCTAAAAAGAGATGTCTCGTTGCCCAAGAAGAGGTAAGGCGGTACAAGTGTATGTGCGGGAGCATTGTGGACTCACACTTGAGAAGGAGTCTTAGAATAATAGTGCAATTGTGAGTAAGTGGTGAAATAGACCCACATTGGATAGGAATATGGAGACTTGAGCATATATAAGTGGGAGAACCCACTCACCTATCACCTTAAGCTTTTAGGTGATTATATGGTGTCTCTCTCACTTGTTTGTTGATATTGGTCCAATGTTATATGCTTCTCCCCA